>NQII01003500.1:65290-94090 GCA_002778355.1 Clitarchus hookeri | reverse complement strand
GTCTGTCACGTTTAATGATTCTCGTTAGTCGTCGTTTGTCCCGTTCTTTCACGATCTTTTTCCTGCCGCAGCGATGTCGAAGATTTGATGTTTTACCGGATTCCCGATATTCACGGTACACTCGTGAAATTGTCGTACGCGAAAATCCAAATTTCATCGCTACCTCGGAGATGCTATGTCCCATCTCTCGTGCGCCGACTATAACACCACGTTCAAACTCACTTAAATCTTGATAACCTGCTATTGTAGCAGCAGTAACCGATCTAGCAACACTCTTGTCTTATATAGGTGCTGCCGACCGCATCGCGTTACTCTGATTGGTTTCATACCTCTGATATTTGCATACGCACGCCTATACAAGTTTTTTTGACTCTTCAGTGTACATAGGTGATGTCATACGCGAATAGAAAGCCCAGATTAATGCAGGAATTTAAATATACAGACATACTAGTTTAAACTGCCATTTATATGCAGATGATGTTACATTTATGGCAATTAAAGAAGATGACCTACAAAAGGAAATATATTTATTGGATATAATATGTGAAGAATACAATTTCAAAATGTCAACACAGAAAACAAAAACAATGGTTTTTAGAGGAAAATACCCTTTAAGAACAAACATAGTTATCAATAACAAAATATTAGAACAGGTTAAGAATTTTAACTGTTTAGGTGGCGATGTCACATTTGAATATGATAAAGATATAGATAAGAAATTATCGAAATTAACAAACTTGGGGCTGTTAAAGGATGTAGTAAATCAGAAAAACTATGAAATGAAGAAATAAGGGAAGAATTGAACATCTACAATTTAAGAGATAAAAGTCAAGAAAATAGAATAAAATGGAGAGATCAGATTAATAGAATGAATAGTCGGAGATTACCGCTAAAAATAATAAAATTTAAACCAGAAGGCCGAAGAAATCCAGGAAGATCGAGGAAGAGATGGGTATCGTAACAGGCAAATGCTTTCTAAAGCATGAAGTGAAGAAGAAGAAGAAGAAGAAGGAGATGTACATTCCTTACAGTTTCACGGTATTATCTGCATGGCGCTTGGATAAAGTGATCAGGCCCATTACAATGTGAATTGTCATGGCAGAAGGATACAAAATGAGAAGTAAAAGTAGGCCCTAAGAAGGGTTTTAAAACTGTTCAATCAGCCACGAACAACCTGTATAGTACCACGCACAGCAGTTGTAGGTCGAAGCGCAGAAGGCGATACAATGTCAAGAATTTGTTCTCGGATGTACTGAGAGTTGTAATACTAGTTGCAGGTTTCATTTCAAGGTAAATAATCGTTCACTGGAAACTTTGCAATTGTTTCTCAGCATAGTAGTAAAAAGCGAGAAAGTGCGCAATCGGAAAATCGGAACAAAATTAACTCTCACATAGTCTAAAAATTTAAAACCAATACACACACAAGATTTTTCGCATATTTTAAATTTCATGGTTAAGCTATTTTTGTTACGGGGGATACTACTTGGCTGTAATTTCTTCTGAACAAATAGTTTCCTTGAAAATATGGTTTGGAGAATGCCTTTTATCTGACTTTTTTCTTTAACTTCGTAATAATCACATTGACTTTCAACTGCAATTGACATAACAGACTCTGGGGTAATCTTCCCTGAGACGTATAATGTGAAAATGAACGAGATCGTAATGATATAGAATTTTTTAGAAAAATTAAAATTAATATCTCGGGAAGGTTTGGTTGCAAATTTTGATGTCCCTTGCTTTGAGGACTCCTTGATTTCTGCTTATGGAATTCTGTAGCTTAGTTTTATATTACAAAGTAGAATACATGTCCGTTGATTTTCAGTCACAAACTTGTCTGAGTTGCAGAACTCAAGTTGATCTATCCTCATTCGTAAAGCAAGGCATCTGGCTCTTTATTGCAACGTGAATTTCATGGTAATCAGGATTCGCAAGAAGGCGTTCGCACACTGTAAAAAATTTTTTGGTAAATTTCCTAAACTGTAATGGAAGTTTTTAACCTATACAGTGTATGGAAATAGTACTACGTGTCAGGCTGAAATTATGGGAAAGTTTAGCATCGCTACTGTACAAAGTTGGGAACTTCACCATGGATGTATGGGAAAATATTTTACCATTCGCGCTTTGTCACTGTACGTTTACANCCTAAGAAGGGTTTTAAAACTGTTCAATCAGCCACGAACAACCTGTATAGTACCACGCACAGCAGTTGTAGGTCGACGCGCAGAAGGCTATACAATGTCAATAATTTGTTCTCGGATGTGCTGAGAGTTGTAATACTAGTTGCAGGTTTCATTTCAAGGTAAATAATCGTTCACTGGAAACTTTGCAATGGTTTCTCAGCATAGTAGTAAAAAGCGAGAAAGTGCGCAATCGGAAAATCGCAACAAAATTAACTCTCACATAGTCTAAAAATTTAAAACCAATACACTCACAAGATTTTTCGCATATTTTAAATTTCATGGTTAAGCTATTTTTGTTACGGGGGATATTACTTGGCTGTAATTTCTTCTGAACAAATAGTTTCCTTGAAAATATGGTTTGGAGAATGCCTTTTATCTCTTGACTTTTTTCTTTAACTTCGTAATAATCGCATTGACTTTCAACTGCAATTGACATAACAGACTCTGGGGTAATCTTCCCTGAGACGTATAATGTGAAAATGAACGAGATCGTAATGATATAGAATTTTTTAGAAAAATTAAAATTAATATCTCGGGAAGGTTTGGTTGCAAATTTTTATGTCCCTTGCTTTGAGGACTCCTTGATTTCTGCTTATGGAATTCTGTAGCTTAGTTTTATATTACAAAGTAGAATACATGTCCGTTGATTTTCAGTCACAAACTTGTCTGTCTGAGTTGCAGAACTCAAGTTGATCTATCATCATTCGTAAAGCAAGGCATCTGGCTCTTTATTGCAACGTGAATTTCATTGTAATCAGGATTCGCAAGAAGGCGTTCGCACACTGTAAAAAATTTTTTGGTAAATTTCCTAAACTGTAATGGAAGTTTTTAACCTATACAGTGTATGGAAATAGTACTACGTGTCAGGCTGAAATTATGGGAAAGTTTAGCATCGCTACTATACAAAGTTGGGAACTTCACCATGGATGTATGGGAAAATATTTTACCATTCGCGCTTTGTCACTGTACGTTTACANATACAAAGTTGGGAACTTCACCATGGATGTATGGGAAAATATTTTACCATTCGCGCTTTGTCACTGTACGTTTACACTGATGTAGTAAATTTAAAAATGATTTCTTAGAGTGCAGATGCAAGGAAACGAATAATGATGAACTTACTAATCTTACAAGTCAAACGAATAATTTATTTTCTGACTCTCTTGATAGAACACAACTAGCTTTCCAATGTCAGCGTAGATCGGAGGCTCGTGGCTATTCGTGTATGCTAGTATCGAAAGAAATAGTGAAAATGTCACTAAGTCACCTAACGACAGTGGAAATAGTAATCACCCCAGTGATCCAGCTTTACCGTTAAGAAACGTCTCCTAATCTACGGCGAAGTACATTGTTCTGACTCTGACTGAGAATCTGTTCGACGTTGCATTAGAGTGAAAGTGCCTCATTCTTCGGGGCTGTAATCGGGTTGTCTGCTAGTGGTACGCCTGCGATTAATTATAGCCATGGTCCGTGAGGGTTGAAAATCGATCAGCTTATTGCAGCAGGGCATGGAGGCAGTCAGGAAGAAAGCAAGCAAACGAGACTAGCGCTTTGCAGTTTGAATACAGGAAGAAATTAAATGAAGTGAGGTCGTTAATACAACATAACTGAGGTTGCATCGTAAGAATACTGCCCTGTCAGTGTTGCGAGACAGCCATCCCTCTTCAAAGCCAGAAAGGAATATCCGTAATATATAAATAAAAATAATTAGGATCAGAAAATATTGCTACGAAACTGTTACATCGTTCAATTTTTTTTAAGTGTTTTCTAACCTCACCAATTAGGTGATGGATATAGTGAGTTCCTTATAATACACATCCCAGCTTCCTATCCATTTAGATCTGTGCATGTGGGGAAAAAAAGTAATTAACTCTTTGGACCGGTGTTCTGTTATTACTCCAAAGGAAAACGAAATAGTGAGCTGGTTGAAACAAGATGTGCTTGTTCTTGTAATCAGCCATTTCTTGACGAATGAGTTGGGACCACGCCGAGCTCATGTGTCTTGTGGACTGCAGTCTCGGCGGCTTATGAGAATATTCTGGATTCCTGCCGCGCCTTCGGTTTGCTCAGTTGATTTCAGCAAGAGTTGAATGCATTGTGTCGGACGCTTGCTGTCGCGAATGTGAATGCCGCACCGGCATGGCCGTGACCTCGCCACAGTGGCCATTGTTTTTCTTATCAGCTTGCTGTTTTACGTAATCCATCCCCCCNGTAAACGCTGCTAGCATACGGCCAACTGTCGCCTGCTGCATTTGCCGCGGGCGGAACTCTGGTAGCGCGTTTTGAAAACCGCGTTATCGCTGGTTCGATTCTCGTACAAGTTATGCGTTGTGTTTAATAAGAGTTCCTTATGTTTGCTTGCGTGCTACGTCACATATACGCTAACAATTATTTGGAAAGTAATTGCCGAAATTATTTTTGAAACAATGCAAGTAAATTATAGCAAATGTTACAATACGGTACTGAGGAACGTGTAACACNTGCCGAAATTATTTTTGAAACAATGCAAGTAAATTATAGCAAATGTTACAATACGGTACTGAGGAACGTGTAACACAAATTTCGAATTTCAATATGCAAGTACTGTAGACTTCAAGTTTTTTATAAACACGAAGATACATAAAAAATTTTGTGTGTGTTACATAAAATAGTGTGTGTCGTAAAGGTACACTATTTATCTAGTAGTGTTACAAAAAAGTTATTTGGCAACTAGTGTTCAAACAATTATTTATAAAATGTACAAATATTTCTTCCTGACTATTTCCAAGCATTTAACTGAGAGCATCGTAGATTTCAACTTCAGTCATTTATTTACAGTTTTTCAATTAAAACTTAAATGGTTTATTACAAACTTATCCCGTAGAATGGGAAGGTGAACTGTGAATTACNCTTATCCCGTAGAATGGGAAGGTGAACTGTGAATTACCCTCTTCTTTCAGTAGCCTTCTTTATTAGCACTTATAGAAGTACTTCAATGAAAACCCTTACATATAAAAATATCTGAGGAATGGATTAATAGTTCGCGTAAAGTGTGCTCTTATTTGCCTCTGATCATTAGGAACGGACCATAAAGAGCCCGCTTATTTACGTTGTCGGCAGTTTAGAGCGGATATTCTTACACATAACTCACGGTTCAGAGTAATATAACGAAGTGAAACACACCTTCGTCTTTATTATGACTTTATTAAATGTTGACGTTGCCTAAGTTATTCATTGCTCTGCTAGCATGACACTCCAGTNGTCGTCTTTATTATGACTTTATTAAATGTTGACGTTGCCTAAGTTATTCATTGCTCTGCTAGCATGACACTCCAGTTCATTGCCATCCTCGTAGAGGCGATTCGACACTTCATACTCGTGTAAGTCTCGCCTTTAACTCAGTGCAGCTAACATGTAAAATTGTCCCTTCAACTAGAGAAACTGAGAAGGTCTTTGCCATGTCCACTTTTCAATATCGTTTCTATACATGCTAACCATATCGATAACGTTGCGATATATATCTTCCATAAAGTACTGAGAAATCGATGGCGATATGTCGCTAATATCATCACAAATGTTGGTCATATTCATAAAGAAATATTTACATCGTAACTATCTTTTATTACAGCAGACGCATTAATTACATCGACATTAAACACATTAAAACAAAAAATTAAAAATTTCTCCTCCATCGAAAATATTGTTATCGCATTATTCTCTATATTGCTCTGTGAGTTTTGATCATATCACAGTTTAAATGTTCGAAAGTCTTGTATCGTGAGCAATGCATCACCGCATCGCTTAGCCTAACCGGATAGTGCAAACATTAAATTCCTTGAGGGAGCTGTACTGGACCGACCTAGTTAGAGTCCAGACGTTCACACCGCCAGCGGCTGTCTGCTCGTCCTTGACTCCTGGCTCATGTTCCCGTGTTCTCATGTTCCCTTGTTCTTACGCGACCACTCAGAGCAATTTCCGTAACCGTTCCCCACAGCTGAGCATGTGTGCCGACTGCGAACAAGATGGAAGGGGGGCGGGCAAACAAAACTATACAAATATGGCCCGCCCGCATCTCGTCTGCCATCCTACGTTACACAGTGCTGCACCTCAAGTATCATCTTCCCGAAGCGAATTTGTTCTTATGGGGAATCCCTAGTAAACAATAGGCATTAAACGCCATGAGGAGGCATCGTGACGGCGATGGAAAATAGCGTAAACAATGCCTCGCGTGAGTTCTGTTTCCTCAGAACTCTAAGCCGCGACAGTAGGGTTTCAATACAGCAATATGTCCCGAAAAATTACAGTATTGTCGTTATAGTTAAAAACATTTTTTTGACAGAAGAATAAGTATTGTAAACAGAGCGATGTCTGCTGACCTTGACACTTTTAAACGATCACATATATGTTTTAATAACCAAATTTATGAATGGACATCAAAATACCTGCTTTAATTTCTGTCCTGAAAAAAAGATTTACATCGAAAAAAATTCCATAGTTTTTTAAAATTAGAATGGACTCCACTGCTTACAGTTGAACCCATTTGACAACTAGAGAGGCCCCATAATGGCGCGGAACAAGACTGCTTACCGCCATTGCCAGCTTACAGTTCAAGGACGCAGACGCACCAGTGGCGTAACAACTAAGATGGAGGGGGGGGGGAGGACATCGCTCCTTCCTATATTTAATAAAGGCACCCAAACTTTTGTTCACTGAGATGCATTGATGTACTGTATACTGGTCGTATTGTGTATATACCGCCTTGTAAAGCCATTTGTTCCAAGGGTTTCCTTGCAGCTAATGGACTGAATTGTAATTACTTTATTTTTGGCTCCCCGTAAGAAAACATTCTGTGTACGCCCTTGCGTACGCTGTACAGTAGGCGTCAACAGAGTACTGTCATTCTGAATGCTCGACTCTAGCAAGGGGTACTTGTTTAAGAGTACACACACGTTCGTGGATGTGGAGACGTGGNGTCATTCTGAATGCTCGACTCTAGCAAGGGGTACTTGTTTAAGAGTACACACACGTTCGTGGATGTGGAGACGTGGTGGTCAGTTCAGCGTCCTCGCCATACTTCATATGGGTGTGGCGCCTTACTGATCAAGGTCGTCGAGTACCCCGACGTTCGTAAATAGCACAGGCGTGGTCTGTTTCCCCATAACCTGTTGTCACTGGAAAATTTGGAACTAACTGTACTTCTTGTATGCGTATGTGTGCACGAGTGTGCCTATATATGTGTTTCTATTATATGTACATACGTNAACTAACTGTACTTCTTGTATGCGTATGTGTGCACGAGTGTGCCTATATATGTGTTTCTATTATATGTACATACGTACGTACATATGTACGTGTATATATGTACACATATACGTACGTAAGAACATAAATACATATACATACGTACATATGCATGCATACGTAATTTTATGTACATTACACTCTAAATTCGAATCAGTGGAAAACCGCTGATTCACAGTGAAATTCAACTACACGAATCAGTGAAAATTGCTCCACTTAGAATCAATGGAAAACCACTCATTGTTCCAGTGAAAAATTTTCACTGATTTAATTAGTGACGTGAAACAATTTCACTGATTGTATAAGTGACGGCCAACTGCAGTTGCGAATTAAATATTGTTTTTATTGAATTTAGCTAAATAATTACGAGGAATAAACATATTTACGATGGTTTACTATTTATATTGCGCAATTTACCGTAATTTAAAAAAGTAAAAAAGTTGTCGGATGTGGCCGGGATTGAACTTACACACCCTTTCCTATTCGCTTTTAGGCCGTTACCTCTCCGTCTGCACTACCAAATCCAAATGATAAATGAGAGAAGAATACATGATTTACATTTNCTTTTAGGCCGTTACCTCTCCGTCTGCACTACCAAATCCAAATGATAAATGAGAGAAGAATACATGATTTACATTTCTTTATAGGAAGCACGTATTTTTAAATTGTCTGCCCTTACTTTTTGTTTTTGGTTTTATTAGTACTGTTGGGATTATTAAAACTAATAGTACATATAAGTGCACTCTCTTCACTACATGTGCAGTTAAACCTTTAAACACAGCGCTGTCATGATTGCATGACATCAACGAAATGAAAGACGTAAAAACGGAATGGAAAGACTGAATGATCATGTTACCTTAAATAAATGGTGTTTTGAAATACGAAACACATATGAGAAAGTATTTGGTATTGGTTTTATTGGTTTATGTGTTGTTGTTTTTATTGATATGCGTTGTTTAACGGCCATTTTTACACGTTATTTAACGGCCATTTTTACACGCTGTTTAACTGATCCATCAGTAAAAAAAAAACTGAAAAACAATGAAAAAAATTACTGACGAATCAGTGGAAACGTCACTGAATCAATAAGTGAAGGAAAACTGGCATTTTTTCACTGGTTCGTCAGTTATATTTACCGAAGTGACTTGAATCAGTCAGATACTATTAACTGATTTAAACAGTGAAATTCTTACTGTTTCAGATTTAGAGTGTATATACACGTACGCAAGTATATGCACATACGTACATATGCATACATAAGTAAGTACATGAATACAAACCTACGTCACACACATACGTACACATATACATTCATACGTTCATTCATGCATACATACATACATAATTACGTACGTAAGTACTCACATAGGCTATGCATGCACATACACACATCCGACAATTCCAACATTCAGACATTTGGGTGAATTTACTGATAATTAGTACACTGACTACCGACAGTAGTAGGAATAAGGGAAGTCTGGCGCTGTGTATTTCAAATGGGTTATGTGCGGTGGGGCGGCTGGCGGTCTTTGGCTCTACTCGGACGAGCTCGGCAATCTTCGGCTCGATTCAGGGGGTGCTCGGAAGCCGTCGACTCGGGTTTGTCGAACGTTCTCGAAGGTGCTCGGCAGTTACTCCCACTAATTATTCAAGCATGTGTTCGTTTATGGTAGCCATATTGGTTTTATAGGCATTAGGGCATTTCAAATCGTAAATCTGTATTTATTATCCGATTTAAAAAATTTATTTTTAATTATAAATTATATTATTTTTATATTGTGCCTAAATTATATATAGGCTATTGGAGAGACATGCCTCTATCGCCCAATTACTACATTTCCAGTCCTCTCTCTTGAAGACTGATTAATACACGATGCCAGAATATTCACTACCTCGACCGTTTTGTAGTTATAAGTATGGCACTCATATTTATTTTAAGTGTATGTATATATGACTAAACCAAGCCCATCATACTAATAGCGACCACATTTACGAGTATGTTATAATCATGGTATGGATCAGCATCTACCAACACCTTTATAGGCTTAATTGGCGTTAATTTAAATGACAATACTGCCAGACTCTGGAAACTTAGAATGCACGAGTGAACAGTCTTAACTTCCGTGCTCTTCTTGACCATCAATCCATCAATCTTTCGCAATCTTTCCATTAAGCTTTCAAACTTCCCGTCAGTCTTTCGCAATATTTTCATCGATCTTTCGCAATCTTTCCATCAATATTTCACAATATTTCCATCATGAATCCATGGGTTTCTCGTCTGTCTCTATCCAAAAACATCACTGAGATTTGTAGTCACAGTGTCACCAAAAACATACATCTCTCACCTCTGGGAAAGGTTATCCGTTAAAAAAATATGGGTTTAGGTAACAAAAATTTTTACGTAGATTCCCCAAGATGGTTAATATAGGGACAGAAAGAAAGCTTGTCGCATATGGATAAATACTGTGGTCCTGTTTATAATTGTTGTAACTAATATAAATATAGTCCATACCGGAGCACTCTTTTTTACAGCCGAGAAGATAGTTTTTTTTAGCAGAACAACTTCAGGCTTATATAGGTTGTTCCTGAAATAGTCGGATTTATAAAAAACTTATAACAAATTTTGATGCTAGTATAGAAATTTGTTTGCTGCTACGCTGAAAACAGATTACAGAACTGTTATGTTTCCTGAGTAAATCGCCCCTCCCCCTTCTGTAGTTTTTTTTTATGACAGTATACCTATCGAGGTGACGCCATGGTAAATCGACTCGCATTCGGGACGCTCTGGGTTCGATCCCCTGTCCGGCCATTCTTATTTTTATTTTCCATGGTTTCCCGAAAACCCTACAGACGAGTACTGATGGGATGGTTCCACACTACAGGTTGTGTCCGGCTCCTTCCAGTTTCCTGCTTCTCTGAGCAACATACTCCGTCTGTAATGACCTCGCGGTTGACGGAACGTTAAAACATACCTGCCTTGTAGCAGTGTACTGCTAAATATCCCTGTTTTAACAGTCATGCCGTGCATACGTTTGAAATTATTTGCACGCACTCTTCTTCCTTTCTGTGTACGTCTGGAAACTGCCTTCGGATGTTTATGCTTTGTCCACGGACCGAGGCAGCCTTTCAACTCATCCCAAGAGACTTAAGAATGGCATGTTTGTGGAACCAAGTTAGCAGTTCTGCGAAACCCTCTCATGCGCCATTTGGCCCGCCAGTCTCTGTGGCTGACAGCGAAGTGTGTGGACAGAGTGAGTGAGGGAGGGGAAAGGGGTGCAAAGCGCGAGCAATGACAGGCAAACACAGCCAGAGGCATTTGCATGATAAAGGACCACGGTGTACCTGGCGCATCTTGTCTCCGACGCGACGCGCGCGCAGCCATGCATAAGACAGACGCCTTTCTGCTGTGTTCCGCGTATCAGTTTCCGGCAANCTCCGACGCGACGCGCGCGCAGCCATGCATAAGACAGACGCCTTTCTGCTGTGTTCCGCGTATCAGTTTCCGGCAATCGCTGACAAAAGAATGGCTAAAATAAAATGTAAACGCGGTGTGGCAGATGAAGCATCCGTGGCGGAGTGTCAGCCTTGGAGTTAATATGCGTGTACGAGGTCTAGATGCCTGGGGAGCGTTAACGCGAATTCATTTGAGGACAAGCTAGACTTCAAACATGTACACATAGACTTTCGTTTTGATTGGATTTCAGTTTGTAAGTCACGCTTTGGACGCATTTGAACCAATATGAAACATGCAAGAAAAAGAGGGCCGAATCCCTTGCCACCTGGTCTATGGTAAAAGTGGAGCAACAGCCAACGAATAACTAACCGAGGTTTGAGTGCACAAAGGATTGTGGAGTCTATCCAATTACTCGCCGAGCCAGGACCTTTAAATAAATGCATGAGCTCCCCGAAATGACGTACCATGCCCGAACCGGTTTGTGGCGCCCAGATCTGGTTTATGACGAGGGGAAAAAAAAAGAGAAGGAAGCAATTACTTTATTTTATGAACCTTACGAAAGTCAAGGCCAAGTCGTTTACATGTCGGCCACTTTTACCGTGCGATGAGGCAACAGCATTGCACTTCTCGACGTCATGAGACTAGTCACGTCATATGACATTACTAGAAGGAAATTACTAGTGATGCCACTGATGGCATTCACCGGAGTTGACTGCGAAGGAAGTTCGGGATAGGTACCAAATGCTTTCAGAGCTGATAGCAGTAAAAGGAGACTTTGAAACTCTATACACGTTTTCAGGTATATTTGTGTATAGGGGCTACGGTAGTTAAAATTCAGTTCCATTTAGAAAATCTTAGCGTACGTTAAAATAATTTTATTCCCGAGCACTTTTTTCCAGCTGGCCTCTGTGATGTGGTAGTCCCGTAGTTTTTAAAGCTAGCTTACGGTGGAAGGGGTTTTGTGTTGAAATCCTGGGCAAGACATACATGTTTGAGCCATTTTTAGGTGTAAACTTAAGTTTAGTGTGTAAGCAGATTTCTAATAGCCCATCAGCATAAAGCGTGGGAAAAGTGAGTCGGGGGTATTACAAAGCTCTTGTGGCGAAAAAATAAGTCTTTATTTCAAAACTAACTAAAAACCGCTTGCAAAGTTGAAAGTTTTCGAGAAAAAAAANGTGGCGAAAAAATAAGTCTTTATTTCAAAACTAACTAAAAACCGCTTGCAAAGTTGAAAGTTTTCGAGAAAAAAAAACTATATATTCTTATTCGTGCAAAAACAAGTATTTCCATAGCTACAGTAATAATTATATGGTTGTTGATAGGTGACGATTGTGTTTTCCTTATTTCAAATGGGACTACATATAACACGGTCTTAATCTTTCCTTTAGGAGTTTTTCCGCTGAATGTTGATTCTACTTTCAAGCTATGTTGTGACGATCGACTCCCCAACGAAAGTAGAATAATTATTTCAGCATAGTTGTATTATCAATGCTAAGCTGACGCAATAAGGATCTTCAACACGTCAGTTACATCGAAAGCATTAAACGTCAGTTATTATTACATTACTTTTTTTTTTATGTGTGTTAGTTACGTGCCGTTGTCTCGACTGTACTGTCCAAGTACTTCAGAAATATTCCACTGTATTACGTCAACGTACAATACTACGGCCGCTGAAATAAGATCCATTCATGATTACTTCCAACTTTTCTGTAGTCCTGCTTAAGTTATATTTCTATGCTATTACCCCACCTCATGCAAACAAAACTTACTAAGTCTACAGAACTACACCAAAGGGACAGCGGACCGCATTCGTGCGCACTCACTTGAATAATATTTTGCATGATAAACTANCTCCGACGCGACGCGCGCGCAGCCATGCATAAGACAGACGCCTTTCTGCTGTGTTCCGCGTATCAGTTTCCGGCAAGCGCTGACAAAAGAATGGCTAAAATAAAATGTAAACGCGGTGTGGCAAATGAAGCATCCGTGGCGGAGTGTCAGGCCTTGGAGTTAATATGCGTGTACGAGGTCTAGAAGCCTGGGGAGCGCTAACGCGAATTCATTTGAGGACAAGCTAGACTTCAAACATGTACGCATTNACTTCAAACATGTACACATAGACTTTCGTTTTGATTGGATTTCAGTTTGTAAGTCACGCTTTGGACGCATTTGAACCAATATGAAACATGCAAGAAAAAGAGGGCCGAATCCCTTGCCACCTGGTCTATGGTAAAAGTGGAGTAACAGCCAACGAATAACTAACCGAGGCTTGAGTGCACAAAGGATTGTGGAATCTATCCAATTACTCGCCGAGCCAGGACCTTTAAATAAATGCATGAGCTCCCCGAAATGACGTACCGTGCCCCGAACCGGTTTGTGGCGGCCAGATCTGGTTTATGACGAGGGGAAAAAAAAAAGAGAAGGAAGCAATTACTTTATTTTATGAACCTTACGAAAGTCAAGGCCAAGTCGTTTACATGTCGGCCACTTTTACCGTGCGATGAGGCAACAGCATTGCACTTCTCGACGTCATGAGACTAGTCCACGTCATATGACATTACTAGAAGGAAATTACTAGTGATGCCACTGATGGCATTCACCGGAGTTGACTGCGAAGGAAGTTCGGGATAGGTACCAAATGCTTTCAGAGCTGATAGCAGTAAAAGGAGACTTTGAAACTCTATACACGTTTTCAGGTATATTTGTGTATAGGGGCTACGGTAGTTAAAATTCAGTTCCATTTAGAAAATCTTAGCGTACGTTAAAATAATTTTATTCCCGAGCACTTTTTTCCAGCTGGCCTCTGTGATGTGGTAGTCCCGTAGTTTTTAAAGCTAGCTTACGGTGGAAGGGGTTTTGTGTTGAAATCCTGGGCAAGACATACATGTTTGAGCCATTTTTAGGTGTAAACTTAAGTTTAGTGTGTAAGCAGATTTCTAATAGCCCATCAGCATAAAGCGCGGGGAAAAGTGAGACGGGGGTATTACAAAGCTCTTGTGGCGAAAAAAATAAGTCTTTATTTCAAAACTAACTAAAAACCGCTTGCAAAGTTGAAAGTTTTCGAGAAAAAAAACTATATATTCTTATTCGTGCAAAAACAAGTATTCCCATACCTACAGTAATAATTATATGGTTGTTGATAGGTGACGATTGTGTTTTCCTTATTTCAAATGGGACTACATATAACACGGTCTTAATATTTCCTTTAGGAGTTTTTCCGCTGAATGTTGATTCTACTTTCGAGCTACTTTGTGACGATCGACTCCCCAACGAATCATCTTATTAATAAAGTCGTATCAACATAATAGTTACGATTCGTGACGCAATAAGGATCTTCAACACGCCAGTTACATCGAAAGCATTAAACGTCAGTTATTATTACATTACTTTTTTTTTTATGTGTGTTAGTTACGTGCCGTTGTCTCGACTGTACTGTCCAAGTACTTCAGAAATATTCCACTGTATTACGTCAACGTACAATACTACGGCCGCTGAAATATGATCCATTCATGATTACTTCCAACTTTTCTGTAGTCCTGCTTAAGTTATATTTCTAGGCTATTACTCCACCTCATGCAAACAAAACTTACGAAGTATACAGAACTACACCAAAGGGACAGCGGACCGCATTCGTGCGCACTCACTTGAATAATATTTTGCATGATAAACTATTTCTTACTAGGCTTTACCAACACACCTATTTTCTCCCTGTTTTTATTCTTATTATCTGTAAGTGAAATGTGATAATTTATTTATAAAATATAAGTTAAAGTTCAATTTAATAAAAATGTCGATACTTTTATGTTAACAAAAGTATAAAACGCTTATGATACACGACATATCAAGGAGAAAACCAAACACGTCGTACGTGGGGTGATTTTTCAAAGGTTTGACTCAAAACGTGTCAAGAGACCACGAATAGACTATGCCAGATACTTTGTGTCTCATTCTATTATTAGAACAGCCCTCTCGGATATCACACAGACATGTGGTGTTAACTGCAACGATCCACCCAATGTTCTTATCTGAGACGGGCAAGTTATCTCGGTGGCTGTTTCGTGCCTAGGGGGGAGGGGGTTTGGTGGTGCGGTAGTCTGACCACTCGCCCCCCGCCAAGAAGAACTGGGCTCGATTCCCGGCCGGGTCACCCGGATTTTTACATCTGGGGAAATGTGGCGGACGTTGCTGTTGATCGGCGGTTGTGTAAGGGTACTCCCACTTACCCCGTCCTTTCATTCCGCCACTGCTCCATCTCGTCTCACCTTCATCGGCGTTCAAGAGCCCGCTGTTAAGGCGATCGCCTATCCGGCGCTTGGAGTACGTTGCAGCGTGTTTGAAAAAAAAATCCTTCTTCGACAAAACTATTAAACATGTCCTCAGTATGTTTGCATACGAAAAGGAAGTCCATTTCATTCAGACGATGACGGAATGCTACTTTTCAAGACATTACGGACATTGGAGACATTATTTCCGTGCCCTCCAAAAGCGCTTTTCCAGACTGCAATATCTCAAAATATACGAACTGAATACATGAGAAACTACTATACAAGCATGCAATGGACTTTGCTACAGAGTCGTGTCCAGTAAAACTACTAGGGTCCCACTTAAAGTCGCGTTCAAGCAAGTCGCCGTTGGAGAGGCTGCACGCCAGTTGAGCGCCTTGCGCGTAGAGGCGATGTCGCTTTACATACGCCGGTCGGCGTCTTCCGTATAGCTTTTCGTTGCCATTTACCTCACTCACACTAACATACCCCTCACTAGGCGACCGTATTAAGGGCCGATTAAAACAGCTCAATTAACGCAAGCAGCCTGTTATGAAATATCGTCTATGGCCCTTGACGAGCATAACCTGTATTTTGACGAAAATACTTACAAGTTTATTATTATTTTTTTGTTTTTCTGTGAAATCATGAATTTATTAAAGTGAAACTCGCGCTTGTCACTCACAAAATCAGTTTAAATACGTATGCACTTAAGAACGCTGACTCTGTAAATTGGATATGTCCCTCCTCTCTTATTCCTTCTGTTAAAGTATGTTATTTTGGAGAAATGTGGAAACTTGTTTGTTTTATACATGTTTTTTATGATCAAACATATGATGTAAAACAATAAAATGGAATTTACTTATTGTAAAAGTTAATTTTTATGGAAATATTTAAAAACTGGTCACTAAAAACTCAATGTTTGTAGTTCGAAGTTTGACAGTTGTACTTTATCTAAAATGCTCAGTAAACGTATAAATGCGCGTGATTCGACATATTTATTAGTTAGATTGAGCTTGGGTTATTTTTTGTACTACAATCGGTAAGAAGATACACCCTTTCAAAATAAAGGCCTATATAGAACGGTGGGTAAATTACAGCTTTCACAAATCTGTTACTGTTTCATTTGATTGCCGTGTTAAATAAAATTGCGATTCGCCACCGAATGCTAACAAATATTTTAAAGGAACAGAATAAATATAATTATGTATATGTATATGATCTTCCCTTATCAGGCAAGTGTTTACGAATTATGAATTTGCGTTGCCATATTCAAACATTATGAAAATCACACGGTACTTGTAACTAAAGCGGATGAGTGATAAGCCATAAAACGCCATATATTCGTTATCAAGAAGACAAATATTAGTTTTACGCTTCCAAGTTAGAGTTATGGTGGCTCTAGACGAGAAAATGTCATATTGCTCGTTGTAGAAGTTCTCTAGTTTAGCAAGTTCTTGCAAAATAAAGTCACAGAATAGGTCAGTATATAGAAGCGAAATGGCATCACGGCTCCTTTGATGTGATTGTATAAAATCGCTGATTGACTGCGCAGAACTCTGGAAGTGGGTGTTTTGCTTGATTGGCTATTGATTGCTGCGAAAGATTCCCTATTTGTTAGGCTGCCGACTAGCAAATATGCTGCCAGGCGCTGATTGGTGAATGCAACGCCGTCCCGACATATTGTTGGCCAGTGACGCCGCCATTTTGCTGGCGTGTGCGGCTGGAGTTCGCGGTACAAGCAACCGTTTAATATCTGTATTCGGAAGTATTCTGTAATAAAGTAGTGCATATACTTCTAAACTTTATTTTAATCCTCTATTTATTTAATAACGAAATGACAAATATCAAATCCACAACTGTAGCACGTAAGAAAAGTATTATTTCTACATTTTCAAGACATTTGATAGGTTTTTTTCCTCTGCAGTTAATATACACAAAAAAACCTTGTATTTATTTAGAAGCCGGATTCTGTTACGCGCTTATTACAAAATAGTGAGATAAAAATTGACTTGTAGTTTGCACATGGCAGCAGTCACTTAGGAAGAATAAGTTCACCGTTCTTCACAAAAATTAGTGAAATGATTTCAGAACGAGTGTTGTAAGGCTGACTAAAATGTATTACTCAGAGTAATATTGCCACAGTTACGACGTTCATTGTATTTTCCCAGTTTCTTTAGAAGTGAACCAGTATGGCACTGGATATAAAATTACTAACATTCAGTAGTCAATTACTTCTTTACGGTGTTAAATATTGTTCGCGACTTGGTGATTATGCTAAAACCTCTCTAATATTCGCCCGTGAAGGGGAAACGCTACCATATTATTTTGTCGAGTTTGCGAATGATAATAGACGCGAATTGCTTGTTAACGGATATTAGTGAAATACGAAGCCAATTTGCAATCTGTGAGCTGCCCTCTTTCCTGTGACTAATAAATCATAGGTTTTTTTTTATGTGGCTACTGCTGCTTATTATGTTGTAATATTATGATTTTTAATTTGGTTTTCAATATAGCGCACCACTGTTTGTGTGCGAATGCTAAGATTACTACGTATTTAAGTATTATTATTGGTTTGTTCAGATGGCCAAACCATAGAAGTCTGCCAGTTTACAACTACCAATGAAATAAATACTAAAGGTTACCGTCTCATAAGCATTTGCCTGCCATATAATTCAACAACTGCATGTGCTGTGTCAAGGTGAGTTTATATGTAACCACTAGGTCTACTGAAAGAAGAAACAAAAGAAATTGGGTCATTAACATACTCAGCTACTCGAGTGTATACGTGTTGAAATTGGAATTTTTCTAAACTAAACAGGTTCTTAGTAAAATTCCTGCTGAGAAAAAGTAAACGCTTGACCGGGAAATATATGAATGAACATAATGGGCTAGTAAGACATTTGTAATTAGTGGAGCCAGTGACTTTTCGCGTAAAAATCGGAGCACACAGTATACTTCAATACTATATACACACCTCAGCTGTTGTTACACCTCCATTGGCTGCTGGTGCCGTGTCCGTCTTCGACCAAGCCACTCGGGACTAAGTAACTCCGGCACTGAATCTTCGTGATTCGTGCGCAAACGGTTAACACGGGCCAGAACATTTTTTTAGCCAATCGAAGAAGCTGGACGACCCTACAGTACCTTGGACTGTATCTTGTCTCGAAATCTTTTCGCGAAATGTCACCGCCCCTAGTAATTAGTATCGCTAATGTTACGGGGTCACGTGAAGATCGCCACATTCTTCTGCCATTAAAGGGCCCGCCTACTTGTCGCTTGAACTGCTGTGTAGATTGTTTGAAACACAAGTTTTTCCACGAAAATATTATACGTGCGTCCGACATGCTGGTCTACGAAAAGAATACACTTCACACGAGACCTGTTGAGTGCTTTCAAGGCGTCACGTACATTACAAACACCATTTCAGAGCATTCCAACATAGCTAAAAACTTTTTTTTTCTAAGTGCTGTATCTGATTGAACCTTGCTACAGGCTTCCCACCAATAAATTGATAGGGCCACCGCTTAACCCTTTCAGACCCACTTTAATTTACCTTTTCAGGTATTGCAAACAAAGATTTGTTATGATGCGTGTTGCACTTAAGTTGACACAACACTTGTTTCGTTGCCACAGCCAATGAGCCGTAGGTTATATGCTCAGCTACAGTAGTATGAACCAATTATAACCTAGACAAGTAAAACGGTTTATAAATAATTTGCCCACAGATAGATCATTGGTCATTGAGTTTCGCAGTGTGCATTACAGACCAAAAATTGCCTACGCGTGCGTAATGTATACGATTGTGTACACTGGGTTTTAATAGGTTGAAGTCCCGTAGGTACTATGTCCACAGCCTTAGCTCCTAGTAGATAGGTTAGGTTGGTAGTCGGGCTCAACGTCTCGTCTGCAGTGAGGTCATTAGAGACGGGGAAGTTGCTCAGAGAAGCAGGAACTGGTAAGGAATCGGCCATGGTCTGTGTTAAGGACCCATCCCAGCATTGGCCTGGAGTGTTTTCGGGATATCAGGATGGCCGGACCGGGAATCTAACCCGGATCCTCCCGAATGCGAATCCAGTGAGTTACCATTGCGCCAACCCTCTCGGTTTGGCTCCGAGTGGTGAGAACGCACTCGATGCGCGTAACAGAGCAGCCCTTATCGCTCCCGCGCTGCTCTGCCTCAGACAGCGGGAAATAGTTCCAGGTAGGCGGGCCCCTTGTTGGCATGCCCGGGGATTCTGTGTGGGCAAGTGAAGTAATATAAAGAGCGAAGTGCAACAGCCAACGAAAACGCCAAACTCTTTAGAGCCACATAAACACGCTTGGCATCGTGTTGTAAGCGTAAGCGATGAACATGACTGCCTCGTTAGTCCATTCTCGGTTTCTTCGGATGGATTGAAACAAAACTTTGAAAAATCATTCTATGAGTATTATGTTAACCTGTTTTTTAAATAACTTGTATACCACAAGTATATAACAATGATGAACTTTAAAAGTATTATACTTTTAAAAAATGAAACTTTACTTTTGTATATTCTATAACTTGTAATTTTTATTTATTATTCAATACGAATTAAAAACATTGAGAGCAGCTATGTTTTGGCAGCGGCTAGTAAGAAATAGGTAACAGTTAAAATATTGTGTTAACAAAGTTTTTTGGTATGCTATTTGTAAATTAAACGTTGCCTATTGAAATATTTAAATTTTAGGTAGTCCTGATGGAAACATATTTCATTGGTACAGTTAAAAACATCAGCGCAAAATACGGCGCGTACGTCCTAGTGACATGGTGTTTTTTTTCTCTCGCTCTCGCTCTCGCTCTCGCTCTCGCTCTCGCTCTCGCTCTCGCTCTCGCTCTCTCTCGCTCTTGGGAAATTTCGCACCGCTGGTAGAAGCAGGAAAATTATACATGTTTTCAATTTTAGCATATTTCATACTTATTACAACAAAAATAATGATTCTTGAATTTGTAATTTACAACTGAAAAGAGATTTTAATGTTTCAGTACTTATTATAATATATTTAGATGTGATGGTGGGAGAGTTACAAATCCGAAGTTGGCAGAAGTGGAGAGTGGCGACGTGACATGATGACATGGCGCATTGATGTTGCTAAACGGAACGTTTATTTTCCATCCTGCGATAAATACTTCAAATTACCGCGTCAAGTTGGTACACTTTGTGTTTTTTAAACCTACCTAGGCAAGTTACGATGCTGTGATCAATCTGTGTTTCCATAGCAGTAATAAATATACTGCTCCGTGGTCGTTACGCTGGCCCGGTGTGTGTATGAATGCAACTATTGGACGTGCGAAATTTATACGTTTTATNTCTCCATAGCAGTGATAAATATACTGTTACGTGTGTCGTTAACCGCTGCGTGTGAAAGCGGTTAACGGTTAAAGCTGCTCCGTGGTCGTTACGCTGGCCCGGTGTGTGTATGAATGCAACTATTGGACGTGCGAAATTTATACGTTTTATCCGTGAACCGTTTTTATGACTAAGTCTGTTTATTTATCACAACGTAACTTCGCCCTAGGTGTTTGAAACACAATTGTGTAACGTGCTTACGTTTTTTTCATCTGAATATTTGCTACTACAATCCCAACAAATTACTAAGCCCAGCCAAAAATTTTAAATAAATAATTAAATAAACCCATTAAAAACTAAGCACATATGCAAAGAAATATGAGCGTAATAAAATTTACGTTAGGACTATTTGTGTGCATGTTCACCACTATATTTTAAGTTTGTCGCTGCTAAGTAGAAAAAATTAGCGACACGAGTTGCGTGTTTGAATTTACTCTCTTTTTCGTTGGACTGGTTGCTCCTTCGTTTTAATATTTATTCCAACGTCATTTTAACGAAATAACCCAAAAACACATCAATAACAAGAGGTTAATTACTACAGTTCTTCCCCCACAGTTGTAACAGTGTTAAACACAGTCGCGGTAAAATATTAACGTGTACTATATGTAATGTGCTATATCGCGTATAACAAATATGTTAACAATTTAAAATAGTAACCGTAAGAACTATAGCCAATACAGACATTATAGGCCTAAATTGTAAATATTCGTATGTAGTGGTTTTTGAAATATGCCAGAATTCTTTAAAAAAAAAAAACCGTAAACAATAAACAATGCATTTGACAGTTAAAACGTAGAAGTCACATGACAGTGTTTATGTTTACGTGTAGCGGAAGGATACGTAATTGGTAACCAAAATTACAAATTTAGCAGGGCTTCAGAAAAGTGTGAAGTAACCGTGAATGTACTATACTTGACGCGCAGCAAGGCATTACTTCTCGCGGATGGCGGGATGCAGACGGGGCGCGCCGACCAACAGTCAACACACACACACACACACAACACAACACAACACACATTGCCACACGGGTATTTTCAGAGCAAGGCGTGTGCAGGGAGGGGGGCCGCGGCAGGCGACGCACTCTGGCTCGCTGCCATTGGCTGTCTGCGGACGAGCCCCCCCAGCCCAGCCCAGCCCAGCCTCGCCCCGGCGGAAACGTGCTCCGGACTCGGCCGTCAAGGCCGGCCGGTGGTGTGCGTTCAGGTACAGTTACAGCTATCCGGCACCCGCGCGCCCGCCGTTCGCGTGCGTTCCGGCATTACGTCGTGTTTCTCTCGCCACGCAGTGACGGCACTCATCATCCCTCACACAGCGCCATTACGTTAAACAAACGTAATAATCAGGGACAGGAAAATTTCGCGTTTTAAACGACACTGGCCTGTGTGTTTTCGTGTATCAGCTTTCTGTTCACTGGCTGCTGCCCCGGTGTGCCTTAGAGTTCACCTGGGCGATATCCAATTGCAAACATGACAGAAATGCACATCTGTTAGACATTTAGCTTGTCCTAGCATGTTTTGAGGCGGCGTGGCAGTACTAGGCTATGGTAACCGAGCCCGACCTACTTACCGGTTTCCGGAAAGGATGGATGATGCGTCTCTTATAGCCTCTCGACATCCATGGCAACCCAAGGCTTCCCGTGCCACCCCTGTTTAAACGTATTGGGCTCTGCCGCCCGGTCCCTATGGGAGACAGTTTTCTAGCGACTGTCAAAGGGGTATCTGCTGTGATGGCTTGGGCCGATAGATAGTACCAAGGCCCGACCACATGGTGGGGTGTGGTACCTCTTAGCACTCAGGCCATTGGGGCCCAAGACATGAACTTCACCGTGAAGAAGTTCTAGGATGGGAATGGACGAGCGCTTGATGATGGCGAGCTAGCTTTGCGGGCGGTGGAGGTGATAACGGTGTTGGTGAAGAGAAAAAGGGAATAAAACCATAGCTGGTTGTGCAGGATCCCGAATGGCTGAGGGACCGCACTGCTGCTGTCTGTGAGCTGGGGACGCAGTCAGGCGCGGGAAAACCCATACGTGCCATGAAAATTAAGAGGGAGCACGGGATGATTCACGGCCCACCCAGGGCGTTCTGCCTTGGCCATCGGATCAGTAGAGGTTGGACTCGTGCTGGCAGTGGTTAACTCTGTATGCTGGAGGAGGTTCCGGAGAGATCCCCCCTCTTGCTAATGGAACCGGACGTTGAACTGGACAGTTCCGGGGACGTGCCCGAGATCACGTCAGGTGTTTGGATAGTGCACCGGCCATACCATTCGCTTGGTAAACAAATTGAGTGCTAGAGTCTCAAGCCTTATGGGAGTACATGCCTAGGGCGATCTGTTATATCAGATCGGGGCTTGCTTGGTGCAATCTGTGTACAGATTGGGGCAGAGGGGTCTGATCAATAATGGTGAGCGCTGTCATGGATGCGATGAGAGGGCGTGATCCCTCTTCCCCGCCTAGTGGGAGGCCGGGGAGCAGAAGGGCCTTAAGGCTAAGAGCGCCCCGTTACAAAAGAAAAACTTGACAAGAAATTGTCATGATGACTTATTGTCCTAGCATGTATCCGCTAACTTTTACAGTTCCTAGTGGTAATTGCAGTGAAAGATTGGACGGGGGTCTTCAAGCATCGAAGGAGATGAACCGAAATTGAATTATACTTAAGTTCCGTCTACAATTGGCCGTAACCCTGGACGCGGATGTATCCCGATTACTATGTCAAGTGTATTAAAGTAATGGGTGCTGTTAGCAGTATTGATTCGTTGACTAATGAGAGCGAAGGAAAGATTATATTTGTGTGTTAATTTCTTTAAAAAATGCAATAAAGAGGTATAAATAATTATTAATATTTGAACCTAATATAACGTAACAGAAAATAAAGTAATTCGAAACAAATGTAGACCCCAAAGCTATAATATAGATAAATAAACATCATTAGGATACCACTAGCGTGGCGCCTTAACCAACACAGAAAAAGTGAAGTAGAGGTAAATAGATGTTTCTGGTGCATACTGGCGACTACAGCAATGACAAACCATACTAGTACTACAGGAGACTGCCGCGTTTAAAATGTATTTTGAGTAGTTAACCTTGAGCGTAAAGTTAAATTACCTGTCGTTTTTAATAGTTGCAAGACTTACAGTATAAGCGCATGCAGCGAAGCGAGAATACAACATCTGCCACGTTATTCACATGTGAAAATCGGGTTTAACACCGCCGGGATTTGAACCCGGTTCTCCGTGCTGGGTGTTAAGTGGTCTGACCACAGCTTCACCGCGATAATTAGAAACAGGCACATTTATATTCTTATAAGACAGCTTTATGTTCCCTCAAATTGTGTTTATAGCTATAAATGTTTTTAGTTTTTAATTATATTTAACAGCCACTGTCAAATATGCGTTATAACGAAAGCTGTTGCACGCATAATATAATCGTTTATATATTACATTGGTTGAAAAATGTTGTTTACATTTTTCTGTTGTTTTAAACTAATATGTATATAGCAAGTTTAGCACATGTGTTTGATAAGCATTATGTTTGTTTTATACAAAATAAAGTACAGTAATAAAAATAAATCTTACCTTATTTTGACTTATCAAACCTTGCTTAAATTCGCCCCCCTAAAAATATTGTGAATGTTACTTATGTGTTTAGGTCATAATATTATAAACTTATTATTAAAATTTTGTGAATGTAGACAGTCAGTCTAAACCACAAAATAGCGTGCAAGGCTCCGGTAAAAAAAAAAAAAAAGAGACTGTTAAAAACGATCTGATATAGGCCAATTCAAATGGTGTCTGGTTACGAACAAATTCTAAGTAATTTAACGCGTTTGTATACAAACGTTGGTGTCTATGTTTTTCTCTTTAAAAAAACTTTTCTTTTTGAGAGCAAAAATGTTTGTAGGTCTGTGGGTCCGAAACGACTAAATACATAATTTTATGTTATGTGAATAGTATTTTCAACTACTTTATAGATGACACTGGGGCGGAGTGAAATGCGCAGCTATACACAACCACGCGTACCACGCCAAAAGAAAAGCTGTCGTAGATCGTACCTTTACAGTGTCCGCCAGCTTCGTTGGCGGGCGGCGAGCAAGTTAATTGCCTTATTACTTCTGCGTAGTAATATTAATATATACTTCCACTTACAATGCCTGTTCAACTTAGAACTGTTTTTTTAATGTATGGTTATACTACATAATTGTTTGTGCCGTTTTTTTAATACTTGGAATGTTACTCTCCCCTCAACAGCAGTCACCCGCCAACTAAAATGTGGCGGGCGCTCTGGCAGTATGTAGTGTAGGCTGTTCACGGTAAACGGAGCACTTTTGAAAGGCCTGCTTAGGATCTATTCGTATGCACATTGTGCAATCTTCCGCCATACGTAACATTAACATTGCCACGGGCCTGGTCACTTTATTTATGCTTCGGTCAGATGGAACTTATTAGAAAACTAAATATTTTATAAACTTGCTAATTCTTACACTTAAATTTGTTGAACAGATACGAAGTAAAATAAAGAATTTCAGTATTCAAAAATATTTACCTGGCACATTTAAATTTAACGTTAAAACATGGAACTACTGTCCCTCTGTCGTTACCAACTTAACTGGACGCATGCCACTTGGTGTGTCTGTTGAAATATAAGCAAGCACGGGCAGTGATATTTTTCAAAGGTTGATTTCAAAAGTGCTCAGTTAATCGTAAACAGCTTTTGAGTATCTGTATGGCTATGGAATTAGATTTCTTTCTTGTTTTCCTTTTTGTGTCTAGCCGTTGATGGTTGTGCGTTAACAAATATTTAAGTTTATAATAACAGTATATTCTGCCAACTAGGACCAAATAAGCTCCGCCTAACATGAAGTAGATTTCAAAAATTCTATAGAATGTGTGGTACGATAAGTAGAACTCTAAGAAACTATGCTAAAATTTTACAAGACTTTGGCAGTACCAACACGTCTGTATGGAGAAAAATTGTGAATTGTTATGAATAAGGACGAAAGCAGAATTCAAGCCTCGGAAATGAGGTTTCTTCGAAATGCCATGGTGGTGACAAAGAGGCATAGAATGCATTACGAAGATATTAGAAAATCGCTCAATACATAGGTCTGGATGACAAAATTTCGAAATACCGCAAAAATTGGAGATCCCAAGTAGAAAATATGAGCGACGAGCGGTTGCATAAAATGGTATAGAAGTATCAACCAGGAGGTTTCCCGTAGTTCGGGTAGACCAAAGAAACTATGCACAGTGGAGAGATTTGAGCGCCTCTTAACATCGAGATCTTGAGAGCCGATGAGGGTGAACCGAGGTAAGAATGGAGCAGCGCCGGAATGCAAAGACGGGGAAAACGGAAGATCCCCGAGAAAACCCGCTGACCAGCGGCATCGTCCAGCACGATTCCCACGTGCGAAAATCCGGGAATGACCCCGCCGGGAATCGAACCCAGTTCGCCTTGGTGGGAGGCGAGTAGTCTGGCTACTACACCACCGTGGCCTCCGAAACTACGTAAAGACTACCAATAAATCAAGTACGAAGTTCACAACAGGTCGAAGGGCTTATTGCATGAATAAGAAGAGGAAAGGACGTAAAGTGACGGCGCAGTTGGGAATTTGTGGACATCGCCTCGAGAGCTGACTCTACCGACAGCAGAGGGCGTGGTCCTGGGTCTGGTTTCGTTGCACTGGCGCCCACGATAGCCGTTGAGTGGTCTACCTTGGCGTTCCGTTCCTTATTAGGACTAACGCCGGTGAGGTTGAACACAGTTCCTCTGATCTCGGCGGAAAAAAAGGAATATAATAAAGGCGCAGGGAAATTATTTTGTATAATAATACTTCAAAACACGGATTTATATCAACAAACCGGCATGTTCACTCTGCAGTACGCTCGATACCCACGCATTGCTGATTTTATACACGGAGCTGTACTTGAATTTCAAACCATCCGATTCGGCTTGATCTAAATAAAAATGTAAAAAAAAAAAACGTGACAGCTGAGCTGACATTTCCACCGAGGGTCCAACAAAGAAGTATTAATATCAAATTGAATGATTTTTATTTCTGGAGCTTTGGCGAGGATCAGTGATGCGAAGCCGTTCGGTAATACGTCCAAGGTTAAGGGATGTGGAAAGATCTCGCAATGTGCAAAATCCCAAAACACAAAATGAACAGAATTTGAACTGCTCAATATATTTCAATGGTGTTAGATTTATTTATAAGATATTTGGTAGCGGGTAACTACCATATACCGGAATAACTGATACAGTCTATAATTTAAAATTGACAACTCTTCGCAAACAATAAAGTATATAAAGCATAAAATCAGTAAATATGCCAGAATTATTGCTTTAAAATGAATAAAGTAATAGGTATTACCCACAACTCGTAAGTTATTAAAATTTTTATACCTTGAAGATTAAAAAATAATAATTTTAGCAGTAGCTCTCAAGAAGATTAAACTCGGTTAAAATAAGAAAGTGGTTTCGTTTTAATTTTGTCGTTATAATCCACACAATAAATGTTCAAAAATTTTCAAACAATCATTTCCACATATGGATTGCGTGGTTTCCACACGTTCTTATAAAAAAAACAGTTAACAATTTTTATTCTAAAACTATACATTGCATAAACTATTGCTGAATGAGATGATTTTGTGAATTCAAATTTAGTCAATAAAACAGACCCGTTGAATTACACTTAGTAGTTTAAATACAGTTCTTGATTTTATATTTTGGAAATTCACATACAGGGAGACTTTTCCATATAGCCCTTGTGTTTATTACAGTTTGTTTTTGCTCTCTCTCTCTCTCTCTTTTAACTGCTATTTCATACACGCCTGTGTTTATTCATGAGAAGAGGTTGTACGCCACTTGTAGCGTGTGAAGTGCACAGTGTCGTATACATGGCCACGCCGGATAAACAAGGCCGGGAGAAGTTTACTGGCACGTGCTATTGCAGGCGCGTCAGGGACGGCCAGATAACTAGGTTATGCCCTCCCGCCCGCGACAGTCCGTCTGTTGTGCTGTTCATCGGGGGGAGTCCCAGCGGCAATCGACAGCTGGTTTTGAAACTCGCGCTTTGTCAGGAACTGCATGGTTGCGTACACAAACACATTGAACGCACACATGTGATTCTCGAGCCCTGGCGTATACACACGGCGCTACTGGAAATTGAGTTGAAACATTGTATCATCTCGAATGTAGCTGGAAAGTAAACGTTATTATATGCAGTTAAAACAAGGGCGCATTGACTTACTCAGTTTTCATACTAGTGTCAAGAATATGCAAGAATTTTACGGCGTGGCTTTGTATCATTCGCTTGGATTTTCATCTTGCAGATTTGGGACTTTCTATGTTCAAATATACGTGAACTGCCTTACGACCTTTCTCGTTTGGTTATAGGGTTTTGTTTTCCTCCTTAAATCTTCTCCTTGCAAAGAAAAATTCCACACTATCAGCAGGTAATTATTTTTGTTGCTTCCGTATTATCAACTTATAGAAAAGTTACTTTACGAAAACTCGTTTGTCATAATTTTTTTTTTTGCCTTATTCCTGTTTTGTTTATTTTGATGCCATTATTTGCATCGTGGTGAACATACTGCATTATACACTTTGTAAGTGGCTGTAAGTAAATAACACCGAACACAGTGGTTGTAGGTCAGGCACAGAGAAAATAAACGGAAAAGTGATTCCTAAGGACGGTATACATCTTTCAGTTTTCAGTTAAAAAAGAGTTTATTCCAAATGTTATATACAGTATTAAATATGGAACAGTTAGTTTATGGATTATACACTGAAGAGCCAAAAAAACTGGTATAGGCGTGCGTATGCAAAAACAGAGGTATGGAACCAATCAGAGTAACGCGATGCGGTCGGCAGCTAGATCGGCTACTGCTGCTACAATGGCAGGTTATCAATATTTAAGTGAGTTTGAACGTGGTGTTATAGTCGGCGCACGAGAGATGGGACATAGCATCTCCGAGGTAGCGATAACATTTGGATGTTCGCGTACAACCATTTCACGAGTGTACCGTGAATATCTGGAATCCCGTAAAACATCACATCTTCGACGTCGCTGCGGCCGGAAAAAGATAGTGAAAGAACGGGATAAAAGACGACTGACGAGAATCATTAAACGTGACAGACGTGCAACCCTTTCTCAGATTGGCGCAGGTTGGATTTGTGGACTGCCCTGCAGGATTCATGGTGTGAATTGCCTCCTGCATACCTTCAGACATTAGTCGAGTCCATGCCACGTCGTCTTGCG
>NQII01003500.1:0-65263 GCA_002778355.1 Clitarchus hookeri | reverse complement strand
GGGGGGGGGGGGGGGGCTCTACACGATATTAGGCAGGTGTACCAGTTTTTTTGGCTCTTCAGTGTATGTTAACTGGACAAATATCTGCAACCATTATAGTCTATTCGTGGTTTCTTCACACTTTTTGAATCAAAGCTTTGAAATATCACCCCATGTATCA
This sequence comes from Clitarchus hookeri, assembly GCA_002778355.1. Lineage (NCBI taxonomy): Eukaryota > Metazoa > Arthropoda > Insecta > Phasmatodea > Phasmatidae > Clitarchus > Clitarchus hookeri. Next base: position 65,103 of record NQII01003500.1, on the reverse strand, counting down.
CTTGTTTTGAGTGTTTCTTAAATGTGTTATTTATCACATGCGTTTTATACTTCTGTTAACATAAAAAGATCTTATTTGTGGTTAAATTAAACTTTTACTTAGATTTCACCTATAAATTGTCATATTTCGTTTATAATTTTATGAATAAAAAGTGGAGAAAATAGGTGTGTTTGCAATACCCAGTAAGAAATAATTCAAATGTAAAATATTATTAAACTGACTATCCACGAAAGCGACGCGTTGTGTAATTTTCTAAGACTTTGTTAAGCCTTATTTGCATGAGGTAGAGGAATAGCCTAAATTTAGAACTTTAGCAAGTCTTCAAAAAAGTGGAAGTAACAGTGAAAGGATTATAAAAGACATGTCGCTGTCCAAATTATGTTATAAAAGGGACTAACGTTGCACCGATTTCGAATTCCAGCATACATTTATTTAAACCAAAAACAAAATATGAAACGCCTGCAGGTAAGCAACACGCGATACAGTGGAGTTGATAAAGTAGCGTAAAACAGGAGGTATGTATGTACTACGCTCCCACTATAATATCAAGAGTGATGCATGTTGTGCACATACAGGCTTTATACTTCTTCCTCCCGTCTGGTTGAAGGCGACGGTGTTAATAAACAACTAAAAAATAAGTAAAAAGCTTGAGAAAACCTCCTTATAGTTGTTTACATATGTTACACCCTGAAGAGGTCCATTTGAACCATAGCAACCCATTACTGTTGTAAGCCAAATGTTGTTTTCAGTGTGCTTATTGCTAGGGTAGACTAAATTATGTTAGGTTAGGGGGAAAGAAACTGAACACTGTGACTACCTTTGACCACTGTATGTGCAATCCAAAACTAGAAGTCGACGTTCGTCCATATTTTTCACATCCACTCACGTGAGGGCTATTTTGTACTATCCATCATTGCAATGAAACTNTTTTCACCCAAAAATCAGTTTAAGAGCGTTTTCCATTTGTTCAATTTGACTTTACTATATAGCGTTTGATTCCGGGAAAATTAATGACAAAAACACGGCTACAGTTACTTCGAGAATACATCACATTGGGTGAATGATGATTTATTACATTATTATTATTATGTTGTTACTTATTTAATTTTAGCATCTATTACCTCAGAATGCCGGTGTATTTTATTTCATTTTAACTATCATCATTTTTATTTTCTACAGATGTAACATATTTCTGTTAAATTATTATTTTTAAGTTTAACTTGCAGTTTAAACCTGATTTTTTTTTTTTTCGTTTTATCAATATTTAACGTTTTTCGGTCATACGTTAAGAAAGACTACCTGTTGGCGTAGTCAGATTTGCTGTAGTCATTAAATGGGACAGACGTGCTTTCTGTGCACTCCCCACTTGAAACAAGACAGGAGCATTTAAATTCTGTCTTCACTGAAACCGCTCAAGTCGATTTCTTTCCAACGAAATTTCCATTGTTTCAAAAATTTTGATTTCATGCACATTCGGGCAAGAATAATTGTTTTAAAATGATACCATAGCTTCACTTGCTCAATGCATCCATACTGGTCATAAGGTACCTACATTGAACTGTTATTTTTTTAAATTTGTCGGAAGACAGAAGAAACTTAGCAAGACTTTCAAACTTGTTCAAATGCCAATTAATTCCATATCCGTGTTCCTGCATTTAAATGCTAATAACATCTCTTAAAGTCAGATGCTACTGCGTTTAAAATCGAACTCTACTTCTAATTTCTTTATTTTTTTTATTTTTTTTTTATTTTTAGTATTTCAGTTCACAAAATTAACTACATGTTGTCTGCGATTAACTGAGAACTTTTATAAGCGCTGCTTAGGATCTATTTTTCTTCTCGTTTTGTATATTTCCGCTATACGTAAAATTAACGTTGCCAATGGCCTGATCACTTTAGTCATACGTCATCCAAGTGAAACGATGGAATTGTTATGAATGTAAATATGTTACTAATATGCAAAAATGTTTTCTGTTGTGTTTTAAAACAAACTTCTGTGACCGTAAATTTATAAATTTCAACATTACACTCCAAATACAACACCAAGTCTCAGAACTATTTTTATTAATTAGCTGTTAAATTATCTGGGAGCCTGCTTGCCCGTGTGTACTGTAAGCTTATGTGTAGTTATGGGCAGTGAATTTTTACGAATGTTTGTTTCAAAAGTTTTCACTTTACCGTAACCAGGCTTTAGCCACTTTTGTCTTTGTAAATAACGTCCCAATTTAAAATTTCTCTGGTTCCTCAGCAAGTGCAATTAATGAAATAAAATGCATAACACATCGAATGTAAAAAAAAACTGACGTTTCCTTTGCTTAAAATCTAAATGAGACGTTAAACGTCTGCTAATAGAGAACATAAAGCAGAATATACGAAATTCTCCTCAAGCACTCGTCCACCGAAAGCAACAGTAATGATGGCTGGTGTGGTGGACGTTGTCCTAGTTGGATAGGCCTAACTCTTATGATCGACTGCAGATACTACCCATATCAACAGGGGGGGAAAAAAACACGTGAACTTTACTCCAGGAGCTTTTTTTTTTTGCAACAGAGTCCAAAGTATTACCCGAGAGCATGGCCTTCATTTTCGAAATGTGGCTGGATCTATTTCTGGAGAACGGCTGATTATTGCAACAACAGCATATTGACGACGTCGCTAGGTCACTCGGGTCAGGCAAGTAGAACCACCGCGGCGTGGAGAGTAGAACAAACGTGGGTTAGAGTGCGCACATTAGTTGCGCACTATCAGTCTTCCAGCTTTGGACTGTTTTTCTACCAGTATCACCAGCGAGGCCAGTGCAAGAACTTCTGCGAGGCCCTTCCCTTCCAAACTGCTTAATCCCTCCTTTCCCACAACGCAGTCACCTTTCGGAAAATCTCGCATGACAGACTTATAATAACAAGGGAAACTTTGTTAAACAGTAAAATAAGCAACTTAATGTTGAAACATTTCACATTTTATAAATAAACATTTTTAAATATATTAATTTTATCGCGAAATATATAACTCACAGCCAAACGAATGCTAAAAATTTAAACAATTTTTATTAATAAAAATTTTTTTTTCGGACGTGAGGCCTTGTGCGTCCGCATCTGTCGCACTCCCCTAAGGACGGCCCTGAGTAGCACTATATAGGATACGGATATAATTTGAGGTTAGAACACTGTTTATGTAAGTACGTGCTTTGCGATGCCTGTACACTTCCTCTAACCTAGTTTTAATGCATCTGGTTAGTCTATATGAAAGTTGGTCAGAGTATTTTATTCATGTAAAAGAGTGGGTCCTTAGAAAATTCAAATGTAAACAAACACGTCCATCACTGTTGACCGTGTGACTTGGCAGTTGTATTGTCAACGGACTAGTTAATGTTGGGGACATGCGCAGAAGATGAAAAATCGTCCTACCCCACCTTTAATTTCTGTTTCAGAGACCTTCCCCCTGCGACGAATTGGCAGTACAAGGGCTCGGCGTCGCCCACTATATCAGATACTTAATAATTCTTGCTGATTTCATTTTTTTTTGTGAGTAAAATTAAAAAAAAAAAATTGGCACTATAGAAGTTTAATTGCTTATCTTACTCTTGCGGTAAAGATATGAAATCCGAACTACCAACATAAAATTTTGTCACCAATATAGCATAATATAAACTTAAAATTATCAATACGTTCCTGCTTTTTTTAACACGTAGTAAAAATTAACCACACAAATATTAGGTAACTCGGAAAATGTTCGTTTTCGGTACTCAAAAATGATTAATAATTACTCTGAAACTGAAACTATTACACGAAAAACGAAGACGTAAAGTCGAACAAAAACCCGCTCCGCAGAAAGCCGTTAGGAGGCTTTTATAGAGTACAAGAACAGTTTTAATGAGCCGTAGCTGAAATAATATCTTCAGTGATGGCATCAGCCGCTCTGTTGCTCGCAGCACCTTGGAAACGACTTGGCCTTCAACTCTTCTGAAGACATTAATTTCAGATTCGTGTTAAGTTAGTGTATTATTATTTAATATATTCCTTGCTACTGGCATTTAGCCACGTATTTATACTTACTTTGTGTAGTGATCTCTGAAGACTGTAACATTTCGGCTTTCCAAGTATTATATTTATCTTTGGTTATGTTGACAATGTATTTAATATAAATTTCCAAATTAAGCTTTATTATCTTATTTAAACGAAGCGCAGCGTAATTTTTGGTTATCCTACTAGTTTGTTGACATAGAGATTATTTAAAAGGTTATATTTCATTTGTTATTAGAGGGTATAACGTATTCCCTAGAGGGTAGTAAGCTTTGCATGTTGTAAAATACGTTAACGAAAGAAAAGTATCAGTTGGTTCTCGTCTCGCCATTGCTGGTTGGAGGAGAAATGTGGCGTGGTTAGACGATAGCCAATCAGGGAGCACGTTACAAAATATTACGAAAACGAAATTGTACCAACACCGTCAGTAATGGACGTGTGAGTGGAAGTAATCTAAAAATTGATATAAGAAGAAATAATAATATTTTACGTAAATAACAATATTGCTGCAAGATGTTTAAAAGTTGAACAATTACTAATTGAAAAAGAATGATATTGATTTATTTTGTTTGAGAATTATTTGTCTAATTTGTTTGACAAGAAGAACGAGAAAATAAAAAATGGTGAACAGCATTACGGATTTCTAATTCCACTGAACTGAATATGTATTGCAACTGAAAGACGATCACTGGGTACATTACGAATAAATTCGAGAAATCACGGTTACTCAAACACTGATCACGAAAACTCCCAGGCTTGCCCCCGGATTTTCGCAGGTGGGAATCGTGCCGGACGATGCCGCCTGTCGGCGGGTTTTCTCGAGGATCTCCCGTTTCCCCCGCCCTTGCATGCCTGCTCTGCTCCAGTCTCACCTCATTTCACCCTCATCGGCTCTCAAGAACCCTCGTTGTTAAGAGCCGTCGAAATCTCTCCACTTCACCCTATTGGCTTCCGTGGTATTTTTAAAATACGATTAACATCTACAGCGTTAATTTTATGTGCCCTCGCGCCCTTAAACGACATTCCTACGCAGGTTTCGCTCGGAAACATCCAACAGCTTTTAAACAAAAGTTTCGTCACGCCATTCGCTCCTCGCGACGACCGCTCGTCTCGCGGCTTTTCGACATAGTGCAACACTCGGGCCGGGGTCAGGCCACAGTCCCCCGAGATACGAGTCGAGGCTAGGCGCCACCGCGGAGTTGTCCCCGGCGAAAAACACGAGAACGTCAACAGAGCAAGGAGAAAAAAAATACTTATTCCGGTCGGCGCATGCCCAGTTCACTCTTCTGCGTGGGTGCAAAGTACGCAAGCCTTTACACAACTGTTAACTCTGTTTTGCACTTGTAGGGAGATACATATTCTTTTTCTTTTTCCAGTATTGGTATTTGAAAATAATTTAAATAATTCTAAATTGCTAATAGCGCAATTTATTTAATTATTAGCATTACCATTGCTCCCACACTTTCGTCGTCTTTACGGAAATAGAACCTGCGATACTTCTAGTTAAACTTAAGCAGTCATTTTGCCGAGAATCAAAGAGAATTTAAGTAGAATGAGTAAATGTATTTGTTTACTATATAGCAATTTTTATTTCGGTATTTTGAACCAAAAGCTCGTGCGGTAATTTTGTCTTCTCTAAATAAAATAAATGGCAAACGAGTACTATCCGAAGGAAAGAACACACATGAATTGATACTTCTGAATATAGAAAACAAATGAGTTTTTGTTTGAAATGAAATTTTAATGTAAAGGCCACATGTTATTTTTAAAAACAGGCATATACAATACATTCGTGGGTAATATATAATTGTTAGAGACTTGGAAGTAGAGAATGCAGAAAAAAAAAAAATAATTGAGGAATTTACGTCAGGCATTAAGGCACTAAACAGAGAATATTCGTTTTCGATTCTTCACGCATCAAGCTATTTCTTGAATCGTCGGAGCCCGTGACTGCAAAAGCGTCACACTTCTGTACCGAAGAGGCACGTACCCTATTTCCTTCCCTTCCTCCAGTGGCGTGACTAATAACTTATTAACGAATAAGTGACCTGGTTGTTCGGAGCCTACTGTAACCATAGAGCATTGTGTAAGTTATAACCATGCAAACTAAACACCCAGACAAACGTAACATCTGATTTGGTTATAAGCAATTCACAAACTCGTAATATTTCAACGAAGATCTATTCTGAAGGACAAAGGAAAGTACAAGATCAACTTAAGCTATTCAACTGTTAACAAACATCAAAACTTAAACCCCTGTCACGATGTAACATTCCAGTTGAATCAGACATGCAGAAATTACTTCAGTTATGATATTTACGTTGAAATTACTCACCAATTTTATTTTCTTGTTCCTCTTATCACATAAAAGTAGACAATTCTCAAACGAATTCAATAAATAATTCACTCTTATTCTTAGATAAATTCAACAGCATACCTTTTCTCAAAACATAAAGACAATTAAAATTATAAACATCTTGCAACAATTCTATTAATTAAGCGTATTTATCATTATATCGTATTTACAACTTTTTCCACACACATCCATTCTTTGAGGTGGTGTTAAGATATCTGGTGTAAAAAATTAAGTTAGATTTTATTTTTTCCTTGCTTATGTTGTTGCTTGTCCTCCAATTGGCTGTCGTCTGACCACGCCACATCTCTCCACCAACCAGCGATGGCGAGACGAGAGATAACTAGTATATTTTATTTCGTGCATTTGTTTAATAAACCTTCAATACTTCCTATAAACAACAAACAAATTTAGAATACTGAATATCGTCTAGAAACAAATTAAATATACTTACACATTATCTCTACGTCAATAAACTATTAAAATAACCAAATAGTATACAGAATTTCCGAAATTCACATGTCTCTAATCATTATCTTAACCTAAAGTGTGATTTAAAATTAGGCATAACGTCCATTGTCTGCAATCCGAGGCCTTCCAAAGGATATTGAACCACTCTGATCCGTACCCCCGGAGGACCGTCTTTAATGGTGATATAGTTGAAATCAATACGTAATTTTTAACATCCAAATTCCACAACAACCGTATGATTGGTGACTTAATTAATTTAACGTCCTCCGCACTTTCCAAACAATTAACATTTTCATTACATCATTCTTCTGACGTGCCCATCGCGCCTTTCTTTGGAAGACTAGGCCTAGGAGATGATAGACCAGAACTAATACTGTTGATTTAGCAACATTTCACGGGCGCGTCTTGGTGACACGGTTGTAACTGCAACCAGTTTCCTTGTGGACATGTTATTTCGTGTTCGGTTTCATTTTTGGGCCATACTAATTTATAAGGCAATAATATAGGCCTATCACTTCGTAGTTTATCTAACAATATCAACCGGGAACTGCTAAACATTGGAGTTTTTCGTTTTCAGTCTGTACCCTTAAATCAATAATCAGGAGGCATTAAATGTGATAACATATAGATGTTTTAGCAGCTACACAAAAAACGTGAATTGCACGCGGATGTTGCATAACAGAAATGTGTTCTGGTAAACAATACCACATACCATTGTGGTCTGAGTAACAATACCTGCGAAGTCCGAGTATTTGTAGTGATGATGTCATCCGTTACACAGCAGTCATTGTGTTAATATACCGTCGTGTATTGACTTAGATAACGTATGATTGATCTGATGGAGCGTGACTGTGTAAATCAATTGTGTAATCAATTGAACGGAATTTATCCAGACTCTAAACTGACGTACTGAAAAAGAAATTCACGTTGCTGCCGGCTGTGTCCACAAATTAAACTTCCGAAAATGTATAATATTAAAATTTTGATCTTCATGATGTAGATATAAGATATGTACTTTTTTTATTTCTGGAATTTCTCAGGGATAGATAGATCGATATCTAGATATATATGCGCCGGAACTCAGTCAGTTGGAAGCATAACATTTTTGTTATAGTTGTGCGCTATTTCACCAGCAGCATGTGACATAAAAAACATGAAAAATCTAATTATAATGAAAAACAAACTGTAGCAAGATTATCCCTGTATTAATTAATAATACGATGGACCCAATATCAGCTTAAAAATAATCCAAACTTGGAAACGATACTTTCTTATAAAATTCGATATTTTCTGACATCCATTTTATTTCAATTTTTTTTTAAATCAAAAACTTTTGAAAACAAAAGTGCATATGTATGTTTATTTCATTAATCACTGTAACCACATGTTACAAGAACAATGGTGGTAAAATCTCTGGTATTTACTAGTGCGGGTATTTAATAGTAAGTGCGGTGCAGGGGTGTTTATGACGTACGTTTGTTAAGAGCGTTCAAGAGGCTAAAATTATTTGCCCCTTTTTCATCGTATATTATTTTTCGTTGTGATACGAAACAGTAGTCTAAAATAAAATAATAATGGAGTAAAACGATTTTAAAAAAAGTATGAAACGTGTAGTGGTACTACGGTATGTTTAATCAAGTATGGATTATTGTATCGTTTACCTATTAATATTAATATTTTTTTATAATATTCTAAATTCATTCGTGATGGTTTTATTTTATTTTTAGTTTGGTTTATAAACATTAGGACCAGCTCCCAGGTATTTAAACAGTATTATTATTATTATTATTTTCCTTTGTATATTTACATTAACAACAATTGGTTTCACTTTTACTTAAAACTTCATAGATTTTGATTCTCATCATGTTTCTCCATGTATGTAATTTCAATTACAGCTATTCCTGTTTTGTACTTATCAGTGTAGATAGGCCGAAGATGTTTTAATTTTGAACTCCTTATTTTCACTGAATTTACATGTTAATTACTGACTTTATATGAAATTTCCGGATGATTTTTTACTTTTGGAAGCCTTGTAGCTAACATAGGGACACGCTCTTTCCGGCTTTCAAAATGGACAGATGCTTTTTGTTAGGGCGTAGCAGACTTTAGTTTAATTATGAGAAAATTCGGGCACGTGATAATGTTAGGCATGTTGGAGAGGCGTGAAATGACTGAATCTGCGCGGGCGATATAAGAAGAGGTCCAAAAGCGCCTGAAGCAGCATTTTTTTTAGTGTTAAAATCTCAAGATGTCAACGATGCCAATGCTGACTCCAAGCCGTAAGACCTCAAAAGGAGTTGTAATCTGTTTTCTTGAATCTATTTATATCATTTTGGAATTTGTTTTGAGAGTTGAAACAGTGCAAATACTTCAAAAGTTCATCATTTCTTTTCTTCGAACGCGTAACCAGTGATCCTGAATATATAGCTCTCAAGTTGCTCTTTGCTAGTCTGGATTACTGTTCCAAAGAAACAAATTTAATCAATTTCGTTACTATGCAACTGACCTCCATAAGAATTGTTTCTAGAAATAAGTCATTAATTTTCTTATATATTGTGTGGGAGTTGGAATGAAAAGATTCCTGCTAAAGAATTTGAATCTAAAAGAGTGTTTTAATGTAGAGATTTGTGTTGTTTGTGTTTTTTCTTCATTAATTCCACCATTTCATACATCTTTCATAATAAAATCATATTTATTCACTGAATATGAACTTTTTGTAACATGTTACGCTCATGACGTCTAAAAACGCTTAAAACTTTATGTTAAAATAACTTTTTTTATAAAATTTGTACAAATCAATATTTTAACTTAAGATTCTTATATTTACACCAAAAACATGAATGTACTTGTGCAAATTATAACGTATTTTTATTACGCTGTCATTGATATAATTTCATGGAACCATAAAATATCCCCATAGTATAAAATAATACCCCAACTTTGAAGGTCTATAACAGGGATGGCGAACCAATGGCACGCGTGCCATTGATGGCACGCGAAACAATATTTTGGGCACACCACGCCACGGATCAAAAGGTTTGCATTTTAGTTTAAAATAACAAAGTTCACTATGACGTATTGATGCATTCTGCATCCCGAGATATATTTTTCCGTCAGCAGGCACACACTGTCGAAACTCGCAACGACAAGGAAACGCGAACAGCCGCCATAAACCAGCTAAGGGTTCGGCGAGCGTGCCAGAAGAATGACGCCAGGATTCCGCCGCGACGAGAAGGCACAGCCTCTCGCAGCTGCGTCGAAAACGTTAAAAGGTTTCACAGCCCACAGCTGCATTTCTCTCGCAGGCTGGCTACTGCCAAAAACCAGCTAATAGCTTTGGCGAGCGTGCTGGAACAATAACACCAGAATTCCGGGAAGGAAGGAACACGTGTGTCTCGCAGCGGAAAGGGGGACGCTAAGCCCTATACAACTGGGGCCGGGTATCCCACTCGAGCACGTGGTGGGCGAAGCCATAAAACTTTAATGCCAAAATCGCCGGCGCCGCTGAGACCACGTGCGGATAGCCGCAGCGCCGAACACGTGTTTACGACCAAGGGCGCGGCGTTCAGCCCCCAGCCACGTGCGAGATGAGGCGTTTTAATATGGCTAACGGGCTAATAAAACGGCGGAGGAGCAGACGAGAAGAGGTCAGTTCTACCACAGACGCGGAGGGAGTGAGTCGGCGTACGCGAGTCGAGGAAAGAGGAGTGGAGCCGGGAGGAGTGGAGTTCGAGAGAAGGCATCACGACGCCAAGACCAATCTGCGAGGAACTGTCGCAGCCTCCCGACGAGGTGACGAAGCAGCCCCGAGTTCGACACCGGAGCGGAGTCAGCCCCAGCCGAGAGACGAACCAGCGCCTCGAGACAAGCTAAGTAGAGACATGCAGCAAGTGTGAAGAACCTTGTTAAGCGAAAAATAAAACGACATACGTGAACTCTCAAGGAAGTTCAAATTCATTTGGTAAATTTGAACTACGAACAGTAGTGTCAACATATTTACACGCCCTATCACTGAGGACTAGCATCCATTGCTGGCGCCCTACGCAGAGAGCAGATACAGACTTATACGCCATAGCGCAAATAGGGAGGTATCAGTATTATATTAGGAACGAACGCGCGCGAGTGATCCTACGGACCTACGCTAAGGAGTGAACGGGTGCGGTGCGCGGGGCGGCGGGCGGAAAGCGCGCTCGTTTGTTATTGTCTTGCCTTAGTTACGTCGTGGACTACAATTGCTAATGACGCATAGTTTGTTGACGTTTTCGTTCGTTCAATTTCGTTGACACAACTGTATTTTAAAGTTGATTTTTAACTATTATTTACCATGGCTAGTTCAGCAAAAAAACAAAAAGGGCAAGATAGTAAGTGTAATAGAGAATTTCAAACTTGGTGGACTGAAAAATATGGCATGATAAGTAAAGGCGACAAAGCGGTGTGTGTTTTATGTTCTGGTACAGTGGTATGTAGAACATCGTCTGTAAAACGGCATTTTGAAACAAATCACAAATCTCTTAGTCAAAAAAGCGAACCAGTGCAAAAGGAATTAATTGCAAGTGCAATGAAAGACAGAAATAAACAGTCAACGTCTATGATTAAATATGTTGGCAAAAATTGTCATACGAGCGCGGCAAGTTACTCGGCTGCAAATGTCATTGCTCGGCATAGTAAACCTTTTCAAGATGGAGAGTTTTTGAAGGAAGCCTGGTTAGCATGCGCGCCCTCACTTTTTGATGATTTCGATAATAAAGATAAGATAATTCAGCGCATTAAAGATACTCCTCTATCTAGAAATACAATAAAGGAAAGAATCTTAAAACTGGCCGAAAATATAACAGATCAACAAAAAATTGACATTAACTCCGCTCCTTTTATATCGCTATGCATTGACGAAAGTACTGACATTACTAAATCTGCACGTTTAGCTGTTTTTGCTCGATATTGCGTAGGAAACATCATTAAGGAAGAATTAATTGCGATAACATCGTTGCTAACAACTACAAAGGGCACAGATATTTGTACGGCTGTTAAAAATTCGCTTGCTGAGAAAGAAATTGATTTTAAAAAAATTGTTTCAGTCACAACTGATGGTGCTCCAAGTATGGTGGGCAAAAAAAAATGGTTTCATAAGTTTATTTCAAACAGACATAGGACATTCGATTCTTGAATTCCACTGCATAATTCACCAACAAGCCTTGTGTGCTAAGAGTGGTTTAACATCTCTTGATAAGGTAATGGCGGTAGTCACAAAAATAGTCAACCTCATATCGTCGCACGCTTTAAATAAGCGAAAGTTTGATGCTTTGTTGAATGAAGTCAACTCGGTATATAATGGCTTACTGATGTATAATAATGTTCGCTGGCTGAGCCGCGGGAACGTACTTCAAAGATTTGTTGACTGCTTGGAAGAAATCAGACTGTTTGTGCAAAATGAGGGAAAAATGAACAATACCCAGAGTTGTTGGATGTTATGTGGCTTTCAAAATTGATGTTTTTTTACAAACATATGCCAACATTTCAATGAATTGAACGTAAAGCTTCAAGGCACAAATAAAACAATTATCGTCATGATAGATCTCATTCGCGCTTTTGATGCTAAACTACATGTTTTCAGGAACGATATTACTACAAAAAACTACAAGTATTTCCCAAACTTGAAAAAAAATGTCAACCATTTAGATATACATGAGAAACCAGGTGGAGAAGTAACTGAAGAATTTATTTCTGTTATTGATTCTTCAATCAAGGGATTCTCAGCGAGTAAAAGAGTCAAGTCTCTTAATAGCCTTTGTGATTTCAAATAAATGTACCCTGATGTGACTTCATTTGATAAACTCAATTTGTCCCCATTCGATTGTTTGGAAATTGAAGAATTTGATTACGTCGACTAACTAAAGGTCAGATCAAGTTATTGGATTCAAAAATTTATTGAAGCAAGGAAAGAGTTGGAATTCATTGAAACAGAAAGATTGTCAAGCAATATAAGTAAAAATGCCAGTATCAAAATTTTGGAAACATGGAATTCGTTTCCAGACACATTTAACTGTTTGAAGAAGCTGGCTCGTGCTATTTTAACCATATTTTCATCTACCTATGCCTGCGAGTCATTATTTTCAGAGATGAATAACATTAAAGACTCGCTTAGAAACCGTTTGACAGATGACTCCAGTTCAGCATGCATTCTGCTAAAAGTAACATCTTACAACCCTAATATAAATTATTTGTCATCTAATCTGCAACAACAGAAGTCACACTAATGTAATTTGAATTATGCGTACAACTGAAACATTTATTATTTGACATTGCAAAATGTATTTTTGGTAGTAAATAAAGAGTTTTGAGTAGATAGTGTTTAGTATTATTATTTTTCTAATAATCACTAAGTTAAAATTATCTGACGGCACGTCTATGGCCTCATCGAACATTTCTTTAGAAAAAATGTCACGCTGATACATAAAGGTTCGCCACCCCTGGTCTATAATATCAAAACCAAACAACCTACAATCTTGGTTGACCAATAAAATTAACCATAGAGCTCTGAAGTTTGTTGTTTGTCATATCTTCATAAATGTTTAATGTGACCACCACGAGCGGCCCGAACGACATCTACGCAATAATCAAACTCGTTCCACACTCTTGTCAGCATGTCCGGTGTTACGGTTTGGATGGCGTCCGTAATTCTCGTTTTGAGGTCGTCAATGTTAGTCGGCAATGGTGGACGAAACACTTGATCATTTATGTACCCCCATAGAAAAAAAATCGCACGGGGTAATATCCGGGCTTATTGGGGGCCAGGGATGAAGATCCTGGTCACCAGCTACTCCTCGACCAATCCAGCGTTGCGACAACTTCTCGTTCAGTTATCCGCGAACAGCTAGGTTACAATGGGGTGGCGCACCATAAAGGAAACATCAGACCATCCCCTTCACACTGACTTGTCGAATGCGAGCTCGCAACCCCCTCACTTCCTCAAACCGAGAGTTACGAAAGCCATCCAAACCGTAACACCGGACATGCCAACAAGAGCGTGGAACGAGTTTCATTATCGCGTAGATGTCGTTCGGGTCACTCATGGTGGTCACATTGAACATTTATGAATGTATGGTAAACTAACTTCACGGTTCCACGGTTCATTTGATTGGGCAATCAAGGTTGTAGGTTGTTTGGTTTTGATATTATAGACCTTCAAAGTTGGGGTATTCTTTTATAATCACCTAATAGAAAAAAATTGCTAAATGGCTAAATATTTGTGTATAAAAATATATAACAGTAGCTGATATTTGAAATGCAGTGCGTGTGCTCGTGTTAGCTCCCAGGTGCGAAATGCACTTCCTCCTTGCGTCATCTGCGCTCCCACAAAGACGCGCAGTCATGGGACGAGGAGGCGCGACGTGCCGCGGGAGGCGTGACTCGTGACGTCACAGCCGTCTCAAGGTGACGCCGGGCGGAACGTACCTGCCCAGTCCGTCGTCGCCTCAACTACGAGCTTAAAGGGATATCGACTGTATAGACTTACGTCACAGACGAGACTATCGTCTGCGATTATTGCAATGCTTGCTGGTCGTTAGAATTCAAATAATCATGCAAGACGTCAGTGTCAGTATTTATTGTCAACGATTGCGCACATTTTATAATTACAAAAATATCTTGTTTCCTGAAAGTGAATAGTTTTGCATCAATACAATCAGCACATTCCCGTCATATGATGCGTTCATCCATTCCAAGACAGCCGGGAACAGAACACAATTTCTTCTTCACTTTCTGTAAGGTTTTCAAAAAAGAATTAAGCCACTTTGAAGCATATTATAAACAATTATTTGTAAGAGTGACTAAAACCACGTGCGTCACTGTTCTGCTCTGATTCTGATTAGCTGGAGAAAGACACATGAACTAGAGCCATCTATTTTTTTTTTCCAGGACGCAACTTCTTGAGAGCACAAAGAAATAATTCCGCCCATTAAAGTTTCCTTTCCCTGCCCCTCACGGCCCAGAACACCGAGTACTTGAGAATACTTGCAGAGGTGAAACATTCTGTTACAGCTGCACTCCCCTGCAGAATGGCGTCATTGGCAAACAAAATGTTGGAACGCCGTTCGCTAACCAGCGCCTTGTAAACCTACTGTAGACTAAAAATGAGGTCGACCGATTTTCGTCTTATGCGGCATTGACTTAGTTCCCCAATACAGCGATGCGTTGCGATGCGATGCGTGCCGACGCGATGGACTGCGACGATCTGTCGGCGACGCATGTTTCACAATTATGCGACGATCTGTCGGCGACGCATGTTTCATAATTGGGCGACGATCTGTCGGCGACGCATGTTTCACAATTGTGCGGCGATCTGTCGGCGACTCATGTTTCACAACTGTGCGACGATCTGTCGGCGACGCATGTTTCACAATTATGCGACGATCTGTCGGCGACGCATGTTTCATAATTGGGCGACGATCTGTCGGCGACGCATGTTTCACAATTGTGCGACGATCTGTCGGCGACGCATGTTTCACAATTATGCGACGATCTGTCGGCGACGCATGTTTCATAATTGGGCGACGATCTGTCGGCGACGCATGTTTCACAATTGTGCGACGATCTGTCGGCGACGCATGTTTCACAATTATGCGACGATCTGTCGGCGACGCATGTTTCATAATTGGGCGACGATCTGTCGGCGACGCATGTTTCACAATTGTGCGGCGATCTGTCGGCGACTCATGTTTCACAACTGTGCGACGATCTGTCGGCGACGCATGTTTCACAATTATGCGACGATCTGTCGGCGACGCATGTTTCATAATTGGGCGACGATCTGTCGGCGACGCATGTTTCACAATTGTGCGACGATCTGTCGGCGACTCATGTTTCACAACTGTGCGACGATCTGCCGGCGACGCATGTTTCACAATTGGGCGATGATCTGTCGGCGACGCATGTTTCACAACTGTGCGACGATCTGCCGGCGACTCATGTTTCACAACTGGGCGACGATCTGTCGGCGACGCATGTTTCACAATTATGCGACGATCTGTCGGCGACGCATGTTTCATAATTGGGCGACGATCTGTCGGCGACGCACGTTTCACAATTGTGCGACGATCTGTCGGCGACTCATGTTTCACAACTGTGCGACGATCTGCCGGCGACGCATGTTTCACAATTGGGCGACGATCTGTCGGCGACGCATGTTTCACAATTGTGGGACGATCTGTCGGTGACGCATGTTTCATAATTGGGCGACGATCTGTCGGCGACGCACGTTTCACAATTGTGCGGCGATCTGTCGGCGACTCATGTTTCACAACTGTGCGACGATCTGCCGGCGACGCATGTTTCACAATTGTGCGACGACCTGTCGGCGACGCATGTTTCACAATTGTGCGACGACCTGTCGGTGACGCACGCCGTCTGAGACGGTACTGCTGACTATTTAAAGAATGAAAATTAACTTTTTAGACCTCGCTAATATACCAGAAGACACGCGAAAAATGTTGACACTGTATGTTTTAAGATAAACAAACAAGGCCATATGAACGCGATGTGCAATGGAAACTACGCATCCGCATAGAGAGAGCACGAGAGAGACATATAAGACTATGGTGAATTATTTTGATGTTATTAATATACGATTTTTATGACATTGCCGATGTGTATAGGAAGCCTTGTCTTCTACTTTATACATCAATGCAACGACAATAAAAATACAATTAAAAGGCGTGAGCGTAGGCGGGCTCGTCGTCTTCAAAATGTAACCAAATAGTTGTTATTATGTTCCACGTAAACAAACACTTGTTCTTATTCTCCGTCTTCGGCTATCACCGACCGTCGCAGCCGATCGCAACGCTAGAATTTCGCGCATCGCACTCGTCGCCGGCGCACTGCGACAGACTGCTGCTTCTTCCTGACTGGTTACAGCTCATCGCATCGCATCGCATCGCTCTATCGTGTAATCAGCTTTACCCATCGCAATATAACTGCCAAATTCATGCAATGATGAATGTGTTTGTTTGCGTTAGAATTTTCTACGTATATGTAGATTTATATGAATATGATATTTATATGAATAAATACTTTCAGTGACCTCAATATATTCAATTGCATCAACATTAGGTTAAAGTGTAAAAAAACAGGTTAAAGTGTTTGCTTATATAAACAATATTCTAACCTCAAATCCTACCAGTTTTTTTTATCGTGCTATTAGTAGAAAAGCAGTCCAATGTTAGAACACGGCTACTGCACAGCTGGAATGAGCACTCTGCCCCATTTTCCCTCTACGGTGACCTACTCGCCAGTCGGCGGATCAATCAATATTGGAAGCTTCCGCAGCACGCAGCAGCCAATCAGACGCGACGCCCGTTCCCGTGGCCTCGCGCAGAGAATGGGCACTACGGCCACGTCAAATGACCCGCCTAGCTTTTTCGTCTCGGTGTACTCTGTGACGGCAGTCGGCCGCCGGGAACCTGTTCCCTCCTCACCTCACGCGCGTCACGTCGACGGCAAACACAGCTAGCTGTTTGCACTAGTCTGTCAACAACCGCCTTTCTCGCGAGCAGCTGTCAGCTCCGTTTCGCCGCTTCGTCGTCGTTTGCGATAACGTTTTTGAGTTGTGGCATGTGTTCAAACCTTTGTACACTTCGATCATATATATATATTTTTTTTTTCTGCGTGGCGCATCTGAAACACTACGCCATCTTCCAAGAAAATTACAAACTACCCGAACTTCACTCGCCGACAGCACTACATCTTCTGATCCCTTGCAATATTATACATAAAGTATATTCGCGGTGGAGCCGCGGTGGCTGAGCTGTTAGTCTACTTACCTCCCACCAAAGCGAACCGGGCTCAATTCCCGGCCGTGTCACTCCCGGATTTTCGCATGTGGGAATCGTGCCGGACGATGCCGCTGGTTGGCGGGTTTTCTCGGGGATCCCCCGTTTCCCCCTCTCCTTCATTCCAGCGCTGCTCCATTCTCACCTCGCTGTTAAGAGTCGCCCAAATATCTTCACTCTCTCTATTCCCGGTTTCTTCACGCTTTTTGAATAAAACTTTAAAAAAATCATCCTATGTATCACTTGTTTGGTTGTTTCCTAAATATTTCATGTATCACAAGCGTTCTATACTTCTGTTAACGTGAAATTATCTTATTTTTAGGTTAAATTTGACTTTTATTTATATGTGTATATAAATAATATTTTATTTATAATTAATACGAATAAAAACAGAGAGAAAATACGCGTGTTAGCAGCGTGTATTTTTCTAGACTTCATCAGTTAAACTTCGTTTGCATGAGGCAGATGAATAGCCCGAAAGTAGAACTTTAACAGGGATTCAGAAAAGTTGCCAGTAACCACGAATTAACTATATAAATATACTGCAAACGCATCTTGCAATAGTATGGCTTGTGGCTGCAAGGTTCCGGTTTACAAACCCCATAGAAACTACCCGCTTATATCAAAACGCCTGAGGTGAATAACTCTGGCGATTGGTAGATATCAATATGTGGTAGATATTTAATGACTAGCGAGTACCAACAGGCATTTGTCCCGTGTGACGTATGATGCAGAATCGCGTTTTGCAGGCTGATACCTCAAACACGAAACAACCGGGAGATCCGCTGAATATGCATTCGGGTTTTGCATCTACGTTTTACCAAAAGGGGGAGTTAACGGCATGGAAAGAGAAAACGAAGGCAATAGCTGCAGTTGTGATTTATGCGTGGTCGCTGCAGACATCAAGAATATATAATATGGCGGTTATTGATTTTGTGCAGAAAATCAAACTTAAGTTGATATTGGCATAGTTCCGGCAGTGCGTTCGTATAATATCCATGACTTTCGAAGCTGCTAACCAAGCATTAAATTCCCATTCATATCGGAATATGTAATTGCTTGAATAAGTCACTGTCAACGAACGTATTTTTTCGTGTGATTATATTTTCATTGGATGATGGGATGATTGGAGAGAAAGAGAAACAGAAACAGATAGAGATAGAGAGTGGGAGAGGGAGAGAGAGAGAGGGAGAGGGAGAGACTGTGTGTGCTCAAAGGGTATATCTTACAAACGCACTTTCGTTTCGTTGAGTGTGTTAAGGGCTGAAAGCAGCTAAAAATAATTTCGCTTTACCATGCACAACTGTTTAGTGTATATTTTAATTCAAGCGAGTGAAGAGATTTGGGCAGCTCGTAACATCGAGGACTTGAAAGTGGATGAGGATGATAGAGGTGAGTATGCAGCGGCGTCGGAATGAAAGGACGGGGGAAACGAGAGACCCCCGAGAAAACCCACCAACCAACGGCATCGTCCAGCACATTTCTCATTTGCAAAAATCTGGGAGTGACCCGACCGGAGAATGAACCTGGTTCCCGTTGGTGGTAGGCGAGTAGGCTAACCGCTCAGCCACCCCGGCCCCTTTTAATTCAAAATTGAGGGTCTTCTCAGTGGTTGATCATACTCCTCCCACTTCTGGAGTCACAGTTTGATCTCAGGTTTCCAGAAGGATGGTGGCTGTTACCTCGGTTTGTAGATTTTCTCGGAGAGCTTTCGTTTCTACTCAGTCTTCGTCGCAACACTGCTCCACTCCCACTTCATCTTACGTCGCCCTCTTTTTAAGCTGGCTGGGAACGACTGGTCTGTCTTCCAGACAAAACAGTCACGTGAAATAACTCTTATTATTATCAGCCAGGATTTTGGAACGTGTTTGGGGAAATTCGTGACATGCGGGAACGTGTGTTTGTAAGGTTGGCAGTGAAGAAGTCCGTGTATAACAGTACTGTGAGGGCTTCGTGAGCTACCGGGTGTCGTGGCCCGTGCCCACCAGAGTGGTGTGCAAGCATCGCTCTGGTTAAGCCAGCGCCAACCCTCACAACGGAAACAAACAAGTTCGCCCCCCTCCCCCCTCTTCTAGTACTTCTCTACCAACTAATAAAGAGCTTGGTTCCTACCTATCTGTTTCCTGTTGCATTTTATATTAATGTATGCAATAATTTTGAATTATTTTCTGTCAAAAGGGTTTTTACGGTGCCTATGCCGGTTTTTCCCTTTCTCCCCCCACCTGGGGAGGTAGTCATGGCCACAAACGGAGTCATGGCTGTCCAATCCCTCTCTGCCGCGATGTATGCCTTCTTGCGTGGATTCCCTCTCCTGTAGGCGTAAGGGGCTTAGCTCTGAGATGCATTTAGCTCCCGTCCCTACTTCGGACGTACATTTAACACTTAGAATTAGGGTAGGTTAAGGGGAAAAAAACTTGGGCCGTGTCAGTAATTGTTCGAGTTTTTTTTTTTACCGTAATGCAAAACTCCGTGAGTTTCTTTACTTTCGGTCTGAATTTGCGTGTCCTCCGGACTTCATAAACCTCACGAAGCCCTGGAGCGTAAAACCAGTGCGTTGTTGTGCTTCGAGGGCACTGTGTAATAAGCGGAATTACAATCATTATTTTTGTTGTTATAATTATTACAATTATTATTGTCTTTTTTTTTACATAATCCACTGCAGGGCCGCTTGGCGCAAGAGATTCTTCTCGCTTCATCCATGGTGACCTTGCCTTTAGCTAGAATATATTCTAATTATTTTATTAAACACTGAAGTTTTTTAATTATTACCCACAAGTTTCAAAGTTTCGGTGAACTTCAGGATACCAAATTATATGAACGTTCTTAGCGAGGAGAAAAAAAAACTGCTCGCGATAACGAAAGCCCTGTCTGTTGTTAATCCGTTTCCAAATTCCGCTGATAAAAAAAATTGTGATAAGTCCAAAATATTCGTCATAGTACCTGCTAACTTATCAGCAAATGACGGTGCAGTCGTTCACTGGGTTAGAGGCACGGCTGGTTTTCCCTCTTCATTTGTCAAACTACGGCTACTGCGTGTGATCCGCAAATCACGTTCCATCCAGCCAGTGGCGGCTGTGTCTGAGACTCATCCGGGATGTCGCAAGTTATATTCTGCCCAGCTCTGCACTCGAGTGGTTTTTCCCGTCACTCTCAACTCAAGACATCTGCCGGTGCAGTTTCTCAACATTGACCTGCTCTGTTTCCGCGCTCTCAAGTTTAGATACCTGACTAGCCTAGATTAATAAAAACAAATGTATAAATAACAGCCATTTTTGATCTTAAAATTCGTATAACCGATCGTTGCTCTCACATATTCTGTGTATCAAATTAATTCTTGATAGTCCTGTCTTGTCCAAAGCGCTTTCCCGGTACTACCTTCTTAGTTGCAGCAGACTATGAACTATTGCGAGTCACCTCATTATAGCGATGAGACCCTATCGTGTGTGTAATAGAAGTCTGTCCAGGTACTGATTATTCTACCCCTACCTTCGCACGGAGCTCTTGCGATACGGCTTTGTTCTGATTTCGTGTTACAGTGAACATCGTCGTCAAGGACAAAGCTCTAAAGCCTTTAAAAAAAAGGATGAAAGAAATGTGTAAGCGTAATAAAAAGGGAAACGCATACTAGGCCCATTAATAAAGACTTGTAAGTAACATTACTGAGGGCACGTGCAACTTAAATGTAAAATTAACAATACTGCCTTACACAACACCAACAGTAAATGAACAAACAAGGGCACCTAGAGTTTAAAAAACAAAGTTTCTCGTAACGAAAAATAACCTAATAAATTTTGCAAACGCCTATTTATCAGACATTTAAACGACTCATGCATCCCACGTCAAATAATTTGTGATAATGATAAACCACTGGATACAGACAGAACAAGCACTAGCTTTGCTTGAAACCGCTTAACAAATACCAACGAATGACGCAATTTGTATTTACGCTAGACCCGAGTCATACCGTTGATAAATAGCGATGAATGCGATTAGGCCTATATTTTCAGAGCCGTATCTCCACTAATCTCACATTACATTTTCAAGCGTACTAGTTTCCATCCTACCATGTACTAAGTTGGTTCCGGGTTCGATTCCCAGCTAGAGCTGGAAATTTTCATATGTGGCGTGTTCATGTGTTGGCGTCGTTCATTTACTTTCAATTTGAAAGGCTAACTGCCGCAGATTCATCTTGTCTCGAATGTCTTGGACACGTATCGGTTCCCACCCTTGCATCGTTTTCTGAGATTCAGATATGATTATCTAATTAAATACGTAATCTTAACAGTAGTTCAATAAACAAGGCGTTTTCAAAATTTTTCGCGTATATAAACTGTTATTTACTTAATTTGTGTGTTGAGCATCACAGACATGCGTAACACTGCNAAACTGTTATTTACTTAATTTGTGCGTTGGGCATCACAGACATGCGTAATGCTGTCGGCAAATCTGCGGAGGCCTGAAAAACTCGCAGATTAATTTGGGAACAAGTTAGGTTTCAAACATTCGTACGTTTATTTCAGTTTAGTGTTTCAGGAATTGTATTGCGCGTATTGTAAAACTCTGAGACTATAAGAAACAGGCAGTAAAATGCAAGGCCATCCATAATCTCCCACTGCAATAGCAAGTAGTCCATCAGCAGGCGACAAATGCTTTCGTGTACGAAAGATAGTTGAGTCGAGCATATGTCTCTTAACTCGCGAAGTTCTGCGGTCTCTGTTTCTATAGTCTGTCCCACAAACGACTGCTTTTTTTTTTTTTTACAGTTCTGAAAGAAAAGGCTGTTCGCCGTAAAGTGAGCACTTTTGAAATCAACCTTTAAAAATTGTCACTTTCCCTACCTGTGTGTATTTCAATGAGTACACTGACTGGCATGTGCCCAGTAAAGTTGGCAACGGCATAGGGAACGTAGTTCCACGTCTTAACGTTGAATTAAAAGTGTAAGGTAAACATCTGTGACTACTGAAATTATTACTTTTACTTTCTGTTTTTTTTGTACATC
The DNA here is from genome assembly GCA_002778355.1 of Clitarchus hookeri. Taxonomy (NCBI): domain Eukaryota; kingdom Metazoa; phylum Arthropoda; class Insecta; order Phasmatodea; family Phasmatidae; genus Clitarchus; species Clitarchus hookeri. Next base: position 42,438 of record NQII01003500.1, on the reverse strand, counting down.
AAGTGTAAGAGTTAGCAGATTTGTTAAAATTTTACTTTTCTAATAATTTTATAGATGGTGGAAGAATACACATTGTGCATAAAAGCAGATTTTAAGCAGGGCTTTCAAAAGTGCTCAGTTTACCGTGAACAGCCTATAGTCTCGAGTACAGTTATTGCCATGGCAAAATATTTTCTATTGGCATACTGGGCAGATTGGCAGTCAGCTAAGTGTGTTTATGTAAACATCGTCTGTGGCGGAGGGAGACGCCGCTGTAGCCATGAAAACAGCTGTAAACAGGTTTGCCTACGGACCCGTCTAAAAAATGCACTCGTTCATGAGACAAGCTGTAGCCATTGCTTGCCACGATTATCAGCAGTGTAAACTCCGAGCGTAAAGGGGCGTGGTTCATCTACAATAATGTTATCGCTCTCACTTTCTTGAACTGTCGTCACAGCCTTCTGTTATCGTTTCCGGTTAGACTCGGGTCAACGCCCACGTGACCTCACTTCACCATACCCTCCTCCCGAAGCTTAGTCCTTGGGCCTTTCGTGGACGGGTAAACTGTGTAACGTCCAGCCATATCAACTGTGTTGTAGGACGATTTTCAGCGCTCTTATCGTGGGTGTATATATATGTATGTATGTGTGTGTATGTGTAGTTGTTTCTGACGTGTATACGTCTTATAAAATTAGAACGACACATGGGTTACCAGGGTGGAAACTGCGATGTAACGTCTACAGATGTTCCATTCCGACACTATAACTTCAATGTGCTAGCACGTTAATTCTTATACAAACGAAACATATCGTGTATATATATCATTTTAAGCCATAAAAGCTAATTACCCATTTCGCGGCCGTGTACTTGACACAGCCACGTTATGATTTTTTTTTTTGTGGTATTACGTCTCTGAGAACAGTCGATATAGACTACTCACGGTAAATTGAGCACTTTGGAAAGCCCTCTCATTTGGAATAATAATAAATAAATATATTTATTTTAGCCTTAGACGTTAACTTCCAAGTACGGTGGAATATACACGCCGTGTTTATTACTTGCATGGCAATATCTATTAAAAAAGGCGGTCTAAGGATCAATAATGACTGAAAGGAAAAAGTAACTAGGGCCTCAAAAGTGCTCACTTTACCGTGAACAGCCTATACAATTACAACTCTGCTGTGCAAACGCCAGACACTCATGGTTGGCAGACAGTGACTATGATGTTAAAAATAAATCACCCAGGCACTTCAGAGTTGTTTTTAATTTAAGCTTATTTGTCAACTGTGTTGTATCGGAGTTGAAAATATGTGTGACTAATAGGTGTAGAAGAAGAGGAGACTTGAACTCTAAATGATGGCCAAAGTCCACATGCCTGACTGTCGCCTGCAGTTCGCGTTTGCGCACTTCTGCAGTGTGACATGTTTGGGAATGGATCCAGTGTTGCCAACTGTAGAGAGTGGTGTTTGTGGTATTACTTCAGCCATTGTAGAATGTAGTATAATAAATTCACTGTAGCCTATTACGTGAAAGTAGAAGTAGTGCATCGTTACACTAAAAATATACCAACAGAAGGGAAATTTTTAGGTGAATCATGCCAACAGACTGATAAGTGGTGACGCTGAAACCTTGCAATTTACTATGAGAATGGAAAGCACAAAGAATAGTAAAGTATTTGTTGCTTCGTGGTCACAGTTTTTAGATAATGCTCAAACGTGACATAAATTACATATTCGTACCCTTCCCACTCATTGATATGTCGAAATTGGCTCAATAGGAAAGGCAAGAAACCGATAAGGAAAGAGCTATAAAACTAATCCTCATGTCGGAAGTCGCAAATTTGTGTCAATGTGATTTTAAGCTGTGATTTTTCAAACTTAAATGTTTTATGTGCACTGTGCTGTTGCTAATATTATTGTCAAGACTATTGTAACTGAGGTATAATTTTTACAGAAGTATAATTTTAGGAATTCTGTGGTATTGCATCTCCAAACTAGTTGGCAACACTGATCCGAGCAACTGAAGGAGGCTGAATTCGTAGTACCAAAGCTGGTAACAAATGATTTTGTTCTGCACTATAAATTATAACTTTCGTAGCATCTATAGTTTTTAATGTTTTCTGTCAACTATATAAACTGATGGCATACTTTGAATTTCGTTAAACGTCGTAGGAAGGTACAGTGCTTACTTTGTAATATAGCTTCCGTTTTTGTAAGTTATTGATCTCGAATATAGATCATATTACTCATATTATAAATAAATGTTACTACAACAAAATCTTCCGTTTTTGGTGTTATCTTAGCATTATTTTTAATCCCAACTCGAAGAACTGGTTTAGTACTTTCAGAGCTTAGCGTCACACTTACAGTATGGCTAAAGAAATAACTCACTATTTAAAATATTTTACATTCTCATTATATCACTGCTGTACATGGTATGTAGTAATAAAGTAAGATAGGTTATTTTTTAACGACAGCGTCAGATGTTCTTGAAAAATTTATTGGTTTCCTACTTGTAAGCACCAAGCTTACACCCTCACAAGAAATCAGAAGTCTTGTTTTGTGATTAAACTAGGTTGGAATAAACAAGAAGTATTTCGAAACATTTTCCTTATATGCTTACCTTCAAGATTGTCAATAATTTTTTATTTGTATAGCTACTTGCATTGTAGTATTTACCATTGATTAGCATCATTTGACGTGAATGGCTGTATTATGACGGATAACATTGATTACAGGGTTACACTGCAGCAAACATTTTGAATGAAATCTGTATGATTCACTTATGTGATTTCTGTATTTGTATGTAGGTTCTGATATACGAATTGTGTAATTTCAGCTAAATGCAGTGAATTTACAGGTTATAAAATATCAGCAACGTGGTCATGGTCACCGTTTACTGATATTTTAAATCTGGATTTTATAAGTTACACAACATAACTATTTTATAAACTCTGCCGCGAAAATCGTCAAATTTACGCTGCAGCCAATTCTAGTGCAATTGGAATTCAACCTATGCAGTATATGTGCATATTAATATATGCATATTTATGTAAACCACTCGCTGAACGACGAAACTCGTTTTTGGTTGGTTTCACGAACAGTTTAGGAGTTAGTGTCATTTAATCTCCATTTATAAGGACCGGACCGACCTACTTCAAATTATTGGCGAGATAGGACAATAAGAATTCTGACTATCGAAAACGTGAAAGCAGAGTTATTCTTGTCACTGCACAAGGAGTATGTTTACAGACACATCCTTGTTGGTCTACATTGAAATAAGCAGTTGGTGACTTCAAAATATTCCATCCTCCAATTACAACTTTGTCAGAATTTCATAACAGCGACAGTAGTTCTTAAAAAAAAAACATGCTCTCTTCGCCCACGGCAAAGTTAAAATACTGAACTTGTTCATGAAATTCAAAATCCGCCGAATGTATGAAAACTACGGAGGGCGTCATTTCTGAGAAATCATGCTACTTGACGGGCCAAAAAAGCAAAAAAGGGTGGATTGGGAGGGGGTCCGTACTCCTGAACCTTGCGCTTAACGCTCGAACGCTGAACTGGATGTTCAAGTCATATAATATAACAGTGGTTTGCTGTTGCCTTTCGCAGTATGGGGTTGAGAGATTTGAGTGGCTCTTAAGACTCGGCGTCACTCGTGTATCGGATTCTTTCATTTCCTGCTGATTTAAGGTTTTGTGAAGTAAAATTTAAAAAATAAAAATTATGCCACTGTACAAGTTTCGCTATTTGCGTAACTCTGCAGTAGGCCTACAGATACGAAATCCGAACTAGCAACGTGAAGTTTCGTGACAAATACCATATTATAAAATTTAAAGTATCAGTATGTTCCTGCCTTTTTACAACCACCAATAAAACACATAGTAAAATTAGTAGTAAAATAATAATAATTCGTGAAAAGCGAGGTGGATATGGAGCAGTGTTGGAATGCGAAGGCGGGGAAGCAGGATATACCCGAGAAAACCCGCCGATCAGCGGCATCTTCCTGCACAATTCCCGCATGTAAAAATCCGGGAGTAACCTCACCGGAAATCGAACTCGGTTTGCCTCGGCTCTAGCTACTACTGTACGCCGAGTTTTGTTCGAGTTTTTTTTCTCACCAAGGCTCTCGGCTTTACATCGCTGGGTTATTTAAAAGAGTAAAGTTCCTTAAATTACACTTATTTAAATTTCGAGGTAAAAGTCGCGTTCGCACACATCCATGCCATGCCGGGAATCGAACCCAGTCCCCCCCTTCCCCTTTCGCAGTGTAAGCTTACGTCTTAGCTCTTAACACCACGGAGGTCTGCTTAGTCCAAGATGAAACAACGTAACATCCTAACTTGGGCCCGGGAACAAATTTTTACACACCAAGCGGTTGTGCCAGACTAAAATCGGTAATAACAGACATATTCCGTGTGTGCACGACTTTTACATTTGTAACAGCGTCTGTGGCCAGGTGGTGTTGCAGTGCCCAAATTTGTGGACACGAAGCTTACGCAAGAGCAGCGCCTTATTACGTATTGGTGAAGCGTCAGTATTTCGACACTTTGAGTGCGGCTCGGATTTACTGACAATTAAGACAAGCCCGGAAGTGCGTCGCTTATAATTACGACTGCATGACCATTAGTTATGTTGGTCTCGTTTTCTCATTTACAACCGTCCTGTTGGTTTCCCACAACACCGGACTCGCTTGCTATACTGTACGACGTTCATTACTGGCCGGCTCTCTGCCAATGTGATGCCGAGTTGAACGTGCTCCAATCAAATGTTCCTTCCCACGTAGAATAATATACAATCCATCCTGTTAATGTAGGAATTTACACTTTGAGTGTCGCTGAAGTAATATTGCGTCGCAGAGCACCTTATGAAAACTGCTGGCGAAGTGATATTTCTTCGCCCGTGTCGTCAGAGAATGCAGCTGTCGAAATATTACGGTGAACAAGTTAGTTAAATTCAGGCGATGTAAATTTACGTCAGCGTTACGCAAATAGTTTATCAGGAGAAGAGTTCGTAAGAATCGTTAAATTAAGTGCGGTGTCTCAAAGTATACGCGGCAAATATACAAAAATATTCAAGGGCCCTGCATTGAATCTTGCTATAGACTCAACCAATAAACTGATAGGGTCACCGCTCAAAGTCCTGTAGGTACACGCNGCTGTCGAAATATTACGGTGAACAAGTTAGTTAAATTCAGGCGATGTAAATTTACGTCAGCGTTACGCAAATAGTTTATCAGGAGAAGAGTTCGTAAGAATCGTTAAATTAAGTGCGGTGTCTCAAAGTATACGCGGCAAATACATACAAAAATATTCAAGTGCCCTGCATTGAATCTTGCTATAGACTCAACCAATAAACTGATAGGGTCACCGCTCAAAGTCCTGTAGGTACACGCAGCAAGACGAGAACACTGACGCCAGTTTAGAGCCTTTCGTTTAGTGGCGATGGCGAACCTGATGTTCGCAGCAGTGTAGCCCTTATCGCTCGCGCGCTTCTCTGCCTCAGGCAGCAAAAATAGTTCCAAGTAGTCGGGCCTCTTAATTTATGCGTATCAACGTCCTCCACGTAATGTCTGTTGGTGGTCAGTGGAGAGCGACTCGCATCCAAACTGAGAATCGAATCTTGACCTCCAGACTGGCAGGCATGTACTCCGACCATGCGTCAGTAGGCGTTAGGAAGTCATGTTGCAGGAAACTGCTACGCACGACGAAAATAAATCGATGGAAGAGGGTTGGCTGAACTGTGGTGTCGCTGTTGTCTTGTGCCCCTTTTGCACGTCGCCGTGACTTAGGATGTAGCATGGTCGCACGAGGGGAGCGATAGTCGCCGGCGACGGAAAGGCGGGGGAGGGGAAAGTCACGGCGAGCCCCCCCTCTTCAACCAATAGGAGCTCGCCAACCTGACGAGCCCCTCTGCTAGTTATTTAATTCAGTCTCGGGAGTTTCTCGCGCCACTAGTCGGTGGACTACTTGCTCTGTAGTGTTGTAACGTGACAGTTGAACGGTGGTTTGTGTTACGGCTGAGTTCTCCTGGAAGTAACGTCACGAGCGCCATCGAGTACTGTACGGTGTCCCACGTCTACGCTGCCAGGTCGTTTCCGTCATGCCTTTTGTGACAAGAACGGTAAGCATGATTTTAACATAGACATTCGTTTTGGCGGGAGAACGTCAGTTTGTAAGATTTGGAAGTGTGTAGCCCTTTCGCATATGCTATTTATTTTGAAAACCACTTCTACCGAACAAATGTACAGTCCGGTTTGATAGTCTGTATCAGATTATCGTCATATTCCCCCTTACCCCCACACCGATTAGGACAAAATTACTGCATCGTATTTCATGTATCAAAAAAGAGCCGCACGGCAGAAACTTTATGAAGTCAAAAGTTCTTATAGTATGCGAATTTGAAAAATTTAACTCACTTAAAGTGTACAGTTTTCTCGCCATGCATTAATCGTGCCATGAGGTGTTTCGCTACGCTAAATATGACTGTGCATAAGTAAACTGGAAGTGATTGACCGTGTAGTAACGTATACAATAAAGGCAAATATAAGGAAGTGGTAATCAATCTTTATTGCAGATCCGAAGTTCAGTTGGTTAGTTGTATCCTATTTCCCACGAAAATACAACATTTTACGATCGTGCATGTACTTGCAGTATGCATGTGTTCTTGGTTTTTTTTATATTATTGTTTACTAACGCCTCCTTCCCTCCTACGTCGTCTTTCTGTCAGTAATCCAACCGGAGAATATAAAAAAAAGGTGGGGGGGGGGCGTCTAAGATGTATATGATTGTGTCTATGTACAGGATGTTAACTTAAATGACCATACATGGATGGTAGAAGTAAGGAATATTTGTTTGTACCCGTGCAAAATGTATCGTGTAGCACCTCTCAACATACCAACATGTGCAGCTCATTATTACAAACAACAATTTTCAAAGCAGAGGTAGAATGTTTACAAGTTCTGATGCAGGGTATCGGAATTATAACCTGGAGCCGCATGCCCTACGGCTTTTCGTTGGCCTTTTCTATCTTTGGTTTCCTAAAAGTAAAATATTTCCAAACATTTAAAATTATAAAAAATCCAAAATTTCTCAAAAAAAAAAAGTGGATGGTCCCCATTTTAAAATTTGTTTGCATTATACCAAGATGCTGACGAAATTTATTTTTATTTCGTATGTCTTGATTTTTTATCCTGTAGCTTCATTGTGCACAACGTGTTTATCTCAGGTGATCGGAGAAATTTCATTGTTTTTGTCTCTCTAAGTCAACTCGTGTTTTTGCTTTGTTTAACTGAAATGATGTTCACCATGACTAAATCAATCTTCACTGTGTCTTTTTCACTAACGTTTTTATTTATATACGTTACATGTCGCAAGTATCTCAATATACAAGCATTTTCATGGCCTGTTTTTAAGAGTCTTAAAATACAGCGATGACTTTACTTGTACCTACCATTTTACCCTCTACTTCTAGTTTATATCGAAATACATCCCTTAATGTAATATCTGCCAAACCATCCAGCTTCTATATAACGACCTATTTGGATTGCTCGTACTTCAGAAACGGGATGTTGACCTTTGCCCTAGCCTCAAATGATTTGAAGTGCACTCGAGAGGACAGTTTGGACATTATTACCACATCCCAGTTCAGTTTTAACGCCAATGGCATATAGTAAGCCCACAGAAGTTCGGAGCCAGTGAATGTGGCGTAAGAAGCAAACTTTTAACTTTCAACGAGCCATTCCCATGGTGTGTATGCCGAAAATGCTGTGGAGTCATGTCTCCGAAGCATATTGTAGGCTAACACACACTTCTGCTGCGAGGTGGGAGAAACTTAAAATTAGCTCTAGCCGTATACGAGATTTTTACTGTAAAGAGGGCATTTTAAAAGTTTATACTTCAAGTTATTTGTGTGATATCTATGACTTTCCAATTTCGTAACCACCTTTGTTGATGCGTTTCAGCATTTCCTTTAACTTGTTTGGCCAGCTCGTAAACACCTCTTGCTGCTAAAACTAAGTTGTTTTTACCGATACCGCGACCTCAAACGAGGAGAGACATTGTTTTTTACGGAGAAAAACTGGTCTCTCAAAGTGGTGCTACCACCAATAGTATAACGACAATTATCGCACACACAATGAGTTGTTCACGGTAAACTGAGCACTTTAGAAAACCCTGCTGGAGATCTACTTGTATGCACAGAGAGTATTCTTCCGCCATATGTAAAATTAACATTGCCGTGGGTCTGATCACTTTACTCAGGCGTCGGTCAAGTGAAACTATGGAATAATTATAAAAGTAAATATTTTACTAATTTAATAATTTTTACTCTTATATATTTAAAAAAACAGAAAGTAAAATAAATTATTTTAATATTCACATTTACCTAACATGCTTAATTCAACGGCAACACATAGAACTACTTTCCGCCGCGCCGTTACCAACTTTACTGGGCATATGCCAGTCGGCCTGTCCCTTAAAATATACGCAGGTAGGGGCAGTGACATTTTTCAAATGTCGATTTCAAAAGTGCTCACTTTATAGTGAACAGTATTTGCCTGTACAGTACACAATATGCACCATGCTATTGAAAATGATATGTGCGAAGAAGTTACTCCGATCCCTTACCTGTGGCGCATCAGTGTACCTCTTACGTCATTCTAATTCTGGTCAATCTCGCGCATCAATTGCACGTGGTCTGGTGCACAAACTCTTCGTGCGCTGACGTCACGTTGGCATGAACTACTCGTTAATAAGCTACAAGAACTTCATCGGTGCCCTTAATTAGTGTAGAAGTGTATGTAGAAGATAGATTTGTGTAGTTCTTAGTATAAATAAGCTATTTTCAAACAACACTCTTTAAGAAAGCACAAGGTAGTTATCCCTATCTCCAGCGCAGCCATTAAGGCTGTCGCCTGGTTGAGAATTTAGTATAAGGAAATACATGTTAATGTAATTCGGTTTTTTGGCGTTTCTATTCAAGATAGATATCTAACACCAGGGACTTTTTAGAGCAGATAAATGGGTGCTTCTTTGCTACTGAAGCCTTTTGTAACATTAATGTGTAGCCCGTTTCATGGAAAGATCAGAAAACTTAACAATTGAATAACGAATTACTGAAAAACAAATTGTAAGTATAATTTCTCACACTTAGGTTTTTGTTTCACGTATATATATACAAAATTGAGTTCAAAAAACAGAATTTAATCAACATATATTTCCCTATATCAAATTCTCAACCAGACAACAGCCTTAACGCTGTTACCGGTTGAAAAATTAAGCGTTAAAATATGCATTAAGACGTGTACAGAAAAACGTGTCATCTTATGTATCGGTTTCCAATGGAACTTACCAGATCGTGTGTGGTGTTGGAATTCCCTTAAGCGTTAAAATAAATAGTTATATTTTTTTATATCTTAAGTATAACTTATGAGGCGACGACTAATCAGAACAGAGCAGTCGGTGTTGTTGGCGGAAATCTTTTATTTATAGTAATGTAAGTATAACAAATATTTAAAAGGCATATGTATGCATATGTTTATGATTATATTTGTTCACAAAAATAAGCGTCTCTGCTAGAAAACGTCTCCTTTGAAGTATGACCGGCATAAATATGGATGTGTTACGCGAGGTTAGGAACAAATGTAAACAGGACAGGCTTGTCGCAAGTTTTCATTGGTTGGACTTAAGAATTACCAGGTGAATTGGGAATCGTAAATACGGATGACGTAGTTCCGGGTGCGAGAACCGCGGTTACTGCGTAATTTTTAACGCATAATTTTTTTTATTGCAAACCCAGATTTAAGGAACAAAGGTAGAATGGTTTGCAGCGGAATGCAGGAGTGCAGGGAACGGAATGCGGCCTTCTCCCGCGCACTCCACCCATCGTTGCTGTGGGAGTTCCGCGACAAGGCGGAGTCGATCTAACACGTCAAAGCGCCGCCGTGCTTGTGGGCGCGGGTCCTGTCTTCTATCAGCGATAGCGTCCAGTCATCTGCCAGTCACGCCTCGTGGGCACGGCGCCAGATAACCGGTGTTACACCGAAATTTGTCTGCAGTTTGTTTCTTCCTACAAGTCGCGCTTACACGAGCACCGCATACTCTTTGGTTTCGCAGGTGTTATGCAGCCTGTTTACTTCGCTTTCTGGCGACACGTTATTTTATCTTACCCTAACAAACAAGCCCATTTCCCTTCTCGTCTACCTCTACTATACCGAACAGACAGAAAGGGAGGAGTAAAACAAAACCTCAGCAAATTAAATTATTTGAGAACAATTTTTCCTAACACTACGTTTTACATTTGCAATAAAAAAATTACGTGGTGCAAACCTGTGTCAGTAACTTCATGTCAGAAATAAATAGCAGTNAAATTAAATGCGTGGATTTTGGTAGGACGAAATTACGTGGTGCAAACCTGTGTCAGTAACTTCATGTCAGAAATAAATAGCAGTTGCCATTTACAAGATATAAATTTTATCAACAAGAAAAAAAAAACAATATTAATTAAGTAAAAATTTTACCACACTAACGATTAGAATTAACTGCTAAAAGGAAAAAAAGAAGTATTCTAAAACGGAATTTTTATAGTCCACTAATTATTTTATTTATTTGTAACTATTTAAGGTGTTTATGTTTATGCATGATTTTAACTTAACCTCAGAAAACCATATAAAAATCTTATAATAACAATATAAAAAAAATTATATTATTAAATAAAATTGGTAGACTTGTAAAGCAGAAAAAAAAAGAAGCGAAATCTTCGTGTGAGAAACACTACGGTAACTGCGTGTTACAAATGAAATATTATACGAATATATTAGCGGGTAAGGTTCTCTTTAACAGCAATTGCCAGACAGCAAGGAAAAATTATACATGTTAATTTTCAATCTAGAAAAATGTTCTAGACGTGATAGACTCCCAATTGATACATATAACGTATTACATGAAATAAAATTGCTTCGTATAATGCCAGACGAGACTCGTGGAAGTAACCAATATATTCGTTCCATTATTTACGTAAGTTGAATGAGTTTTATTTGCATTACTTCAAGAAACAGCTTACTGTATCAAATTGGTTAGTGTTAAAAATGTTTCTAACCTTCGCTATATGTAATAGAGGATTGCACGCCAGATTTCAGCTCGGAGGCTTAGAGTTTAAGTCTGTGTTTATTCTCTTGGCAATTTCTATGATGAATCAAACGGGATTGCCAAGTTGTCACCGTGAACGTTTATCATCCATGCCTAGAGACAGGGCAATTTCGCGTTTTAATTGACTTGTAGGCTATATTCCATTGCCCTATATATTTTAGTGCCTCGACTTTCTGTTTTATACTTCTGTTAACATATATTTTGGATTAAATTGAACTTATGCTTATATTTTATCTGAATAGTAATATATTTTTTACAATTAATATGCATAAAAACAGGGGGGAAATTGTGTTGGCAATGCCTAGTATGAAATAGTTCTTATGAAAAATATTATTGCACTGAGTGCGCACGAATGCTGTGCGCTGTCCCTTTGGTGTAGTTTTCTAGACTCGGTTAAGCTTTGTTTGCATTAGGCGGAGGAATATGCCGGAAGTAGAACTTTAGAAGGGCTTCAGAAAAGTTGGAAGTAACCGTGAATGGACTATATGGTGTTTACCGTATCAATCAAAGGAGACAGTCTGAGGCGTTATTCTTCGAAAAGGTTAAATAGTCGCTGTTCTCGAGTATCCGTAAACGTTGGCTTTCAGTATTATTCACAGACAAACCTTAATTTTATCTGTAGAGCTAAGTAGAGATGAACGACTGTTTAACCCTCACTGTTGTTTATTTCGTAATGCGGGCTTGTCACTTTGTCAAATAAATCACACCAGTGTTGCTGATGAACTTCATGCTGGCACAGAGTGCTTGAGAATACAGAGGCGAAACAACCACTTATACCATGAACTCCAGATGTACACGCCAGAAAGATGGCGTCACTGGCCACAAACTGATGGAACGCCTTGTAACTTACTCGTCAGCGACAGCCTAGCAGCACGCAGTAGCCAATCAGTTGCAAGGCCCGTTCCTAGAGCCTCGAGAGCCAATCAGAGAAGGGTACGCTCACGTTAAAGGAACCGCCACGGCATTTCGTGTCTGTGTATTTAGATATATATACTCTGTGATACTGCCTGCGCCTTGCTAAAAAAATCCGCTGCCAAGTAGTAACGTTTAAAAACGTTCAAGTGTGCAAAATTATTTTAATTTTTAAAACATATTACATCCTTTTGTGCTGAGATATGTGAAAATAGTCTAAAAAATAATATGGCAATATAAATTATTTTTAGAAAATTAGTGAAACAAGCTGCATAAATGTTAAACGAATACTTTTTTTTTTTCGTACAAATTTCAACACAAACAAAATTAATACGTTTGCTCACAGCTTGAAGTAATAGTATATGTTATTATAATGTAATGAAGATTATTTCTTGGAAATTTGTTATGTGGTTTTCCCGTATTTCAAGTTTTGAGATAAAATTTAATGTCTAGATAGTTAAAAGTTAAACTTTTGCCGCAGGTGAACCAATTGTCGGATGCAAACGAAACTGCAAATGCCATGCCTGAAACTTCAATAAACATGCCTCACTGAAACAAAATTTTTTGTTCAAATTACGTTTTGAAATTTGTGCGGAACAAGATTTTATGTTTAATTTCTCAAACGTTATGAATGTTATTTTTCAGAATTATTTTGTATTTCAATAAAGTTATCATCGATATCCTGTCACGAAACCATAAAACATCCTCAGAATCTAGAAAAAATAATGTTGGCTCTTGAACGGCATTTGTGTGTTGTAACATTTATAGCACTCAGGTTTGAGACGCACTTTCATGTGCGGCCAGCAAGACGCTCAGATGTGAGGAGCCGACGGAAAGAAGTGTGTGGGGCACAGAAGGTTCGAGGGGTTGCTATGGAAACATGATGTGAGTGCTGCCACCCCACAAAAAAAAATCTGACTGTTGCCACTTGTGAGCCTCAAACGATTTGCCATATTTATTTAAACGAACGTGACTCTGGCTGTATTCTCATAAACAGGGCGACAGAGTCCCAGTTCGTTTACTCCACCTTTCTTGTTAAACAAAGAAAACGTGAGAAGTCGAGAAAAGAAATTCGAAAGATAACTGTGTTTTCAGTTTATTCAATATCGAACCAGCATTTATAAGGGCGTGCGATACTTTTAAGCTCGTTTTAAGACATTACGGATGACATAATTTCCATATAGTGAAACTGTTTTCGTTTATATTGTTTTCGCGTAATTGGCGCTCAAAGACGTGATTTCAATGTTTTTGTGGTATAACTAGAAAAATTACTGAATTGCGACAGTGGCACCGAGAAGTATTACCTACGGCAATATAAAGGCACCAAAAGCGAGCTTAAAGCTTTAAAATGCTAAAATAGTTAATATACGAAAATTATGTTCCTTTTTACATGCATTTACTATATATATATATATATATAGTCTTGAAGTAGCCAATTACACATACTTTCAAACTAGAATGTTTCCTCATTCCAACGTCACAAAAATATTACATTTGTGATCTTGCAGCTACACATGCAATAATTAAGCACCCGAGAAGAGTTTTGTTGTGTGCAAATTATATAACTTTCGTTACCTATAGATTTGTCAGAGAGCTGTCACATATCGGCAGAAAGGTACTATAGGCATTTTCTTAGGCAGCCAGTTAGTTGCATATGATCAGCTTGTGCTCACCACGTGTCGGGTTGCGCTAGTCCCCTGCCCTGAACATTCGCCCAAACACTGCTCGTCATACTCACTGGCTTATCAGTCGCCACGTCCCATAAACGCCGCTGAAGGTCAACATGGCTGTGGAATACTGGTACCTGGTGAATCAGAATCGTCCAGAATCGTCAGTTTTTTTCCCTTGAAACGTTCACCGTGCAAAACCACCTAGAACTACCTTGAATATGGCATCCGCAATATCGAAAGCGTATGTGCAATTAGTGATTCCGACGAGCCTACAAACGAAAGGCCAAACAAAGCCTACATTAACTTATAATTTATAGGGTTTAATGACGTCTACGGTTTTCTGCTTTCGGGACAGTTTATTTATTGACAAAAGCTGACTTAATGTTACAAACTTTGCTTACGCCCACTCGAAGTAGTGCCTGCTAGTAAGCAGGCGTTGCGATCATCACGCCACCAGGATTTACTGTAGACGGGAGAAGGTGATGAGAAACAACTGCACGTGCCCGCATTCTAGAGGACTCGTGGGTTTTTCAGAGATGCNAGTGGCACCGAGAAGTATTACCTACGGCAATATAAAGGCACCAAAAGCGAGCTTAAAGCTTTAAAATGCTAAAATAGTTAATATACGAAAATTATGTTCCTTTTTACATGCATTTACATATATATATATATATATATATATATATATGTCTTGAAGTAGCCAATTACACATACTTTCAAACTAGAATGTTTCCTCATGTAATGTTATGGTATACGTCTCTATTATTTCTTTTAACAGTAACCTTTAAATTCGCCATTTTGGGTTCCCGTCTGCCTGGTGCGCGAAATGTTTTGCATTGTGTTTGAAGTACACATTTTTAAAGCAAGTTATTTATTTTACATATTCGCAATCTGTTCCCGTACGAAAATTAATCACACTTCACAATAGTTACAACATCTTTTACATTACCAACACTAATTTGAAGACTTTCAATATGGCCAAAAACAACGTTTTTACACTGCTTTTACTTAAATTGTTTTACTTAAATATCTGCGAAACAACCATAGTGACCTGAAAACAATGCTGATGACATAAATTTAGGGCGAAAACAGTTAAGATCAGGAATGCATAACTTTAAAATACTCTGAAAGGATATACTCTTACCGCTTACCTCAAACAGTGGATGTTGTTGTTCGGTGATAATTGATTCACTTTCGGGAAGTGGCAGCGCCAGTTCCGATTCGGAAGAGGACAATTCGTCGTCAGATGAATCACTCGAGCCACTGGAGTCACGACCTAGGCATATCACAAAACTGTCTATTGCGTCTTCCATACGGCAGTCCTTTTGCCAGTAGTCTGCTTATATATTTTGGACATGCGAACAGTATCCTTGCCAGTTTTCTTCGGCGATGGAAGATATTGCTTCCGTCGTGATTTCCATTAGCTTTGTTAACGTCAAGCTAGCAGTAATGTTCTTTTCACGCACTAGTCTCTTTGTTTTAGACCACGCTAGTTCAATGGGACTAAGTTCGCACATATAAGGAGGAAGTCTAAGAACATCGTGTCCGTGCAGTTTTAAAGGTTGGTCAATGCGAAATACTTTTTCACGCTTCCCGTTCTGCGCAATTAAGTCGAAAAGCTCTGTTTTTCGCATTTCATGAGTAAAGGGAATGTTGTTATTGGTCAACCATGACTCCATTTCCTTTTTCACTGCATACTTCGATGGGGGTTTATTTTCTTGCACTGAGTGGTAAGGCGCATTGTCCATAATAACAACAGACTTTTCCGGTAGGTTTGGCAATTGATTATGCATACACTTTTCGAAGTTCGCAGAATTTGTCTGCCCATGGTAGTCCCCCGTAGCTCTGCCTGCTGGAAAAATTAGCAGTGCATTTTCTATGAATCCAGTTTTAGCACCTGCATGAACAACAATTAAACGGTTCGAAGAACTTCTGTTGGTTAACACACCACGTTCAGTATCATTTTGCCAACATTTGTTAAATGTGATGTTGCTATCAACCCAGGTTTCATCAATGTAAATTATGGGGTGCCCCTCCATTCTGTAGTGAAGAATTGATTTTAAGTATTTACAACGTCAGTGGACAATGTGCGGTCTTTCCACTAATAGTTTCCGAGAATTTTTTACACCGTTTCCATTTAAACCCCATTTCTTTCAGTATCCGCCTGAGCGTGTGAACACCCCATGGAAAATCAATTTTTTCTCTCAATGCAACGAATAGCTTAGGACATGTTGGTACTTGTTTCTGTACTAAGTAAAAATCTTGAATGACGTCTCTTATTACTCTCCTATCAAATGAGTCACAGCGCACATTTCTTTCATGCGGACGCTTTCGGTGTTTGCCTGGTGTTGACGGCGAACTGTTACAAGCATCGGCACCTTCTTTGCAAATTCGGGAAACACTTCTCATAGAAATTACAGTGTATTCTGATGCACGCAGATTGGATTGAGATAATAAATGCTTTATTTGACCTTCAGTAGCTTCTTCGTCACATTTATTTATCACATACCTGATCACCTCCCTCGCTTCGCTGTGTATAGTTTTCCCTTTCTTTCTAGACTGCGCCATAATATACCGTCCTGATACGCACGCAACCGACACTCACTCGTGACTGACTTCCAGAGAGCAGTTTATTTTGGGATGGCTAGTAGCGAGGGTGACCCGTCGTTACTCTGACAGAGGTCTTTAAACAAGGGAAGGGGGCAAGGGAGGGTTTACGGCCCCGACCACCACCCCGCGTCACAGCCTTGCCTTCTCGTCAGCTCCCTACTGTACACGCACGTGCATCGCGCTGCGTGACGTCACGCGGCAGATACCCGTNGCAGTTTATTTTGGGATGGTTAGTAGCGAGGGTGACCCGTCGTTACTCTGACAGAGGTCTTTAAACAAGGGAAGGGGTTAAGGGAGGGTTTACGGCCCCGACCACCACCCCGCGTCACAGCCTTGCCTTCTCGTCAGCTCCCTACTGTACACGCACGTGCATCGCCTCCACAATTGCCTTCGCTGTGTGACGTCACGCAGCCGTGTACCTTACTCTTGGCATCAACTCGCAGGCAACATTAGTGTTGTAACATTTACGATTTTTGCCGGAACAGTGGCGGACAACGATTCTCAGAGTAGCGAAGCGAGAATGATGTTGAACAACCCATGCACCCCTGCTCTGGAACTGCAGAAGTGCATGCAGAAAAGTAGTGTCACATAACAGTTTCTCTTATCATTACATCTAGCCCTAGAATAAATTGTACTGCGATAAGACTGTATAACATAACTTCGCCCCTTATGCTATGGCAGTTGAGGGACCCACCTACTCCCCTTCAGGATGCAGCAGCAGCCTGGCTTATGGATTGTCCATCCCTATTACGAAACGTCTTAGAGTGTTGTTCATTGATGTAATAACAGTAGCAGAATGACCTATGGTGCCAAAATTAACGGCCTAATTGCAACAAGTAGACACTTTACTAACGTGTGTTTAATCCCTGTAACCTCAGGTACAGGGAGCATATTTCGTCTCTGAATCATTCCTTCTCTCCGGTAATAAAACTGGCCTCAGGACGCGTGCGTGCTATGCGCTCCGGACTCCGGGTTTATTCTCGTCCCACGCCCGGAAGGAACAGGAGAGTGTCTTTGGCGACTTGGAAGGCGTGAGGCTGTAAGAGGATTACACAGCTCCCTACCTTCCCGCTCATTGGTCGGTATTCCCGTACGCCGTGGAGTTGTTGCAGGTCTTCCTCCCGCGGTCAACACGTTCCACGACAAAATACTGCCGTTGTTGTGCCCCTCTTGCTGTCACAACGCGTGACGTAAGCAGTGTTTTGTCTGCGCCGTCGATACACACCTGAACGTCGGGCCTATTACATAGGTGATTATCTATATATTTTTATTTGAAAGGGGATTTATGAGAATGAGTTTAACTACCTCATCGCTATACCAGCTTTTCCAGTACCTTGCGAATAAAAAAACTCTTTATGGGTTTTTCTTCAGAGCCAGGGCGTTTACGGAGGCAAAATATATCGCGTGTAGTATTTTTTTCTATGTTCCAGAAAACATTACAAATAGCTGTTAGGCATCCTACATCTCACGGTTCGCCTGCATTATTTATAATGTCCATGTCTTCCCCCACCCGCCCCCTTCTTTTTTTGTTGCCCCAGACCTGTTTTGTGGAAGCCCTCCGTGCACAATGCACGGTTCTCACGGTTATTCCGCAAGTTATGCACACGCAAAACTTGAAACCGTGAGAATTGAGCCAAATTAGTGAAAAAAATGACAATTTAGCAACTGATGATCAGTACCAGATAACTAATTAATATAGTTGTAGAATTTCACTGATTTATTTGTGATTTCGCACTTAATGTCAAGAATTACACTGTTATAAATCATTTGTTCCCAGTTAATTTGCTTGATTCGCCGGTCAGCAGTAGCTTATCAACTGACTTTCAGTGAACGTTACTTTAATGATTGATATAACTGATTCGGACTTGAATGTCCCAAGAATTGAAGAAGTCACTACTTTTCAGCCCGGCCAGCGTTGAGATCCAGTTTAGGATGATATAGATAATAACAAGACAACAAGTTAATAAATAACTAGTAGTTCTTCATGAGATAACTTGTTTTACATGGAAGTTTCAATTCTATTGTAAGGAATACCAAAAAATAAAATGTATTAAGTTGTCACTTTTCATTCTGGTTCAACTCAGTGTACGGTACGACTATGTTGTGTGAAACGGATTTGTGAACAGATCTGGAAAACTCCATGATACACATGAATTACAACCGAACTGCGAGGAGCTTGTTTGACACTTAATTGAATTTTTACTGCCATACGTTTGATAATTGATTACCAGGATACATTAATTCTCCAAGAAAGCTCTCGTCACTAGACTTACGGCAGTTTTTGTGTCACTCGGGCTTTCGGTAAAGCCATTTTCGGCGGCCAACGACCGTTCGACCGAGCAACACCTCTCTCGCAAAACAGTGGGTGAGTGAATACATTCATGGTATCATTGTCTTAGCGTACTCCGTGGGCCATGTCGCTTAGGTAATATCTTAGTACCAACACGTTTCTGTTTGTATTCCGGCTAAGCCACTAATAAGTGTGCCGGTTTTCTATGTATACATGTTTGAGACTAAGGTTATCGTGCAAACCGGCCCAGATTAACCAAGTATGATGGAGCGGGAGCGTTAATAAGTGCTATGACACTTTAAAAGATCAATATCTCACGGATTTACAGACAAAACTTGCCAAGACTGCTTAAGAAAGGCGCGTCATCTGTAAAACTTACACTAGCAACAGACTAACTAAGTCTGATCATTACAGCAATGATTTTTTTTCAGTTTATATTCAATTACATTAATTGCATCTCAGTTATTTAAATAAATAATTTAAGTGAAAAGTAGGCTACGCATTTTTTGTGAACAAAATCACTGATGTACGTACTACATCAAAAGTGGCTGTTAGACCAAATGAAGAGGGAGATTATTATTTTGTTCGGATTTAACTGGTCGGTTAGTTCTACATAAATTCGCGAGTCCAGCTGGCTGTAAGTCAGACTTCGTTGACACATACCTACGTACCCGATCTACTGTATTTTTGCTGACTTACTGTAGCGCAGTCAGTTGGTGCCTCGCTGGTCTGGGGTGCAGGAGGCACTGGGTTCGAATCCTAGGTAAGACATGGGTGTTAGTTTCAGTTAGGTCATAAGTTAGTTTGTTAGCCATCCCCTGATAAGTCTTCAGACATAACACCGGAGGACGTTGATAAGCCCAATGCAATACAATACGGTCTTTTATTTGTCATGGCACTGCATTACAAAGGAGCCAGTTCTACCGTCGGCGCTAAACACATGTGTTATATCTGTCACCCAAATCTCCCCCCCCCTCCTTTTTTTTTAGCCCACCGCACGCGATTTATCAGCTGTACAGTAAGAGGTTTTTATTAGTTCAATAGTTCTATGGCGTGTCACATAAAAACTTTGCGCCAATGATGTACTGTAAAAGTACCATAGACTTCCCTACATGAATTGGAAGTTAGGCCAGTCACCAAATTTTTCCGCTCTCTGCAATTTGCATAGGCTAATTTAGGTTGCAAGTTTACCCCCCTGGTGTCTGCGAGCTAACAGGGCCTAATTAAAGAATAACAAATGATCTAATTACCGCTAATATTACAGTCCAATACAAGTGGCATGAGCGATAGCTTTTTCGCAGCAAAGCCGGCGGCAGAGTGTGCGGCGACATGAACGATGGCCTGCTCGACCCTCGCCCGACATTAGAGCTAACCCGATAAGTAGGCGACATTGTTTGGACTGTGCCCTGCGGTGGCGTACAAGTGTTAATGGCGCCGGCGACAATTACACAATTGAGTGCGCCGTGGCATGCCGTCTGGTAACAGGTCCTGGAAACATTTACAGCCATTTACGCTTCGCTGCTCAACACTTGAACCTTACGTTCTCAGGAGCCACACACTCGTTACTCGAACATTTAGAGTATGTTTCAAATTTTTTTGGTACGAAGGTTAAAGAAAAAAAAGTTAAACGTTTTTCAACCAAGCATTTTCTAATGTCCTAATACTTTGAAGTAGAAACAAAAGAAACGGGTGTGAATGTAGATATGTGGGTGGCTCGTAACAGCGAGGTCTTGAGAGCCGATGAGGGTGATTGAGGTGAGTATGGAGAAGCGCCGGAATGAAGGAGCGGGGAAACGGGAGATCCCCGAGAAAACTCGCTGACCAGCGGCATCGTCCGGCACGATTTTCACTTGAGAAAATTGGGGAGTGACTCGGCCGGGGATTGAACCCAGTTCGCTTTGGTGGGAGGCGAGCAGGCCAACCGCTCGGCCACCGCGGTCACATAATATATGGGTACAAATTTGTGAAATTGCGTATAAGTGAAAGTTGTTGTTCTCTTATCCTACTGTACATCAGTGACCGTCTATTACAAGAGATAATTCTTAATTCACTGTAGATATATATTTTTTTAATGACAGGATATACTATTTTATTTCAGACACGGCTTTGCTGCCTGCAAACGATTAACTGATTTCCAATATTAAAGATGTAAAATTTTCATTAATCCATCAAAATGGGGGGAATAGCTTCACGCCCAGACGACAGGCAATAACGGATGAAAAACTTCAGGCGTGGACACAACACACTGAAATACAACTACCGTAGAGGGGAAATGGGGTATATATTGCGCATGCGCGCTGCACATTAGCTGGCTGGCGCATCTTACGCGGTATCGCCTCGCATCTTATGCGGTATCGCCTCTAGGGTATGGCACTGGACTGGCGAGCAATGTTTTTGTTGTGCAGCGTATATTGTGGGATTTTAAGCAGTAACCTTGTAATTTTATTTGTGTGAAGTCTATAACAAAGTTTAATATGTGGCCGATTAGCATATTTTGAGATACAGAAATAAGGCCGCTTTTGGCTATGTTGGACAGCTTCTAAACAGTTTGTTTTAATAACATGTGCGATGTCTCAAAAAAATTATTTCGTAGTCGTCTGAAATTGATTTTATTTTTGTGGGACAAATTTAGTTATTTTATCAAGAAGCACGAATTTAAAATACGCTGCAATGAACCTGGTTAGGCGGGCGACTTAATAATGAAGATTCTTACGAGCAACTGACCTGTACGAAACCAAGTATTTCCGTTATTATCACTGCCACTCTAAATACCGTACAAAAAACACTATGCGCTCTCTTTGGGTGATTTTACAAAACGACAAGTGTTAAAGATATTTTACGCAGTCAAATTTTGTTTCAAACACCTATATATACTTTTCAAATGTATTTTATTGGATTATATTCGTCTTCATATGGACATCTATGAACACATGAACTCACTTTTTCAAACATTTGTCAGAACCATTGTAGTATTATCAATGTAAATGGTATCATGGTGACATATTATAGTATTATCAATGTAAATGGTATCATGGTGACATAGGTCCATTTTAAAGGTGGAAAACATATTTACTAGTCTTTTGTTTTAATTATATGCACGATATTTAAAAAAAAATAGTTTTGTATTGACGAATTAATTTCGTGTGTTTGGTTAGCAAATATTGGTGATTTAATTATTGCAGTTATTCGTAAATTTTTGCTTGGAAAATTTGCTAGTATTCTTCCAATTTGCCTCTTTGAAGTTTATCCAATACACCTTACTGAAGTGCATGCGAAGTGATTTTTATATTCAGTAACTTGAACTGAATAAATATTTAAACGTGTGCACGCGAAGTGATTTCTGTATTTAATAACCTTAAAATAGTTCATATTTGATTGTGTGAAACAGCCTTTACGGAGCTAGGAGTGGAAAACACTCGGTGTTGTCACAGAGTACTTAATAATACAGAGGTTGAATAGTAGTGAGTACTGCAAACTCCAACCACACATGTCAGCAAAAGGCATCACTGGCTAGCAATATGGCGCAGGGGTGGCGGAAGCTGTTCGACATATAAGAGTCAAAACTCAAGATTTCTTATAAAATTTGTTTATAAATTTTTGTTCTGTACATTCTACGCGCGTTTTAAATTAAAATGAACCCTAGCAAATATCACACTATCATACAAGAATTATTACTAACATGTTTAATATTAAGGCATACCCAAAATTTCGATAATACGTGTACACTTCTCTTTCTTTTAACGTGTTCATTGATACCGTTTATAAACAAATATCGGGTCGTATAAATTCTAGAAATACTACACCATTCAACTAGAATTAATACAAACATTTTAAGAAATCATATTTTAAAGTAATACTGAAATTTACCTTTACGTATTAATTTAACTACAAAAGTCATAATTTTAGTGCGGGTTTATTATTCCTTCTGAGAATCTGACCCTTACAGCAGATTATTATGGGGTCATATGTNGGGCCCAGTGGTCCTGTCGCCCCTGATATGGCGGAACTTTGATCACCAGTCAACACCTGGGAGACTGATGAGCCAGCCGGCAGCCCCACTAAGGGGATATTCCTTGACGTGCAGAAGCCAGTCAGACACGTAAGGCCCATTTCTGCAGCTTCGCGCGGCCACCGAGCGACAGAGATCGCTTACACGAGAGGTACCGCCACGCCATTTCTTTTCTGTATAGTCGCCTATTCTGCGGTGTGGTGATGTGCCGGGGCGCAGTCGAGTGAGGCGAACACACCTGCGGGTCGCCGCCGCGTCGCAGTTGTCGCTCCTGACACGTCCTTCGCGCCTACCGGGGCCGCCGCACCATAGAGGAGATATAGTCCGTCCACGGTTACTCGCAGCTTCTCTGAAACCCTGCTTAAGTTCTACTTCAGAGATATTCCTCCGCCTCGTGCAAACAAACTTAACCAAGATTGACAACGAACCACATTCGTGCGTACTCACTCTAATAATATTTTGTATAACAACTTTTTTCTTACTAGGTGTCACCAACACGCNGAACCACATTCGTGCGTACTCACTCTAATAATATTTTGTATAACAACTTTTTTCTTACTAGGTGTCACCAACACGCTTATTTTTTCACTGTTTTTATTCACATTAATTATAAATAAAATATTATAATAAATAAAATACTGTAAAAGTAAAAGTTCAGTTGAACAAAAATAAGGTAGTTTTATGTTAACACAAGTATAAAACGTTTGTGATACATGCCACATTTAGGAAACAAATAAACACGTCATACATGGGGTGATATTTCATCAAAGACTTGATTCAAAACGTGTGANTGCCACATTTAGGAAACAAATAAACACGTCATACATGGGGTGATATTTCATCAAAGACTTGATTCAAAACGTGTGATGAAACCGCGAATAGACTGTAAGTACACAGAGAAGAAATGGCGTTGCGGTTGTTTTGATTGATTCGCTTGATTGGCTGCGCAAGGCTCTGGGAACGTGTCTTGTGTCTGATTGGCTGTTGCGTGCTACGAAAAATTCCCTATTGGCTGAGCTGCAGGCTGACGAGTAGTTTACCAGATGCTGACTGGCTAACATCGTTCCATCCGTTTGCTGCGCAGAAGCAGACTAATGCTGTGACAACAGAATTAATGTTACAATTTTTGTTACTAGTAGGATTTGGGGAATTCGGGGTCATCGGGACCTAGGACAGGAGCACGGATCTGTTCATGCTCTGTAATTCTGGTCCAATGGCGGCCATTTTCCTCCTCAAAATTTTCCTTTTTTCCCCCTTAAGATTTCCCGTTTTTTCCTCAAAAAAGCACAGATCTCCCCAGTTGCAAAAACGATCCCCCGAAAAGCTCTTTTCGATCCATCAGGAAGGATTTGGGGGAATCGTTTTCAGGGAACAGAGCAGTGGCGGCCATATCGGTTTTATAGGCATAGGGTACGCCAAATCGATACACAGGGGTCCAGGGTCCAGAGTCAGACAGCCAGACCTGACCATCAGCCATCTTGGTTCTGTCAGCCATCTTGTCCGCCATGTTAGATATCAGTGTCTTTGATCTTGATCTTTTGCCCACGACCTTGGAAAACCTTAAACCCAAACAATTAAAACTTAAAAAAAAAATCACAAAAAATTATTTAAAAAATAATTATAAATAATTAAAAAATTTATAAAAATCAAAAAAATTGTAAAAAAATATATTTTTCTAATTATTAAAAATATTTAAAGATCCCAAAAAAACCTTGACACGACTCAAGACTCAAGGCCCTTGACTCGAGACTCAAGGGCCTTGACTCAAAATACTTGACTCAAAACCCTTGAAGACTCAAGACCCTTGGCCCAAAACCCTTGACCCAAGACTTAAGACTCAAGACCCTTGACCCTCCATCAGACATTAGAAAATTAAAAAAAAATTAAAATTTAGAATATTTGGACGTAACGGAGCCCGGAACCGAAGCCAGCAACATGCTCTGGCATTCCATTCTTACGGCTGCCATATTATGATGTCATCCAACCAACATATTGAATCTAAGTGACCTTGAACTTGTCCTTAGAACTTGACCCCGTAACCTTGTATGACAGAACCCAAAAAATTCCAAAAATCGCAATAAAAATTTGATAATAGTTTATTTAAAATGTATAAAACCTTATAAAAAATTATTATTAAAAATGTATTTTAAAAATTTTAATTTCCGGAGATTTCCCTAGCACCGTGTCCAAAAGCCGACTGACTCTCCTCCAATCAATCAAATTGTCATAACCTGTCCTACCTCTACCAATATTTCTCATTGGTTAACTAGTCGGCAGGCCTCAACACCTCTCACCCATACTCATTCTGTCGAATGCACTCCACCAACCATATTGTTTATTTTCGTTTTTTTTTTTTACGTTTTTACTTTTTTATCACCTTGTCAGCACTAGTGTATTAATTTTCGATTTCGTCACCAGGCGAGCTATCGATTTTTTTTTTACATTTATTTAAAGTATATGTGGTGCTCTCTGCGCCTGACATATTGGATTCTATTTCCATCACCTAAGTGGTGCTAATTTCTCGATTTAGCCGCCAGGCGAGTTGACACAAACACTCTCTCATGATTTTTTCATGCCATGTTCACCATTTTTGACATAGATTTTTTTTCTTAGTTACTTCCTTCTTAATTTTGTCACCACTATTAGGTCACCTGTGCTCCACCCACCATCATACATTGTATTCATGCTCTGCGATTCCACCTCGATTTCGTAACCTGCTGATGACTGTGCGTCGCAACATGCTTCAGCGCTGCACCGCCTGTGTGGCCGACGGTGGCGGACAGTTTGAACAGAGACATAGAAAAGACACTCTGTCCCCATGCCTTCAGCCTAAATGTGTTAATAAAGTGTTATTTCATATATATATATATATATATATATATATATAGAGAGAGAGAGAGAGAGAGAGAGAGAGAGACAAAGAAAGAAAGAAAGAGAGATGTAAAGTTTGTGTTATTGTTTGGTGACAGGTTGTATTTTAAGTACATGCAAGTTTTCACGGCTTTTTTAATTGGACGGTATCACCGCAGAGTATATAAGGATGCAGAAACGAAATAGCATGGCGGTTCCTTTGATGTGAGCGTACCCATTCTCTGATTCTGATTGGCTGCGCAAGGCTCTGGGAACTGGCCTCGAGTTCGAGTCCGATTGGCTACTGCGTGCTGCGAGGTCCCCTGTTTACTGGGCTACCAGCAGGCAAGTAGGTTGCCAGGCGCTGATTGGCGAACGGTGTTATGACATGTAGCAGGCTAGCAGTGACGCCATTTTGCTGGCGTGTGCGATTGGGGCTCGTGATATAAGCAGTTCTTTAAATTATGTGACTGTGGATTGTTTTCCCGTGTGGTTCTCCAACCCCATTTCAAGCAACCGTGCGTCACCGCCGTATAATACCCAGCTTCCAAATCCGCTCTCTTTTTTGAGCGACGGCTGTTGAGCGCAATATAAGATGATTTTATCTTCATTATTCTGGAATTTCAGCAAGCCGTAAGAGCACGCTGGTCTGTACGAGACGTTTTGAGGAATATAAGTCAATATTAATTTGAGTCTGTTGTAATAATTAATTAATTCATTTCACTTTTCAAAATTATGCAAATTAGTTTTTCACAATAGAGTTTTCCATAAATGTTTTAGGAAATAATTATGAAATGTAGTCTTCTTATAATATCCTATTTTGTCGCAACTTTTGCGTATAGTCCATTCACGGTTACTTCCAACTTTTCGGAACGGACAGCATTCGTGCGCACTCAGCTTACTAATATTCTGCGAAATAACTATTTGTAGTAAGCTTTACCAACACACCTATCTTCTCACTGTTTTCTTTGCGGTAATTAAAAATGAAATATAATTTATATATATATAATGTAAATAAATGTTAATTTTAATAAATAATAATGCATTTTTATTTTCACACAAGAACACACAGCATATTTAGAAAACAACCAAACACGCCATATATGGGATGATTTTTCAAAGGTTTTATTCAAAAAGTATGAAGAAACCGCGAATAGACTATAATTATCACTATTTTAAATCTTAAAATGAAAACATTTCCCGGGGGAAAACCCCGCGGACCACCACTTTTATGTGGCCATCGGCGATTCTTCAACTTTGTGCACGCCCTACTGACAACAGCTGCGTACCATTGGCCAGAACAGTGGTACATCATGGCCACAGCAGTTTCGCAAAAATGTTTCTAAACTTCAGTGTCCTTGAACTCTATTCTCGGGCTTCTCACCGCTGCGATCAGGACTCGAGCCCGATGCTCGGTGCATTTTTCTGGACGCCACTGTCGCTTCTACACCCACAATGAGTTCACTCCTTTTAGCCACAGATAAATATACCGTTATAGGCGTTTCAACCATAGACTAAAGACGAGGTAGCCCGATTATTCGTCTTCTGAGCATGTACCCAACATTGCCCTCCCTTNCCATAGACTAAAGACGAGGTAGCCCGATTATTCGTCTTCTGAGCATGTACCCAACATTGCCCTCCCTTGAAGGAACGCAACTGTCACAGCCATGGCCAACAGTAATAAACGTGTTTGTTTATACCTTAATTTTCAAAAGACAAACACTTTTATATGAATAAAATACTTTCACCAGAAAATATACAAACATCTCGCAGCACTTGTTTACTAAACAGAATTTTAACCTCGAATCCAATCCACGCCGTTATTGCTAGTCGTATTGGCAGAAAATAACTTCCATTTTGGGACACGGCGGAGATCGGTTGTGCGTAGCCAGCGATATCGGTCTACCTCATCTTAAGTCTGAATTTTCAACCAAACATTTGTTTTTATTTCGAACTGTACTAGTATCGGTATAATTATTTGTCATACAGCAGGACCAATAAAAACGTGATTGTGCTTCATGTTAGTTATAGCAATATTGTTAATTGAGAGCGTCAGTAACGAATGGTACCTGCCACACGAAAGGAAGGTTTGTCGGATGTTGTTTTCTGCTTTTTTTTTGTGGCCATTCCTACGTGTGTGTACCGGCCGGAGAGTTTTGTTCTTGTTTTAGAGCTCGTAGCTTGCCTTATGAGGGAAATTGTGCGTTGGTTGTACACATCATTAAAGCCATTTCCCGTGCAGTGACCCTGACACAGGACGCCGTGGTTGAAAGTGCCGCCACACGCCCCCGTCCTTGCCGTGCAAGTGTTAGTGGCGCTCCCTCGCACCCTGCTGCGTGCAGGCGCGTACTGGCCTGGCCTTGAGGGACGTGCGTACACCACGCCCAGTCGACGCCGATAGTCGTCTAGACGGGTGGTGTGGGCGACGCGGCAGATAGAGAAGGCCCGCACCGCGTATCGCGATAACCGGCAGAGATCGCGCGACGTCTGGCTGGTGACCGCGGACTGCGAGGGCGCGTCTCACCTTCCGGGTCATTCACTCCGTCCTCGTGTCGCGCACACGTGTCCGCCATTTCCATCCGCAGTCCACTCCTGGCGTGGCGGCCGTAGCCAGACCACGCTGCCCCACGGCTTGGGCTGTGCTATATCCTTTCGATACGTCCTCGCACAGGGGGCACGAGCCCCTCCCTCAACAATCTTCAATATAGCCCATTCACGGTTACTTCCAACTTTTATGAAGCCCTGCTTAAGTTCTATTCCCACGTTGTTTTCTCCGCATCTTGCAATAAAGATTAACATAGTCTAGAAATTACACCAGAGTGACGATGCACCGCATTCGTGCGCAGCCAGTGTAATTATATTTTGCAAAAGAACTATTTCTTACTAGGCATTACCAACCCACCTATTTTCTCCCTGTTTTATTCATATCATTTATAAATGAAATATTATAATTTAAAAATAAAATATAAATAACAGTTTAATTTAACCAACAATTAGGGACTTTTATTCTAACACAAGTATAAAACCCTTTTGATATATGATATATTTAAGAAACAAGCAAACACGTCATTCAAGAGGTGTTTTTTCAAAGGTTTGATTCAAAAAGCATGAAGAAACCGCTAACAGACTATTCACATATTATGGAAGTGGAAAATGAAAAGTAATAAATTTATTTTCTAGTGTGGAAACCTAAAATATATTGTCATGATTTTTATGAGGCAATTTTTTGTCTTACCTGTGTAAACTTTAATAAGATATTAAAAATTTAATTATATTTGTGGAATTGAAGCGGTTGCAGCTGACAAGGCAATACATGCCTAACCGCATACGAAAATGTTTTTTTTTTAATCCAGTAGGTGTGTGCCTCTTATTTTGTAGTTTCTAAATTGGTACTTGCCCCATATAGAGATCGATGCGATGTATCGCTTCCATACACACTGAAGATCGGTGGTGATTTATCGCAAGTATATCTCATAGTGGTATCGCAATCGTGGACATAGTAAACGTGATTAATAACAGCAGACGCGTAGGTAATACTGATATCCGATACCAGAAGAAAAAATATTCGCAATTGAAAATATTTATTTGTAGCCAGTGTAACAAATATCACAAATAGTCGAACATTGCGATATTGCAATGTTCATTATAACCAGATAGTGCAATATCACTGATACCGCTGTTAGAAATATATTGCTGTAGACTTCCGGGCCATACTGCAGTTTACACACGCAAGCACGCGCGCGATCGTGGCCGACATGAGTAGGCAGGATTTCCTATCAGTGTAAAAATTAATATGCAGGGAAAAAATTATTACGTCGACGGATTTATCGAGTGGGAATCGTACCGGACGATGCCGCTGGTCGTTGGGCTTTCTAATTATTTTTTTTACTTGATCTCAAATGCAGTTTTTATATAAATTTTTTAATTATAAGACGCACAAGATTATTGGAAGAGTGTAGGAACGGTCCAGTGAAAACCTGCCACATTTGTTTATCAAGTCTGGGACTACGCAGTGATGATGCCTACCTAGCTCGACTAATAAATTTCAGCCAATAACCCGCACAGTCACAAGTAAATGCACCGTTTTGACAGTGGCTAAGAATAGGGATTTTTTTTTGTTTGGAAAATCTATTATACTTTGATTGATTCCGGTAAGGTAAAATAATGACTGCGTATACCCGCTGTTACAAGTCTAATTTGCAAGAAATTCAGTCTTGAGTGGGCCCGTCGCGGTGCTTCCTTATGGTCTGACGTAACCTTGAAGCGTTAAACATTTTTTTTTTTAAGAATACAGAATTGAAATGGTAGCGTGAACTGTGAAATCCAATCCACACACGCCAGCAATATGGTGCAACGTCGTTCAACTATCAGCTCCTGAAGACTAACTTGCCATACGGCAGCCCGATCAATAGGGAATATTCCATAATGTGCAATAGCCAACCAGACTCTCGAGGCTAATTTCCATAACTTCACGCGGCCAGTGAGCGATAACGATTTTCCTTACGATAACGCATGCGTGGAGTCTTGCTTGCTGCTGGATGTGCTCGTCCACTGGAAATATCGATGCCTACGTGCAGTTTTGCTGGCTAGTCTACTATTTTTGGTAATTAAAATGGTGCTAGTTTCTCTACGTGTTGCTGTGCTAGTTTCCGATCTCAGCCAATGAGATCAAAGAAACGTGCCACGTGACTTAATTTACAGGGCGATATAATTGTTTTGGCGGTATTTTCGCAAGCTATGGACATGGAAAAATGTTAATAGATGCATAGAAAAAATGTGTTTGTATGCAGTTTTGAGGTTATCTGTGTACACACCCCAATTCTTTGAAAAGCATTGCCGAGTACTCCTGTTTTCG
The DNA here is from genome assembly GCA_002778355.1 of Clitarchus hookeri. NCBI lineage: Eukaryota > Metazoa > Arthropoda > Insecta > Phasmatodea > Phasmatidae > Clitarchus > Clitarchus hookeri. The sequence continues at coordinate 12,114 of NQII01003500.1, read as the reverse complement.
TTCTTTCTCTCGTTCGCAGTCGTCATGGGCGTCAGCAGGAGTTGACGAAAATAAAAGGGGGGTGGGGGCACTTGCTTGTGCCCTCCCCTAGAAACGGTTTGTTCTATTAAGTGTGAAATAATCTTTATAACAAATAAATTACTTATTAGCGACGTTACTTCAAAATGAAAGTCTCTTCTGGGAGGAGTAATTGAGTTATTCCTGGTTTTCCATAATTTTATTTTGATATTTGTGTGTGCATTTGTGTTTTATATTATTTTGTAATATTATACTGTATATTGTTAACGATAAACAAATGTATTCACATTACAAGTATTGGAAGTAGAGGGATTAGGGGAACTTTGGCACATCGGGACCTGTGACTGGAGCGTTGGAGCTGTTCGTGCTATGTCATTCCGGTCGGCCGCCAGCCATATCGTATCCATGCAACCTTGATATTGACCTTGACCTCGGTGACCTTTCAAGCTGACGTTCTCTCTTACTTATGTTCAACACGCCATATTGTTTTTTTCGTTTGTCATTTGTTTATATTTTTAACTCCTAGGTGGCGCTAGTGTATTAATTACCGATTTCGTCACAGGGCGAGCTGCCTATTTAGTCACCAGGCAGCAGCCGTATTAGTTTATGTTTTTAAAGTATAGGTGGTGCTGTCGGCGCCTTCCATATTAGATTCTCTTTTCAATACATAGGTAGCGTTAATTTCTCGATTTCGCTGCCAGGCGAGATGCCGGTACCCGCTCATTCTGTCGGTTCAGTAGCAAAGTGAGCTGTCGGTACTCACAATTGTCATAGACATACAAAAAATGTAATTTGTCATCATATTTAAAAAATATTTTTCCTATCAGCGGTATACCTAACAGCATAATTTATTAAATCAATATTTTGTTGTATTAAAAACTTTAATTAAGACTGATGAAAAACATTTTTGTTTTAATGCTAATTAAATTACCATTGAAATTGAGTAATTATGTAACCCCTCACCACACCACTTTAGTCTGAACAATTACTCACCCTCACTTAATCCCTTACTACTACTACCCCTCTGGTTTTCAGCATTGTCTGCCAGAGCGTACTGGTGTGGGGAAAGTATATAATGGGAACAATGCCGACCCAGGTGACAGATCGCTCTCTCACCCCTCGTCTTTTAGCATTCTGACTGGTAAGTTCAGATATTTAAATACATTAGGTCGCAGGATATTATCAAGTATGCACGCAATACGCGTATATTTTCCAGCGAAATTACAAATCTGTCAAATTTGAAGTATAGGTTTGGGTCAGCTAGTCTCCGGAGGAATATATAACCACAGTCACTACACAATGGGGAGAAAAGTAGATCTTAAGCAGAGCTTTCAAGAGTGCTCGGTTAAGCGTGAACAGACTATATACCTCATATACTAAAGATGAGGTAGACCGATCTCGCTGGCTGCGCACAACCAGTCCCCGTGTCCCAACACTGAACTGCTTTTCTGCCAACACGACTAGCAAAAACGGCGTGTATTGGATTTGAGGTTAGAATACTGTTTAGTAAACAAGTGATTTGGGGTGTTTTATACTTCTAACCAATTATTAATGCAGTTTTATAAAATTCAAATCGGTAAAAGTATTTAATTAATTTAATAGTGCTTGTCATTTAAAAATCAAGATACAAACAAACACGTTCATCATTGTTGATTATGTGGCTTTGACAGTTGTGTTGATTCGGGGTAGGTCAATGCTGGGTACATGCACAGAAGAGGAATAATAATTGGAGACCCGGAAATTTCGCGAATTCATTTGAGGACAAGCTAGACTTTAAACACGTGTACATTTGACTTCATTTTCAATTGGATCGCAGTTCGTTGGCCACGCCCTGGACGAATCTGAGCCAATAACTAATCAGCAAGAAAAACACGACCGAATCCCTTGCTACCTGGTCTGATAGCATCAGCCAATGAACAACTTCCTGAGACTCGAGTACACAAACGACCGTGCAGTCTAGCTTGTTGCCAAATTAATCTGAGAAATTTCCGTGTCTAATAATAATCGATCTACATAATGTGATATAATCTCTTTTGTTAAGCCGTGACTGTGAGCAGCAGATGTACAGTTTCGCCTGTCTTTTGTTTTCCAGGGCTGCAACTGCCGGCTGGCGTTCGCCATCGCAGCCGCCGCTCTCGGCTCGTCCTTCCAGCACGGGTACAACACCGGCGTGGTCAACGCGCCTCAGAAGGTAAGGACAGCGCCAGTCGCGAGGTGTGGATATGTTACACGGGAGGCTATTTTTTTTGGCGACGACTGCACCCAATGAGTTGCCTGTCGCGCCCATATTCTTCTAGCCCTTAATTAAACATGTCATTTTAGGCGTTGCAGCAAACAAATCGTTGTTCGAAACTGTACTGCTATCGGTACGAAAATATGCCATACATCGACACCAATAAAAATTTTTCTATGCTTGATGATTTAGCAGCTGCTGTTTATAACGCTACGGACTATAGTCTCAACAACGAATGATACATCCCAAATGTAAGGGACGTTTCTGATTGAACTCTGTTTTCTACTACGCCAATGAATAAGCACTTGATAATGTTACCGAATCACCTGTTCCTCCAGAACATAACGCTGCTTTAAGTGCTTCGAGTCTTTACAGGTGGCATGCTAATTATTTTAGAGTATAAATGCGAGTTTTGTATAAACATTAAATCGATTTGCGTAAATATCTTAATGGCAGAATCTAGATTTTATAGGCAGCATAACGTTAGGCAAGAAAGTGAAGAAAAAACACAATTTATTTATTTCAAAAATACATTTTGAGAATGAACACTTACGTTTAGTTCATAACCTAACTAGAAACTGATTGGCAATAATAATAGTATTGCATGCGTGTAGGAGATGCGTCACTTACAATACCTCGCGTCGTGACAAAGCTGTAACGAAACCATTACGTAATCGGCGAGTCGATAAAAGATACCGCCCGGCCCACCTGCGCAAGAGCTATTTCGCGAAGTGGTGGCCAAGGGTAACGTTGGCACGCGCTTCAAACATGGTATCGCCTCTGTGACGCACGCACAAGACACCACCGTCTTTTTTGTCGTGCAGCGTGCAACCATAACACTTAGCGGTAACCATATCGGTTTACTGCTGGAAAGTCTGTACCAAAGATAGTAAAGTAATCTTCCGCACATATTCAGTATGCGCGCAAGGGTTGTCCGACGTTTAATGCCGGACAACCCTTACCCATTGTAAGCAATTGTGTACATTATAATCTTTTAAAAAAAAAAAAAAAAAAAAAAAAAAAAAAAAAGTATTTCAATGTACTGGTTTTTCAGGACCGAAATATAAGTAGATATTTTGTTGCCAATTCATAAATTTGGTTATTGAATATTTGAAAAGTGCCCAAATCAGAATAAATTGCTGTACGTAGCCCTCTGTTTACGATATTTATACTTCTGCAACACAATATTTTAAAATATAGCGACAATGCTTTGCCTCTTCTGAACAGATTTCTGTATGAAAAGTCACCGCTGGAAATTCGGAGGAAACGAAAAATCGCATACACAAGCTTCGTGCCTATTCTATCGCCGTCGCAATGCTTGCTAAGGGTTGGACGTGACCTTGAGGAGTTTAACAATTTTTTACTATGTAGGCTCCGTAACGCTTCCTTGCTGCTACGTTTCGAAGACGTAGTAGGTATTTAGATTTGCGTGTACGTCTTGCCGACGATGCAATCTCTGCAGTACTGCAAAACAATTTGGTGTTGGCTGACGCCTACAAAATCCCGCTTATGTGACCAGGCAAACACAGTGGTTATGCATGGTAGTAAGCAATCAGGCGGCCACGACTGAAAAGTCCTATTATTTTCATGGACCAGGTGATAGCACTCAAGTAAAAATATTCTTAACTTTTAACATACAATTGCTGATGAACCCACAAAAAAAAAAAAAAAAGGAAGTAATGATTTCAATTGTAGGACATTTTCAGACTGTGAAATATGTCTAGTTTATTTTAAATGTAATTGCTAGTAACGTGAACAACAAATCACACTGACAATTCCTTAATGGTTGTTTTTAATGAAATGATAATAGTTGAGTAGATATATGGAATCCTTTTTTTCATTGCTCCCTGCAAGAAAATGTAAAAAATTCATAGTTTGTGTATTTATTAAAGAATTGTTGCATTTTAAGAAGTCACCACTAGTAAGCGGCATAAATGCAAGTGGAAGACTGCAGCACATGTTAGTGGCATGAGCTACATTGTACATGTGTGGCTTGAGCCATATGGTGTAAACATTGACACATGGCCTGTGCGTTTGTGTTGCAGCTGATAGAGCAATGGATCACAGACGTAGAATCCAACAGGTCGGACATAGAGCCATGGGAGGTGGAGAAGACCAAGGTGACCATGATATGGTCCATTGCAGTATCCATCTTCTGTGTTGGTGGCATGATAGGAGGCTCCATCACCAGCATCATCGCCGAGAGGTTCGGCAGGAAGGGCGGCCTGATGATCAACAATGTGTTGGTCCTGATGTCTGCGATACTGCAAGGTGCGTATCACCAGGCTCATTGTGCATTCAAAGTGAATCCTGAATTTTATGAAGTTGCCGAGTTCACTTTAGTTACTATAGTCTTATTCCATTTGGTTAATAAATACTTTTGTTACCTTTGCCAATAAACTGAGCTTTATTCCATGTGCTCTAGTATGTTACACAGTATACTTTAAACAGTGTCTGTGGACGTGCGGATATCCGCAAGCTTCATTGTTAGATAATGTTTTAAATGAATGTATAATAAAGAGCATTACAATACAAAGTTAAGGGTAATGTTATGGAAAATGTCTGTGGGAAATTTTTGTACCACTTTTTAACATAAAAAGTACAAATTTGGCCACTTCATCATAAAATTTCCACCTCTTTTAACTTTACTGTGAAGTGTGGTAAATAAAATATTGTACAATTTTTATTACAGAGCTCACTTTCGAAATATATAACAATTAACATAAAAAGTAATTTATATGAACTTCAGTGGAAAATATCTTTTAAGTGGAGCACATTTTCACCTACCATCTAGAGACTGATAAATTACAGTTTTGCCTAAAATATTATTGGCATTGTACTAATTATTTCTTCCACTGTTTAAGGAATTTAACATTTAAGAAGTTGTTACCCAAGGACTATTGGTGTGCCTAAAAAATGACTATGAGAGTTGTATAACACCCATACATAAAACAAAATATTAGTATTATTAGAATTAATATTACATCTATCTAGGCTTTAAAGTTATAAAATATGATTTAATAAATACATTTGATGTTTTATGAGTAATCTCCTTTACAATAATTCTTTTGATAGGATATCCCTGGTCAGCAGTACAATAATATTGTAACAGCTGAATTGCAAATAAATTGCAACAATATATATTTATGCATAGAGTAATAGCAANATGATTTAATAAATACATTTGATGTTTTATGAGTAATCTCCTTTACAATAATTCTTTTGATAGGATATCCCTGGTCACACTACTGCTGAAAGCAGTACAATAATATTGTAACAGCTGAATTGCAAATAAATTGCAACAATATATATTTATGCATAGAGTTAATAGCAGTGTTTATTGTCAACAAGGCCTTACCTAACAGGTTAAAATCTATGCAGAAATTCAATTTTCTTTAAAATTTGGTATTTGAGTGAAATTAACTAGTACTCATTGTACAGAATATTACAGTAAGTTAACCCACCGGGATGGTACAGAGGTTCCCAAATTCGCTGCTTGTGGCGAGTGAAATCAAGTGTTATGCGTTTCAACTAGATGTCGTCAATCCTTGCTGGTCAGGCCACTGCAGTAGTTGGGAAATCCTAAATTATTTTATTGTATGGTGACTTGGTAGGATTAATTAAGGTATACAAACACTTGTGTATTATTTGTCTGTGGAGCAGTGAGGAAAACTACTTTCAGTTGCAAAGGAAGTGGGCATTAATCCCCTTGCTGCTGTAACTCACTTTGTATGTGTAATATTCCCGTATTTACAATCTGCCTTTCATTCTCTACAGCCCACTGTGCAGTAGTAATAAATAAATTTTATTTGGACGCAGGCTCATAACCAGGGAGGGGGTTGGGAGGCTGGCAACCCTCTCCCTCCCAAAATACAAAGAAAAAATTAAGTTTTCCAACATGACATCTGATATCTCAACCCTGTAATTACTGTTCAGTTCTCATACTTCGTTGAAACTCAAGAATTTACAAAGCTTTCTTTTCAGTCCTCCTTAAAAGTAACATGTGCTTATGACCTAACATTAGGATCTTGATCGCTTGGTGAATGTATCACTGTGTTTGTCACCTTCAGTCAGAAGATTGTCTCCTATCTTATGCATTTGGCATTATGAATTTTGTTGATATTTTTCTGCATCTGTTGTGACAATATAGCCACTTCTATTTCTCCAGTTTTCATTGTTGGTTTGCCTTAATCACAGTTCCCTGGTGGAAAACTGTTTACACACCCAATTAATTTTCCTTTTTCCATCGCTTTTTGACATTGTATTATGTAGTGGACTCAGGTAATGATGTCTTCATATTGTGCTGTTAATTTTAGTTCTTCCGCACAATCAAACATAGTGGTTTATAATATATTCCTCCTAGCTCCACTTTTTAGCCTTTAAATTATAACTACTGCAGAAATCATGAAAAGTCAGCTCCTCTCAAAAGGGAATTCTGGCTACATTCTGTTTGGTGGTTGTACCGAAGGTCAGTGGGTAACATTCACAAAATTGCACATTTTCAAGGGGGGCCTGTAGGCGCTCTTCTTTCCAAAAGGGCAACTTGGAGCAAGACCCTAAGATGAAGTAATTACCGATTGTGAGGATGGGGAAAACACAAATTTCCATTACCAGCAACATTTGCCACATTTCTCCACATCTGAAAATCTGAGGTGACCCTGCCAGGAATTGAACTTTATTACCACGGTGGGAGGCTGACAAACTAACTACTCAGTCATTGTACAGTCGTTATGCAAATGAAAATAAGTTTTTTTGATTGGACAGGGCCGGAATATTGTTGCTTATTTATTATTAGTAAAATCAATTATGTTTCTGGTATACTGACTGTATCAGCATTCAGTTGCATGTACCCATACCAAATATTGGTCTGAACCTTACAACTTCATATGGTAGACATGTGCTCCAACCCCCACATCATCAAGGGTCTGGTATGAAATTCTGTTTTTTTTATTTTCTTATTACCAAGTCCGTCTACCACTTCCTATTTCCATATCGTTTAACACACATTTGTTAGGTGGGACCAGTTGCAGCCATCTTGAATTTGTGGAATTGTCTGCGTAGCCTGCATGACATATTTTGTTTTCTGTTTTATGGCTCGACAAAACAGAAAACATTTCTTTACAGATTTTCTAAAGCTATTGTGGGTGTATTGCTGTTGCTAGTACAATTTACATAATCGTTGGGCAATAAATAATCACTCATTTCTTCCTGGCTACCACCAGTTAAGAAACAATAAAACAGTGAAGATGTAACAATTGAATAAAGTTCGAAAAACTGTTATTTATGCTCTGTCAATTGAAAAATGTCAAACATTTTTAAGTGGAACTTAAAACAAAAAGGAATTGTTCCCCTTTTGGTCACAAATAAAAATTACTCTGAGTAGATGAATTTCATCTGTTGGCATTGTACTAAAAAAAGAGTTGTGTTACTTTCTTTATTGTGGCTTTGTTTCTAGTGTGCTATTCAAATCTTGTGTCTGAATAACTGGGCAAGATATAGTTGTGAATGAAATAAAATAGTTGTATAAACTGCTTCAAGTTCATTATATAACAGCATTGACCTAGTGTAATTTTCACAAATGGTGCCATCTTTATTTATCAAAAAGTTTGTTGTTTTTATTTATAAGGCTAATTTTATGTGAACAGCAAAGACCCATAGGTGTGCATGTGAAAATATATAAGGTTTTGGAATTTATGTATATACTTTAAATAAAAACATACAAAATACAGTTAGGTAGCATATTAATGTATGTTAATGTTGTAATGCTTATTAGGTTGTCTCATGGGAAATAAAACTGGAATAAAAATTGTACCACATATAAGTTCAAGTAACTTTAATTACAGTATTTTTCTGGATGAAAATAATGTGATGAACAATCCAAAACAATGTAAATTATTTGCACATGGGCATGCCTTTCTAGTTACCAAACAAAACAAATACTGCTGATTAAATTATAGTTCTGGTAAACATGAAAATTGCATTGTTCATACAAAAAAATTACATTTAAGTTATTATCATAGTTAAATGGTTACAGAAGTTAACTTTAGAGAGAAGAGAGAATAAGAGCATTTGCAAATAATTTAAAGTTACAATGGTTAAAAGTACAGGAAAATTATTGTTATTTAGGTGATAGGGCCTGCACCCTTCATCCTCTTTTAAATGTGTCCCATTTGTGTGCAGTGTTCGGAAGATCATAGGTATGAAGCTACAGCTGCTGTGAAACTTTCCGCCGGGAGTAACCACATGTTTGTTGTGCTGTGCTTTAGGATGCGCTCAGCCTGCAGAATCATACGAGATGATCATCATAGGCAGGTTCCTGATAGGTATCAACTCTGGCCTGAATGCTGGTCTGGTGCCCATGTACTTGTCCGAGATGTCACCGGCACATCTCAGAGGCGCTGTGAGTAGTACCATAGTAGCCTCTAGTAGAACCTTGCTTATGCATACTAACTGGAACTAAGTCATCCAGATGAACAAAAATCTAGACTATCTGGAAATTAAGAGGATAAAGTAGAAAACATTATTACAACATTAATTACATACGGTATATATAATAATCTAAGTTTCAAATAAATAGTTCATAAAAATACTTCATAGACACAAATACAGTTAGTTTTACGTACAATGCTAAAGTGGGTAGTAATCATAAGTTCTTTCACACCACATTTGTATGGCATTTATGTGCGGTACAGCCAATGTTGTTACAACAGTGTATGCATTTTCAGAAGCGGAGAGAGCATTATTTAGTACAGTAGAAATTTACTTAACCCTTTCAACACACTGTGAAATTATAAAATTCCTGTAATTTATTGCTTGCTATAAGCTAGATGTGAAATATGTACATATGTCTGTGGAGACCTGAACTTTTCATTATTACTTTCTTCATGTCTGTTAACTTATCTAGAGTGAGATCATCAGGTGTACTGAAGAACAGGTTAATAGCTCGCTATGTTCAAGGGCGTGGGCATATTCTTGTATGCCTATAAAAACAGTGAACCAAAGAAATATCAGTTATCAAGCTCATGCACATATTTTATGGATGAGTGGTGTTTTTTAGCTTTGTGATATTTTTTGAGGTGCTGGTTTCTCATCTTGCATCTCTTGCTGACCAGACTTCAGAATAAAATTGGTTATAAGGAAGTAACTTATGATATTTTTCAAATGCAAGGAATATATAAAATGAATACCTGTATTGCACACATGCACTGTGTTGGAAGTGTTAATAATTAACTAAAATACTATTACAGTACCACATACACTCTTATTGTCAGTTTGGATAAATTGAAAATCTGAATTTACATCAGTGTGCTTAAAACAGGTTTTTTCAGGTTAGATAATCCTTTAATGTTATCACCAACTTTTCATACTACAAAAACTACACACATTAGCATATTTCTGACTACCTATGTAATCTTACATCTTTCTGCATAGAAAATTATTTATTTTTAGGGAAAACAAAACACTGATTAATTAAATTTGAAGAATGTATAAATGGTTATACACTTCTACATATTACTGAAAAAATCTATAGGTAAAAATATATTAGCGTACTAATTTTTTTTTTTCATTGCTATTTAAAACTTGGGGTAAGTGAAATTATATGCAAAGCATTAACAATAAGTTTTAAAACAATAAACTTTATGAACAAAAAAATCTTACCATGGCTGTTATTAAATAATTATTTTACGAGCGTTTCAATCTGTAACAAAAACTCATGACGTCAGATATAAAAGTATGCTTTGCTCCTGTTATGCAAGTTCTCACTGTAACCAAAATGGATAACTGTTACAAAACCAAAGTTAAAGTCCGTTCAGTGTACACTATCAAAACAAACAAAATTCTTCAAGAACACCGAAATACATGTAGAAAGTTTTAGTGGAGTTTTATTTTAGTATGGACATCACTTCAAAAATGTCATCATTTTGGAGATGCTGGGTACTGGTACAATAGGAAACACTAATCTTTGGGACTGTGCTAAAGACCTAACTGACCACTGAGTTCCTGTGCTCTGATATGTTTTAAACTGCTGCATCCAGGAGTGGATCAAGGAGGGGGGGGGAGGGTTTCCACGGTACAGGACTCCCTTTCCCTCCACCCTCAATCATCATAGTAACATGAAACTGTCCTGTAAACATTTTAAAAATTAAATTAAAATAATATTAGCATTATTTAAAATAGGTACTGATTTTATTTGGTTAGTTAAATATTTATTCTTAAAAATATGATGAGACAGTACTCCCTCAAAGTTTAGACCAGACGTAGACCTGCACAATCGGAAAATTACCCCCTCCTCCTCCCCAAACGAAAGTCTAAATCCGCACCTGGGTGCACTGGTATAATTTAGTAAAGAGAGTGAATGTTCGTGGTGGTGGTGTGTTGCAGATAGGCACAGTGTACCAACTGGTTATCACCATATCCATCCTCATATCCCAAATTCTCGGCCTGGAGACCATCCTGGGTAATGAAGCTGGCTGGCCCATCCTACTGGCGCTCACAATAGTGCCCGGGATATTCCAAGTTATCACTTTGCCTTTCTGTCCCGAGTCTCCAAAATACCTGCTGCTCAGCAAGGGCCTGGACATCGAAGCCCAAAGAGGTAAGACACACGATGTACAGATCACGCACTATCTCGATACGTCTTGTCACACTGCAGCAGTGTATTGTTATGTCCGATGTGCTAATTGGATTATAGTGAAACAACAAATTACACTTTTACGAACAATCAAAATAAATTATAAATATGTAATAAATAAAGGTAAAGGTGCATATAATTTTCAAACTATGATTTAAGAAATGTAAGCTAGGTATTAGATGAAAATTGCAAATTTTGTGCTGCTACGAACATACAGCTCTAACAAAGAGCTGCAAATGAGGGTTAAGCTCATCTGAACCAGAATTTGACAACTGGCCATGGGTGAACACTGCTTGCAAGTATTTAAGAAGTATTGATAGTTTAGAACTATTACATGTATGTTCACAGTTTGCTGCATGCTGGAGCATCTTTGTGTTGATACATGGCAGTATGGCTAGTTGAGATATCACTTTTCTTTCTCCACTGTCATTCTAGGAAGTCATTTTGCCATTTTTTGTTCAACCCTCTGGGTATTCCTTTGCAAGCACTTTACCCTATGAACACTTGCCAAGTCTCGTTTGCCTATTGGTTCTTCAGATACTGCTCCCTTTTTGCTGGATACACACAACATTTTGTTGGAGGAGAGAGAGGTGTTCTAAGTAACGAAGTTACAAGTTAATTGTTTAGTCATGTAAAACAAATACTTTGAACAAACGGTTTTACAAGGCTTTATGCTTAATATAACTTTGTGCTTAGTGTTGCGTTCATATTTAACACATTTTATGATAGATAATGATCTTGGTATAACATGTACATAATTAATTAATGAAAAAATAAAATAATAAAGAATTTGATACAAAATTTTTTACACAAAATTAAATGCACTCACATTTTAGATCAAAATGCACATTATTATGTTAGAATTTTGTTTTGCTTGATGTGTTCCTATAGGTGTAATATTATTTTCTGTTTATAAATTTTTGCTAAGGAGCTTACCTCTATATTTTGTGCTTGTAATGTTTTTATTAAAAGAATTGTGTACTATACGAATTATTCAAACAGTTGACTGGTTATTTATATAGAAAATGAATACATTAGAATTTTGTTTTGCTTGATGTGTCCCTACAGGTGTGATATTTATTCTGCTCATTAAGTTTTCTTACGTGACATTTTATTTTACAGATCACCCAAAAAATTTTATAATAGGGTTGTACTGTATATAAATATACAAAATCAAAACTTAAAATACATTATGACACAAATAATATATATATTTTGTTATTAGTCTGTA
>NQII01003499.1:230649-260730 GCA_002778355.1 Clitarchus hookeri | reverse complement strand
AACCTCACGGAGCCCGAGACCTTTCCAACGAATGCAAAACCGTGGAAATCGGTTCGTGCGTTCTGGAGTTATAGCGTCAGGAAGGAAAACCCGACTTATTTTTATATAGTAGATGGACTATATTATGGGAGCTAACAACAAACCCGACTGTGGCCATGTCCGTCTAATACCAGCACGAAACCAGCATCCTGGAATACTATACTATTTCCTGTTTCCTGCATTCCTAGTACTACGGAACTGCCTGTGGACTTCCCACTAATGTATATGAGTATGAGTAGAATAGTAAAAAAAAGGGGGAGGGGGCGAGACAGCCAGCAATGCGGCTAGCACTATCTATTTCCTGGAAAATTCTAGTGAGCGCCTGAAATGTTGCTACTTTCATCGCCCCTCTCTTTCATAAACTTGCCATTCTCGCACGTCCCACTCTGTCGCCGCCTTTTTCTGATGTGGTTTGAAGGTTAGGCTATATTATGTAAGGTACTAAAATTTACAGAAACCTAAATTTGTGCATTACTAAAATAGANAGGTTAGGCTATATTATGTAAGGTACTAAAATTTACAGAAACCTAAATTTGTGCATTACTAAAATAGAAAATGATACCCGAGAAATGCCTGGTAGTTCAGGTAGTTTACTATATTATTCTCTAATACTACTAATATTATAAATGCGAAAGTCTCTCTCTCTCTCTCTCTCTCTCTCTGTGTGTGTGTGTGTATGTGTGTGTGTGTGTGTGTGTGTGTGTGTGTGTGTAGGTTTGTTACCACTCAGCTCCTTAACAGCTGAACGGATTTGGATGAAATTTGGTATGTAGGTACTTTAGGTCCAGGAATAGGATATATGATACTTTTTATCCCGGAAAATTGTACGGTTCGTGTGGAATAACAACAAAACGTAATTCTGCAACGGCTGGGAACGTGACCGAAATATTTGTTCCTCCGGTGTCCAAGGACCTCTGAAATGGCTAAACGACTGCTATCAATCGACAACAACCGGGACCCAATATTTACCGCGCCCTCCGAAGCCCGGAAGCGCTCAGATGTTATGCCACTAAACGGTCACCCATCCAAATCTGTGCCGCTGGGAACGTTGCTTAACTTTGGTGATCGATTAAGATCCCTCAGCCAAGCGCAAAAGTAGTACCTAGGTACACTTATTTCTAAAGATACAACTTGATGAAACTCACGTTTTGATCTTCATACATCGACGCTGGAAAGCGGAAATGTTTTAACTACGCGATAGTTGCACATATACACCCCAAAAACAATACCATACTTCTTGGCTATCGGGTAAAAAATATTTCCTTCCTTTTGGGTTGCCGTAATCAGTTAAAAAACCTAGGCCAACGCAGCATAATTTTATAATTCCGTTTTCACATAAATGAATTGTCTTTTCCCAATTTATATATTAGTGTATCACTGTAAAACTCAATTGTACCAAGGCGAAGCTGGGCCGGTTCGCTGGTATACACATAATGTTGAGTGTACTGGAATTTTGTATTTACCATTAACAGCTGTGGTGTATGTACATTATGAAATAATCTTTTCTGCTATGTGATTTTGTGTATACTGACCACATAACTGCCTTTCATTATATATGTTCTATAAACCCTTTTTCAAATTATTTACTAGTATTATTATGGACTAATATAAAAAAATCCTAGTAACAACATTTTTGGAAAGGTCATCTAGTATTTATAAATTTAAGTTGAAATTAGCCAAAACAATGTGGGGAGTCCGCAGATATACGTACCTGCGTGTACAACAAGTTGCATATCATGCAGGCGAACGGATCAGGCGCGCCATTCGGGGAGCGCCGCTAGTGGTTGCTTGATGGTACTCGTGTGCCATACTACACTGAAAGGCCAAAAAAACTGGTATAGGCGTGCGTATGCAAATAACAGAGGTATGGAACCAATCAGAGTAACGCGATGCGGTCGGCAGCGCCTATATAAGACAACAAGAGTCGGGCAAAGTTGCTAGATCGGTTACTGCTGCTACAATGGCAGGTTATCAAGATTTCAGTGAGTAGAAACGTGGTGTTATAGTCGGCGCACGAGAGATGGGACATGGCATTTCCGAGGTAGCGATAAAATTTGGATTTCCGCGTACGGCCATTTCACGAGTGTACCGTGAATATCGGGAATCCGGCAAAACATCAAATATTCGACATCGCTGCTGCCGGAAAAAGATCGTGAACGAATGGGACAAACGACGACTGACGAGAATCATTAAACGTGACAGACGTGCAACACTTTCTAAAATTGGCGCAGATTTCAATGCTGGGGCATCAACAAGTGCCAGCGTGCGAACTATTAAACGGACCATAATTGATATGGGCTTTCGGAGCCGAAGGCCCACTCGTTTACCGTTGTTGACTTCACGACACAAAGCTTTACGCCTCGCCTGGGCCCGCCAACACCGCCATTGGACTGTTGATGACTAGAAACACGTTGCCTGGTCTGACGAGTCTCGTTTCCAATTGTATCGGGCGGATGGACGTGTACGGGCATGGAGACATCCTCATGAATCCATGGACCCTGCATGTCAAATGTCAACAGGAGACTGTTCAAGCTGGTGGAGGCTCTGTCATGGTATGGGGCGTGTGCAGTTGGCGTGAAATGGGACCCCTGATACGTCTAGATACGACTCTGACAGGTGACAGATACGTAAGCATCCTGTCCGATCACCTGCACCCATTCATGTCCATTGTGCATTCCGACGGACGTGTACAATTCCAGCAGGGCAATGCGATACCCCACACGTTGAGAGTTGCTACCGAGTGGCACCAGGAACACTCTTCTTACTTTAGACTTCCGTTGGCCACCTAAATAACCAGACATGAACATTATTGAGCATTTCTGGGATGCCTTGCAACGTGCTGTTCAGGAGAGATCTCCACTGTCTCGCACTCCTATGGATTTGTGGACTGCCCTGCAGTATCCATGGTGTGAATTACCTCCTGCATACCTTCAGACATTAGTCGAGTCCACGCCACGTCATCTTGCGGCACTTCCACGTGCTCGAGGGGGCCCTACACGATATTAGGCAGGTGTACCAGTTTTTTCGGCTCTTCAGTGTACATGAACAATGGGAGGTTAGCAATTGAGTAGTAAAGGTTGCCAGAAGTGTGTGCATTTCTTCCCCCGCAAGGCGCGCCAATTCCGTTCGCCTTCGTGGTATGAAACTTGTTTACGCAGGTACGTATAGCTTCGGACTCCCTGCGATGTTTTGCTTAACTTTAACTTAAATTAAAAAATACTAGGTAGCATTTCCATAAATTGTGTTGCTAGGATTTTTTTGTTTATATTAGTCCATAGAAGCTATGGTTTGAATTTCGACAGGTTATTAAAAAAAACCATGTAAGTACGACTGCATGTATTTGTATACATATATCAATTTGTCCTGACGATCCCCACCACATTTGTTGTGTAAAGCTGGGAAGCTAAATAAATAAATTAATTAATTAACGCAAAGTAGCATCGTCGAGTTAAAAGTTTCCTACGATATGGTACCAATAATGGATGCGGTAACGATTTACTCTGACTGTGGAGGAGAATTCTTGGCATCCTCTTTTACATCTTCATGAGTTTGAATACTGTGGGCCGTATTTCATTATTTGGCAAGCTCTATCAAAGCTCGACCATGGTCGCTGGCGCAAGCTGCTCATCGTTAATTTTATTTAAAAAAAATGCTTTGCGCCTGTCTTAAAAACCCCTCCACGACACAGCGCCGTCAGTTCTGTAGAAGAAAAATTAACTGTATGCTTCGAGGGTAAATAACATCCTCCAGATCAACGACAGCAACTCGCTACGCCGAGTTGCAGACGAGCGACCCCAGATTCGACTGGGAGTGAGGTTCCCTAAAAATTTACAAATAACTAGTTCACACTTCCACCACAATACTTGAACAGAGTAACAACCCAGATGAATCAAACCCAGTGCACATGGGCATTTCTGGTGACAAGATGACCAAGGTCTTATTCACCTCGACTTGTATCGAATTTATGTTGAAGAGCTAATGGCTGCAGAGAGTACAATAGCTATAAGCATACAAAATCTGCATACTAACTAGCAATACATACAGACGGTTCTAAATTTGACTGTATTGCTTACACAAGTAAAATGAAAATAAATACATATATGTAAATACATTTAGAGGATACATGATATATATACACACACAGATAGATATATATACACACACATACATATCCGTACTTTGTCGCGTCTTTGAATTCCGGGGCTTGTTCTCTGGTACAATTGTTCCATAATGACTAATGCTAAGGTTAAGGCACAAAATACTCCCAACAACTCAAAAAATAGCTTTCGCATCAGAAACCTTACAGGATGACACACTTTCTTGTTCACGAACTAGAGTTTAAGTGTAAATCGCACACAATTCTTGCATGCCAACTAGCATGTACATTCTGCACCGTCTTGTTCACCTTATATATACTTGACGCGAATCGCTCATACTTAGATTAGTCACGACGCTAGATACCCGCGCAGGGGAGCAAATGGAGGTAATGACCCTAGGGTTCCCCGAGGACGCCACACCCACCACCTCTCACCCCGAGGACAGTAACGAGCAAAGGAACCCCCCCGAGCCGGGGAAGCACAGCACGCGCCCACCCCCCCTTCCTCATCTCCCCCGCAGAATTAGGGAAACCACCGGGCTTCAGGGGAAGTACCACGAGAAAACTATATATAGGGAAGACAAAGCGAGTACCAGGCAGTGATGTACGAGTTATGATCGGGAGAGTGACGGGACGCGAGTGGAGGTGGAACCAGAGAGCGAGAGACTACACATCCCGGGATACGAGCCCGGACTTCCCGCCAGAAGCCGAAGAGATACACCAGGACACCAACCCGAGAGAGAGAGAGAGAGAGAGAGAGAGAGAGAGGACAACGCACCACAGCCAACACAGAGGTAAACACAGCAACCCGCCAAGAACCTTCCCCCCCAACACAAGCCTTTCGCCAGAACGTCTGTAGAACGCGTTAGAATTAACCCAGCAGTTCAGACAGATAGGAAAAGGGGATAGGTATCGTATGTGTAACAGTGACCTGTGTTTACCAAATAAACGTAAGTGTGCGTAAATTAAACCCGAGTACGACTTTGTGTTGACCCCGCATGCAGCCTGTAAGTCATAGGTGAGAGAAGTGTCGAGTCATACTTGCTTGTACAAGAAAGATGCCCGTGTGTACAGAAATTCTGAAAACAAACAAACCTGTTTTAGTTCACGCGCAAAGCATTACAAACTCCCCCCCCCCTCCATCACCGATATTATGCTAATGCTTTCTGCCAAAAATGGTTCAGACCCAGTAATAACTTATCATATGATTATTGTTAATGCCGAATAATTGCACGGGCACAAATACGACTGCCACGATTACTGAATTTCGTTTTTGTTTTGAAGCAGAACAGAAAGATTTAGATAGTATGTCAAAGTGTTGTGACAATATCTACCAAGTTTGACGGCAACCAATACAATGTTCTCGTAAAATGGAGAGAGAAAAAAGGTGGGCAAGGGACACTAACAGTTGCATGCCATATGGTCGCTGCGGCAAATACTAGCAGCACATCTACAAATGCTATAACAAACATTTTGGGCAAAGATTACTTCAGAAGTAAAATATACGAAAAAGAACATCACGTAGGAATATGGGAATTGCACATCCAAATTTAAAAAAAAAGTGTACGTATATGTACATAACACATTTTTTATGCCAAAAGATACTATATTGTGCAAAATGCATAATTTTTTCTAGCATCATCGTTATATATGATGTATTCAATAAAAAAAAATATATATTTTTTTCTTTTTAACGTATGTACTGATACAAAGATGATAGGCACAGTTATTTGTTTTCACTTTAGAGACAAATATCNGGCAAAGATTACTTCAGAAGTAAAATATACGAAAAAGAACATCACGTAGGAATATGGGAATTGCACATCCAAATTTTAAAAAAAAGTGTACGTATATGTACATAACACATTTTTTATGCCAAAAGATACTATATTGTGCAAAATGCATAATTTTTTCTAGCATCATCGTTATATATGATGTATTCAATAAAAAAAATATATATATTTTTCTTTTTAACGTATGTACTGATACAAAGATGATAGGCACAGTTATTTGTTTTCACTTTAGAGACAAATATCANTTTTTCTTTTTAACGTATGTACTGATACAAAGATGATAGGCACAGTTATTTGTTTTCACTTTAGAGACAAATATCACGGTGGTTGCTCACGTAAGAGAATTCATATGCACGTTTGTAAGAACTCAGAATACACAGTCCCCGTCACCAGAAAGATACTCTAGAGTTCAATAGAGTTTATTTCTCTCGGCTACATGCGAATTTCATGTACCGTGATTTATCGGAATCAACTGGCGAACTTGCCGCCAGATAATGAGATATTGCGATGTCCCCTGACGTGGAATATGGGCCAAACACCTCCATCGATCACGCACTGGGTTCACAAGCACATAGTTCGAAATTCGTTTACCGTGATGGATTTGTGGATCCGATAGTCACAATGACAAAGAACACCCCAGTTTGTTCTGAACATTCATCATGTGTTAACTAGAAACTGTAATTCCCGTACATTTAGAGCCAACGAGCTTCTCGTACGAAAGCGCTGCAGTTATCTCTCTCCGGGCGTATACCCCGTATACGTAGTGTCAAATTATCGTGACGTGTTTTAATATTAACATCCACGCTTCATTTTTTACGAAAAAAAATTACATGTCAATGAATGGAAGTCACAATTTTGAAATGACCAAGAGAGGCAACTTTATGCATAGAATTATTGCTAAGTTTCTCTATCGCGTCTTGATTAATACTCGACATATTGTGTGTGTTGGAAATGAAGTTACTATGTTGCTACAGCGTTGGGAGATCTGCGGAGTTTCAAACTCATATTGTTCACCACAAATATGTACGATACTTAACATTTCCACGTCATAATTCAATGTACAAAAATAATTTGTGCTTGTTGCTAAAAACACGTTGCATATAGCTGTTTATAGCATTGGCAAATCATCGGATTTAATTCTGTAAATAAAAGGATACCTTCAGACAGTGTTGTTGGGAGTTACGATTGGTTTCAGGAAGCGTTTCGATTTTCCTCCCACAAACATTCAGAAAAATATGTTTAGCGAAACTAATGCCATGAAACTTAGAATATGAAAATTCGCGTAAAACGTAGTAATTCCGGTCTGTCGATAAGGCTGGAAACTTAATTTTTAACGCTGTCTTTACTATATAACGAAAGTATGTCGCGCAGCAGAAATTATCTTAAGGCCGTTAACGTGTGCGTAAATGAAACAAGTAGAATCTACCGATTATAGTTGTTACAATTCTGGACCACTCAAGTTCACAAACCGAAGTATATATAAACAAAATCATCTCCCGATAATAAATATCGGCCACAGGTTAGTGTCAAATATACACTCCACAAAAAAAATTTGAAATATTGTGAGATTAGGGCAGTTTTGGTGGTAGGAGTTATGTAGTTGTTCTGTGATCAATAGAGAGAGCACTAAAGCACTCAAAATGCCTGGGACAAGCAGAAAACAGCCGTTTATAATCGTTCACGCAACACCAGAAACACTTCCAGTTCTCATAAGAGCTGTCCAAATGGGATGGAACCTTCTTCCGGAAGATAACATCAACACATTGATAACAAGCATGCCACGGCGTGTTAGGGACCATACACGGTACTAAGCTGCAGTGGGAAGAAAGAAACCCTCCCCGGTCACACACACCATTACGTTATTTTTGTTGTTATTTCGTGTTTATTTGTCTGTGATATTGGAAAATGTTTTTTTTTNGTCACACACACCATTACGTTATTTTTGTTGTTATTTCGTGTTTATTTGTCTGTGATATTGGAAAATGTTTTTTTTTGTTATAAACACTCACAATTTCACGTTGTGTATAAGTACCGTCGGTAACTTCTAATTGCTATGCTTTCTTTTATGTATATCACACACATTTTTGCATTCTATATGTATACATATTTAGTATATATGTATGTATATTTTGGAAATCGTATTTACCAGAAATGCTGTTATGCAAGCAGCATTTAAATGAAACGTTAGTATGAGGGTGGGCGGGAGCTATGAGAAATAAATACGATGGACTTGTACAAGACACACTTAAACAGAATATTGAAGAAAAGGCGTTATGAACACACTATTAGCATCCTTGACATGCATTTATGAGATCGAGGGTTTGATTCGGGAAGTATGCACTAACATTTTTTTTCGAATGATTTCCTATTTCCAACCGAAGAGTACCGGTGCGGTATCTTAAAATTTGCCTCCCCCATTCTTATTAACGCCTACAGCCAACCAAATGTTGCAGACAGGGAAACAACCACATTNATATATGTATGTATATTTTGGAAATCGTATTTACCAGAAATGCTGTTATGCAAGCAGCATTTAAATGAAACGTTAGGATGAGGGTGGGCGGGAGCTATGAGAAATAAATACGATGGACTTGTACAAGGCACACTTAAACAGAATATTGAAGAAAAGGCGTTATGAACACACTATTAGCATCCTTGACATGCATTTATGAGATCGNATAGCACGTTTTCTCATACCAGGTTTTCACTGTGCGTCACCACGAGTCTTTCAGTAACTTGGGAGGGACCAAGAATATTAATAAATCACAGTGCCTCGCGCCGATATGGGTGAAGCTAGGTGAGTATGGAGCAGCACCGGAATGAAGGGGTGGGGGAAACGGGAGATCCCCGAGAAAACCCGTCGACCAGCAGCATCGTCCTGCACGATTCCCACATGCAAAAAACCGGGAGCGACCCCGCCGGGAATCGAACCCGGTCTACCTAGGTGGGAAGCTAATAGGCTAACCACTACACCACCGCGGCCCCTATTGAACTATAATAATTAATTCAGTTCTGTGCAACCACAATTAACAACTTGCAAAATAATAATACAAATTTGTGGGCGAAAAAGGGGAGGGAGGAGAGATGTGTCCCTACCGCCTTCACTAATATGGGCGTCGATGTTCGCAGTCCATTACACCGTAGCCTAAATAAGGTAGACCTATATTTGTCTTCTGCGCTTGTCCCTAGAACTGACTCAACCATCACCAACACAATTGTCAAAATCACATGGTAGAACAGCGACGACTTGTTTATTTACATTTCGTTCTTCAACAGACCCACTCTTTTACGGCAATAAAATACTTTGACTAACTTGGCTATGTTCTAATTGCATTACAACTAGCCCAGAGGAAATGAAAAAAACATTCCAAATAATTTAACTCTCTTAACTGTTTTCTAACCTTAAATTATATCACTATTGGTTCCGATAGTGATATTAGTAAAGAGCAATCAAATGACGTTAACACAATGTGTGGTTAATACGCAGTTAGCACGCGCACTCCACCCCATATCCCCTCTACGCATTACACGAAGCTGAGAGGGAAAAACCTACACACACAACTCTTACAGCTACACTACCAGTCTACTGAGCAACTGATGCCTTTAGACGGGTCGTGGTAGTCATGGATGCTGGGTTAGACAGACTATAAGCGCAGTCACGCCACGGCAATCCTGGCGATCAGACACACGGTGATGGAAGAGGGGGATAAGGTCAAAGGGTACAGCTGTACTGGGCTTCGTGCTGAAGGGGCCCCGCCGTGAAGGAAAATAAATGTTTTGATGCGGATAACTTGAAGACTTTGTTACAGGCACAGAGTAAACACTTGCATGGGGAAAAATACACTCATTGTCATAAAAAAAAACCGCACTCAGATTGAATTATCCATAACATTCGAAAACTGGTAATGCCTACAGCAGCAAAATAGGTATAACTGCAACGTATTTAGTCTGGCTGCGACTGACTGCGTAAAATTGCCACCAGCTAGTTCTTAAACCGTGATAACGCGGACAGTCTTAGAACAAACTTGCGTGTCGTATAATCAATGTTCGTGTTGGAGTTGAACTTCTTTGAGTAGCCAGTATGCCTTAGCAACGCATTCGACACAACAATACACAACTTACAGACTAATAGATGGCGAATTGATGGACTACGGGAGGCAGGATAGCAGTTCCGTCGAATTGCCAGTCATCTGGACTGCTGCGACCAACTACGAGACGGTGTTTGAAGCAGTGGGGTCATGACGGAACACGTACGGGCCGGAAAGACTATGGGTGATCCAGAATGATCAACAAAGATGATAAACAAGAGCGTCCGAGTTCACAAATGAACATTGACAGGAAGGGAACAGGGGGGCATTACACACTAATGGTTGAAGGACAAACTAGCTAGGGCACGTGGTTCTGATTTTGGACAGAGGACAAGGGCCCTGGTTAGTGCAAACAAGCGTACTGCCACATCATTCTGGGAACCCCTCCATCACTTGGAACAATAGTTTCTTTCCCCATTCCTACTCTATTGCTAAGTACTAAGTGTACGTCCGAAGTAGGGAAGGAAGCTAACTGCGTCTAAGGACTGAGCGCCATACGTCTAAAAGGGAAATAAGCCATGCAAAGGAGGCGTGCAACACGGAAAGAGAGGTATAAGGGCAGGCATGGCCACGTTTGGGGCCATGAATGCCTTCATGGGCGTGGCTATAGATAAGAAAAGTGAGGGGGGAAACCGGCAGAGGCACCGTGAAACCCTCTCCCGACAGGAAAGAAGTTCAAAACTTTGGCGTGTGGAACAATTGTGGTCCGACAGGGGAAACCGCAAGGAATCATTACACGCATTACGCTACCAGAAATAGTCAAAACCAAAAAAGCACAGCGGGCCGCGGTGGCTGAGCGGTTAGACTGCTCGCTTCCCGCCAAGGAGAACAGAGTTCAACCCACGGCCGGGCCACTCTCGGATTTTCGCAAGTGGGAATCGTGCCGGACGATGCCGCTGGTCGGCGGGTTTTCTCGGGGATCTCCCGTTTCCCCCGCCCTAACATTCCGGCGCTGCTCAATACTCGCCTCGCTTCATCCTCATCGGCTATCAAGACCTCGATGCTACGAGCGCCCAAATCTCTTCACTCACTCACATCGCATAGTTAATCTCGAAAGTTCGAACGTTCAACAAGACAGGAGGAAGTAGGGGCGCGGATATTTCATATCAACGCCGCCGGCTACTCCAAATCCCCCAGCCCTGTTTTTTTTACAGCAGCAGCGGAAATGTAGGCGACAAGAGCGGGGTTATTAGAAAGCGCGAGCACGTTGCCTGGGAAACGGTCACGGTTTACAGCGGGGCGGAATATCAGATATCAGCGGGGGGAATCACACGGCTGCCGGGCGCCCGGGACAATGCTTGCAAGCGCTTGCCGAGCGGCCACGTAATTACGCCGGCTCGCTGAGAAATGAACTCTGCGCCATTTGAGTGGCGAAGCCAGCTCGTTTAGCTCTCGGCATGCGTTTGTGGGCGAAGATCTCGCTGGCGGGTAACGACGCCTTCCCACAGTGCATTAAAGCCGTGCCAGAAACGCCGGTTCACGCCAATTACTATAGAGATGCTTGTGCTCGACGCGATGACACAAGTATTAACTGCTGTTCTATCAGTACAGGCTGTTCACATTAAAGTATGCACTTCTGAAGTCAACCTCTGAAAGAAATTAACTGCCCGTTAAATGCATAGAGACTACCGTACATACTGACATGTAGGCTCCCAGTTTAGTTGGCAGCGAATTAAGAAAAATAGTTCCCACGGTCTTGACGCTGTATTGCAGTGCAAATTTCAATTAATGACAAATTAGGTTTTTTTTTGTTTTATACGCATTATAGTACGAAATGGCATATTAGTGACAAGTTTAGGTCACTGACATTTGCACGTCTTCACCCGACTGACGTATGAATGAAGTCATTAGTTCTATTGGCAATGCAAATTTTACATATGGTGGAAGTATACAAATTGAGAATAAACGTGGATTTGAAGCTGGGCTTTATAAAGTACCCAATTAAGAGCGAAAGCCTAAAGTTAACTATAGCTACTGCGCGGTTAGCCCAACATTTTTTATATAATACACTGAAAAAAAAAACTGCATCAATTCGAGCGTAATGGCTGTAGTATTAAGACAACGTTGGCTGCTATAACATTTTTTAAAATGTAATTTTTAACTGGCTGTCGTTGAAATTGGTACATGGGATTGAAAACTGTTAAAAGTACAACAAAAAAAAAAAAAAATTAATCACAACCGCACGCTAGATTTAGTCATACAGTCTAGAACGATTATTCACATATGTTGAAAGGAAACAGAATGCAGTGATGAAATAAAACTAAATAGTGTTTTCATTGTCTTCANACAAAAAAATTAATCACAACCGCACGCTAGATTTAGTCATACAGTCTAGTACGATTATTCACATATGTTGAAAGGAAACAGAATGCAGTGATGAAATAAAACTAAATAGTGTTTTCATTGTCTTCAATTAACTATTTACCAGCTAATATTAGTAAGTAATACACGTTGCTATGGGACAGTCACGGTAAAGTGAGCACTTTTGAGGCCCTAGTTAAGCCTTCCTTTAAGCCATTTATCCTATAGCCACCTTTTAAAATAAATCTTGTCATGTAGTAATACACAGAGTGTATAATCCACCGCACTCGGAAATCAACATCTACGGCTTAAATAAAATATTTATTGGCTACTGTTCCAAATGAGAGGACTTTNTCACGCCTTCCTTTGAGCCATTTATCCTATAGCCACCTTTTAAAATAAATCTTGTCATAATACACGTTGCTATGGGACAGTCACGGTAAAGTGAGCACTTTTGAGGCCCTAGTTAAGCCTTCCTTTAAGCCATTTATCCTATAGCCACCTTTTAAAATAAATCTTGTCATGTAGTAATACACAGAGTGTATATTCCACCGCACTCGGAAATCAACATCTACGGCTTAAATAAAATATTTATTGGCTACTGTTCCAAATGAGAGGACTTTCAAAAGTGCTCCCTTTGCCGTGAATAGCCTGCAAGTGATTTTTGTGTACGACGTCTGTGGTTTTCGATGCTGTCTTGTAAAATGCAAATGGAACAGCCCTAGGGGCAAGATATTTTATAGTATCGTCAGACGGAAACACGGCACAAAACATTATGCTCATAAGGAAAAATCACAGCCTTCCAGCACATATAATTCAACGAAAGGAAAAAAAAAAAAAAACTCATTTTAGGAACGTGACAAGCGTTAAATATATGGTGAAATACTCAATAAATGTATCAATAAGGTTGCATATTAAATACCTATTCAAAATTCAGTAAATTCTCATAGATCCTCACGATATTAAGTCTTGTGCCTAATGTGGCAAATGGCAGAATCCTGCTAGAGAGACCTCGACTGATACACAACAGCGATGTTCGAACGTCAGGGGCATGGTCTTGAAGAGGACTTCACCCTTTACCACATCCCTTCTCACAGAATTCTGTCTATAGTCCATTCGCAGTTTCTTCATACTTTTTTAAATCCAAGTTTGGAAATATCGCCCCATGTATGACATACTTAGTTGTTTCCTACATATATCATTATCAAAAGCGTTNTAATCCAAGTTTGGAAATATCGCCCCATGTATGACATACTTAGTTGTTTCCTACATATATCATTATCAAAAGCGTTTTATACTTACATAAAAAAAACGTATTTTGGTTAAATTGAACTTTTACTTACATTCTATTTATGTATTATAATATTTAATTTATAAATAATATGAAAAAAAAATAGGTAGAAAATAGGTGTGTTGGTAGTGCCTGGTAATAAATAGTTCTTTTGGAAAATGTGATTACACTGAGTGCACACGAGTGCGGTGCGTTGTCCCTTTGGCGTGATTTTCCATACTAAGTTAAGATTTGTCTGCGTGAGGCGGAGAAATATCCTGAAAGTAGAACTTCAGGTCTTCATAAAAGTTGTAAGTAACCGAGAATGGACTATTGGAAATGTTAAATATCAATGGAACCCACAAGTAGTACCTCGAAAGCGTTTCCGAGTAGAGTTCGTAAGTCTAGTGCTACAGTTGGCAGTACCTTGGGCAACTCGGGCGTAACAGTGCTTATCACAAAAAAAAATCCTTATTTTATATTTGTTCTAAATACTGTTCAACTTCTAGATATTANGGCGTAACAGTGCTTATCACAAAAAAAAATCCTTATTTTATATTTGTTCTAAATACTGTTCAACTTCTAGATATTATTTAGAAGTACTATTTATTTGAGTAAAAAAATTTAGACAGCACGATTTTTACACAATGGCCGTCAAAATCACAATTTCTGTTTTTTTGGGATGTACAAAGAAAAAAAACTAACTCACCTACCGAAATGAGATTATTCACACTAAAATAAGATACCATGCGTTAATTCAAGAAATANGAAAAAAAACTAACTCACCTACCGAAATGAGATTATTCACACTAAAATAAGATACCATGCGTTAATTCAAGAAATATTTAAAATCACGCTATGGAATGTTTTCGCGAGTTTTAAAAATTGCGAAAAATAAGGAAATTTTAACATATTTATTTGTAGCAGTCAATGATTTTTCGTAAAATGAATTTTGCTACCTTAAAATGAATTAAGACGTGACCTTACGGTCACATTTGTAAAATTTAATGCAAACGTTATCATTAATTTTATTTGTATGTCCGAAAAACACTAAAATTGTGATTTTTACGTGCCTCGGTGTAAAAACTATGCCACTTAAAATTTTTTATGCGAGAAAAAGTTATTTACAAATGATGTCTACGTGTTGAATGATGTTTCGTTACAATTACAAAGTAATTTTTTTTTTTTTGGTGAAGAGCACACATTAGAAAGCAAATGTGTGAAATATTTAAGACATAAAAACCACGGACTGTGAGTGATTAACGACTGTGTGGAAGTATCTAGAGTGATTTTGGCGAATGCTTATGTAGACTGCCGCCACAAACCCTTGGGACTCTAGGATGGTGAAGGAGAAGCCAAAGAGAGACTGAATTATGCCCATGCCCGTAATGCAGCAGGCCCAGTATCGTTGTGCTAACAAAAACGAGTTAATTGTGTTCAGTGACGAAACGTTGACTTGGGGGTAGAGGTGTTTTTGCCGGGCTCTAAACGGCGAGGTCGCGAGTACCCGTAAAGGGTGAAATAGTAAGATACAGCAGTGGCGGAAGGCGAGGACGGTGCAAACAAAAACAGAAGTGCCCTGAGAAAACCCGCTGGTCAACGTAAAGGTTATGGCGACCCTGCCGAGAATCGAACTTGGTTTACCTGGATGACGGNCCCTCCCGTGATGAGGTAGAATGAAAGACTTATTCGGTGCGTCATGTCTGCCTTTATTTTAAGGTTGAACCGCATCCAATAAAAAATGACAGGGACAAAATGTCTTCATCGCAAACAAAGCCTAATTAAGACAGAAACGTGAAATAAACGACGTATGCAAGAGTTTTACAACACAATTACGGTTACATGGATGAAATGTAATGTTTTATAGAGTATAACATATTGTTTTCGTCGTTTTAAAGTTTGAACAACCCCATAACTAACAGGCAAGCATAAGTAAATAAGATTTGTCGATACTGCTCATTTGAGCAAGTAAAATNTTGAACAACCCCATAACTAACAGGCAAGCATAAGTAAATAAGATTTGTCGATACTGCTCATTTGAGCAAGTAAAATGCATTAAAAAAATTTCGCTAGGACACATTTGTAGATTTCAATAATGTGGAAACTGTGGGCTAAAGTATAAATTGTCGAGGTCGTAGCGCCGAGAGGGAGTCATCCTCCGTGCGGCAGACACGAATGCGCAGCAGGACGGTGGAGAGTACGCCCACGCAGGGTTGCCAGACGTTGAGCAAACCCGCGCAGTGATCTCTCCAACAAGTAGCTCAGTCCTTGCAAAGCTTCTCCGAGGAAAAAAAAAATACATTTCCAACTACCGGACATGAGAAAAAAGAAGCCAAACAAACATCCTTCATTATCTGCGAAGAGAAAATCGATGAGGAACAAGCCGGCTCGAGTTCGTTGCCGCTAAAAGATTGAAATCCAGGTAATGTGAACACAGTTTCTTGAAATTGCATGTGTGCCGAATTATTATAATATATATAAACAGAAAAATGTCGTTAAAGTGCATTGCGTACAAGCCGCTTTCAGCTGGCAATGGTATTATAAAATAACAGCAATCCATATCACTGTAAAAAAAAATACTGATATTTTTTGAAGCGAGAGATAATGTATGCAGTATACTTTCTCGACTGTAGGTTTTTCAATGTTATAAGTTTGCTTGGCGGAGAGAATTTGCGCATTGAAACGATAATCAGAAAAAACTGTTTATAAGCATCGCTTTAAAATGTTACTTTCGTCTGCTAAATATATTTACAATTTTATTATTAAAATACGTGCAGCCAAGTAAATAAATTAAAGCACTAAATATATAAGCAAATAAAACCATATAATTTTATTGCTGCTTCAAAATATATCCACAAAAATGGACAATATTTCAGAATATCGTTGTCCAGGTATTATTTTGTTTACACTAATTATTGTAATATAAATATGCACGTGACTTAAGCTTTCTTTACAAACAGCTCGTTAAGATTAAGAGTCTTTACTTTATCTTAAAAGCCGAGTAAATGCACAGGAAATATTTGTAACAATATCTATCATTTCCAAAATATTTCGTATACCACCCACGCAGCACGTATCTTCAAAATAGTTTAACGTCACTTCTTATTTCACCAAATGGTTTTTAACAGGCAAAAATTGTAGTCTTTCATATATAAACATATGGTTTGTATCAACATTGTGTTGCGACCGTAACTATTACATTAGATGTTATTGTTTCCACTTCTAACTTATAGTTTGTAACGAACTGTTTGAGTTGCCGTTCAGTTGTAGGATTCTACATACTAGAAGACGATCGCTATTTGACGATACTTTTGTAAATTACAGCCCATAAAAATGTGATACAACTGAAATGCATCCCATTTTCCAGTTTCCAATTTTCCACATCATTAGAAAGAAGGAAGGAAGGAAGGAAGGATAAGGTTTGATTCATACCAGGAAGCATGATCCGTTTTCTTTTCTAAAGAAACGTTGTAAAGGAGACTGGAGTGGTTAGTATCCTTTCTGAGGAAGATTTCTAACCCCATTAACTTTCTTTAGTATTAATATGAAATACGAGTCAAAATAATGGAATAGTTGCCATTTTAAATTACTACATTAGCGTCTTACTCAACATACTAGGGAAATCTGCCAAAACACACATTTTTTTAACATAGTTATTGATTGGGAGTGGGTAAATTGCAATTTTGTGTCCAAAATACCGTTGCTTGTTTGTACAGGAATAATTTGGTACATAGATTACAACAACGTTTTAAAGGCCTGAAAAAAGCACTACCTAACGTTATAAAATCACCAAACCACATATGCGAATTATCAGCCACAAACACGACACTTTAGAATTTACGTGTCTATCTCTTAATAACTGCTTTCAGGCATAGAACACAGTTTACCTACTTGGCTGGCGCAGCTATATATGAGATATCTGAAACTGCCAGCATTTCACGAGTGTTCCCCCAAAGGCACCTGTCCGGGTTGTGAGTGTGTGTGTGTGTATGTATGTATGTATGTATGTATGTGTGTGTGTATATGTATATATATACACACACGCACACATTCACGCCCAGACACATACACACAGGGTTATTTGAAAGAAAAAATACAACCAACTTGAAGAATTATGTATCACAATACAACTGCATGGACAGTTGCAGTANATTATGTATCACAATACAACTGCATGGACAGTTGCAGTACTTACACATTTCTGCGAATGAAAGGGCAACAGTTAAAGTCCTAAATGTGCACCTATACTAGCCCGACTTAAATATTGCTCCCAATAGTAAGGCGTGATGTAATATATATTCAGGAATGTAATATTTCCGTTGATAGATTATTTGATATACTGTCAAAAGTTGAACGGGTTTAGCACCACATTTTCTTAACAGTTCCGCAGATCGCATATAAAAAAAATATTTAAACATTATTATTTCTCTCGGTGCACATGCTAAATGAATAACCTTGCAAATGTTACGGTACCTTTTTTTGCTTACTTTCCAACAGGCGGTGATAATCGGAGAGGAAATCAAAAAGCTTATGCATCTGGAAGTTAAAAACAAGTTATGCTCTGTGTATGCGCACGCGAAGTCCACGAAGACATCGCCGACAAAACACAAATGCTATCGCAACTTCAAAGGTCTTTCCACAGGAATGGAATCTGAAGCTATTGCGAAAGGATTTTCACGAAGTAAGGAAAAGTACGGCTTAATTTACCGGTATTACATTAGAGATGGTGACTCCAGTGTTTACAGTCGACTTCTCAAAGGTGGTCATAGGTATGTTGTTAAAATGGAATGTGCAAATCATATGGTAAGGTACACAAACTGACCAAAGACACAGCACTTCCTCGTCCGCCGAGGCGTCTGTTAACAGAGCAGCAAGTGACAACAGTTGAGGGAGTGCGGGTAGGTTGCTTCAGAAGAATAGGGAGACTTGTGAAAGGGGTGAGTGTTGCAATTAGAGAGGAGAGTAAAACTGGCGACATAAACCTATTGAGAAACGATGTAAAAAAAGTTTACCCTATCCTGTGTTTGGGCGACACGTCAACTGTCGGAAACAAATTTGTTCTCGTGAAAGAGAAACTGGTCGTACCAAAGATGCTGAAGTAAGTGGTCTGTTAGGAGAAGTGATGAAGGCTGTTGATCCAATTGTGCGTAAGGCTGATCGTTTGAAATGCAATCAGACAACGAATCAAGCTGAACGTTGCATGGGACTTGTTTCAAAATTTACCGTGGGAAAAGGGTGAACTACTCTAATCGTGGAAGCTATCGACGAAAAATTTGGATGCAGCTCAAAGTCACACAAAAGGGCCTTCGTGGCACGTAAGTCTTTGGAAGAAAATTTACTGGACGAAGTCCAGAAAGAATCTTCAAAAAGAGGTACGCAAAACGTGAAGAGGTACGAGCAAAAAGAACACTGATGTATGAACACGAAAAGCTTGCCAAAAAAAAAAAAAAAAAAAAAAAGACCAGAAACTTTAGAGCTAGAAGATAATTATGGAATGGAGTATACTCCATTGGACATTGATGAGGCTGAAATTAAATCCAAGTGCGAAAGTTTGATTTCAAAACTGCTGACTAGAAAGGCAGACATGCGGACAACATAAAAACGAATTTTCGCGAGCTTCAAGGGCTATCAGACTCACAGCATCAAATTTCGGAAAAATGTGCAAAATAAAAGATACACATTATGTCGCAACCAGCTGAAAACACTTTTGTATTCTCAAGAGCTACATTCCAAAACAATTCTGTATGACAGAATAAATGAAATAAATGCTTTAACCAAGTGTGAACAACAAAAACCNACTTTTGTATTCTCAAGAGCTACATTCCAAAACAATTCTGTATGACAGAATAAATGAAATAAATGCTTTAACCAAGTGTGAACAACAAAAACCATTAACAAGAGAAATATGTGGTTTGTTTATCTCAGAATGAGAACCGTATTTGGGTGCAAGTCTAGATGGTCTGGTGGGCAATTATGATCTTGTTGAAAACAAATGCATCCCCAAANCGAACCGTATTTGGGTGCAAGTCTAGATGGTCTGGTGGGCAATTATGATCTTGTTGAAAACAAATGCATCCCCAAAATTGGAGAAAAGTCTTTGCTAGAAGCGGCCGTTGACCATACCAGTGCTATTTGCTTGGAGTTGAGGAAAGATGGTTGTTTGCAGCTCTAAAGACACCATGACTATTACTTCCAGGTTCAAGGCTACATTAATATCGCGAATAAGAGGTATTTTGATTTTGTTTTGTGTACTCTCCATCCGATTCTTTCTGTAAGGCGTATTGAAAGAGACGTAAAATTTTGGGAAGAAAAGATGCCGCTGTTACTCAGTTAGTTTTATTTTAACTGTATAATTCCAGAACATACATATTGCAGGCGAGAGACAAAATTAATTTTAGTAAAAAGAAAAAGACGTAGGCCATGTAAAATTATGTTTACCGTATTGTTATATTTTACTGTGCGTGGAAGTGTCTATGGATGCATTTTTTATCCAAAAAATCTGTATCTCATTACAGTGAACTAATAATAGTAACACTGTACGCTAAGTTCTTTAATAGTATTTGAAATCGTACTTAACTTAAATTAATACCGCTAGGCCCGGACGATTTCGCGAATAAAATGACATGTAGGCTAGATATACTACATTCTCGTGTACTTGGTACATTCGAGCCTCATCTATTTGTTCAATGATAGGTTCATCTTAACCAGGTATCATGGGATTAGATCTTTGTTTTCTTGAAGGTTTCTCATTGTCTCAGAGTTTTCCAGGGTGTTTCAAATAGAGCCGCAAGCCAGTTACAATTTATGTGGGTTTTAAGTATAGACTACCATCCTGAAATTAATTCGTAAATTCTTCCGGGCCCTAATTATTGCGATTGTGTGGTATTAAATAATTGGTAGTTGAAAATGTTTGCGTTAGTAAGCAACATCGCAAAGAAACTTCACTTAGGAATTGTATCGTAAAACTATGGAAGTGAGATGTTTATAATGTACAGGATGAGTATAAAAGAATACCCCAACTTTGAAGGTCTATAATATCAAAACCAAACAACCTGCAGCCTTGATTGACCAATCAAATGAACAGTGGAACCGTGAAGTTTGTTTACAATACATTCGTG
Source organism: Clitarchus hookeri (assembly GCA_002778355.1). Lineage (NCBI taxonomy): Eukaryota > Metazoa > Arthropoda > Insecta > Phasmatodea > Phasmatidae > Clitarchus > Clitarchus hookeri. Next base: position 240,025 of record NQII01003499.1, on the reverse strand, counting down.
AATATTAAATGTGACCACCACAAGCGGGCCCGAACGACATCTACGCGCCAATCAAATTCGTTCCACACTCTTGTCAGCATGTCCGGTGTTACGGTTTGGATGGCGTCCGTAATTCTCGTTTTGAGGTCGTCAATGTTAGCCGGCAATGGTGGACGAAACTTTATACTTTATGTACCGCCATAGAAAAAAACTCGCACGGGGTAAGATCCGGGCTTCTTGGGGGCCAGTGATGAAGAGCCTAGTCACCAGCTGCTCCTCGACCAATTCAGCGTTGTGGCAACGTCTCGTTCCTGTATCCTGTATCAATACTGTTTCAAATACTTGGTGTGATGACAGCGGCAATTACGAAAACAAATACAGTTTAAAAGTTATGCGGCGAATCGAACAATTGTTTGAACATGTATGAATGGAGGATAGAAAAGTTCAGTGTGTTTTTATGCTTAACGAGCCACATAAAAGCGATCTATTATAGTGGTGATTGAAAGTATCTAGACAAAAAAGGAAATAAAACACACTACGGAAAACATTGCGATTACAGTACCATCACAAACAAGACTTCAGCTATAGCAACAAAATCCCCATAAATTACTAATCCAATATCACTTGGTTCCACGTTCACTTACGATCTCTACGTTTCAGACTCAATCGATTAATCGAAAAAGACAATCTTCCTTCGTGCAAAAATTTTTTTTTACAGAGAAACCTTGCTCGAACCTAGTGCAGGTTCCGAAATACTTTCGCAAGCACTACTAACAATATTTATGTCCGTCCACCTTCGGTGCAGCAGAAGGAATGGCCCTAAAGCACCCTCCTTTTCACTGTACAATTCTCCAGGTTTCTGCAGCTCACTACTCATGTATATGATTAAAATATTTTAATACTAGATCGTGTGTGTATTTTATGTATGCCTGTGTATTCTCATATTGTGCTGTTACCATGCTCGCTTTTTAATGCGTTCAACGCTGGGAACGTAAACCCTTATAGGGCTCAATAAAAACACAGAAATATTTCTGAAAAATGGAAGCGACATTTTAAGAGGGGGAAAACATAGGACAGTTTTGCAAATCATTGATAGCAAGGCATTTCCTCCTCATAAAAAACCTGTAACGTGTACTCGCTGCTCCTCTTTCATCCAATTCCCTCCATAGAATTAAGAAATGATTCCCTCGGCTCGCTTCTGTGGCGCGGGAATTTTTCATCCAATTGTATAACACGGAAAGAGAGAGAGAGAGAGAGAGAGAGAGAGAGAGAGAGAGAGGCGAGAGAGAGGAGAGAGAGAGGAGAGAGAGAGGAGAGAGAGCACAGGCATTCACCATCGACTTTACGACCGTCACGCAGCCCATTTTCAAAATTACTGCACAGGGTCTTCGTCCCCGCTTTATTGCCTACCGCTGCCTCCAACAGCGAGGTTTCAACCGTGCCTTTGATAAAAGATTTAGTTAATCAGATTTTAAAAAGACCAAAGGGCGACTGATGACCTTTTCTTTAATGCCTTTAATGTAGATTTCCTTGAGAGTCCTCAGTTGGCTCAGTGATTACATATCTCCATCTAAAGAAAGGACTCGCCAGGAAATTTTCGGACGTTTTCTAACGCCGTTTAAATGCTGGACACTTCCGCGAAGAAACGTTTTTTTTCTCGGAATGCTCCTATCCCTCTTCACTCATTGTCCCACCTCGTCACGCCTCGTAACAGATCAATCTTTAAAAAAATGTACGACAGGTCTGTTCCTTGTTTAGAGTTGCAGGCTTAACTTGGCGACAACTTCATGTTATTCAAGTTAATCCCATGGCGGGCGTAAAATGAATATTTATTTCTGTTATTTTTCTACTTTTTGGAATCTGTACCCAGACCTGTCTCATCATGTTACTGGCCGACCAACAGTTATTTTGCTTTATGCTTAGAAGTGCGATATGATGCAGTTGATCAGGAAGCATTTTTTTGCGTGTGTTGATACCAAATAGGTCTTACATTTTTGTAGTCCTTCAGTTAAAAATAAATATATTTAGCTCCCTTCTCGTAGTTTCGCAATTAGTTATAAATCACAGCCCGCTTCTCAACGTAGGAACTTAATTTCTGTTACTTAAATTTTCTTTCTGCCTAATGTATTGATAGTCCGTTTCTCAACTGTGTATGTCTGCACAGGCATTACCACTGTTTTACAAAACTTTAACCGTGTTATTTTTAAGCCTTATTTCTTATCGCTATTGTTTCGGGTCTATTTTACTGTACATGATTTTGAGATTCTTTATTTCATTGTTCTGACAGTACGGCATGCTGAATTATATTCAGTTAAAATTATACACCTGTTCTAATTAGTTATTTTACGTCTTAAGAATGTGCCTCCTCCCCGAAATCAATTAATTTCGTTTTGTACTAGAGACAAAAATTCAGATGTGTTTCCCAAAAATAAACTAATGCTTCGGCGACAATCCAGTGTACTCACTACGCTGTTGGGCAAAAGCAATGTGTGTAAATTATATATTGCACTTCCGATGTATTTTGGACATTTCTATCACTAACGAGGTCTTTCGCGACATACGAAAGATAAAATAGGNTATAGAATATACTAAGTCAGGCAAATTATGCAAGTGGGTCTTTCGCATAGGGTTCAATATAATGTCCTCAGTAATACTTTCAACGAGTTCAGCATCTTGACAAAAAAAAAGGTCTGTCAACTTCTCTTTTTCCTGATTGACATTCGCATGCCGATGGCATTGTTTGCAATTGCCTGAGGGGTGGGAGGGATGGATGGACACTCGCCCGAGGGAAAATGACGAACCGGCAAAAGAAAAAAAAAACGTAGAGAGAGGGAAGCGAAGGATGAAATTACGCTGTCGGCGGTTGTCTAATTACTCGCTCAACTGCACCCCGCTGGCGCTTACATTTTCTGCTACTGTTCGAGAACCAACAGCAAGGCGCTACGAACGTGCACAATGAGAAACTTATTTTAAGGCTCGGTTTCACCTCTTTTACAGGAATTCTTCGTTTTCGTGTCATAATTTCTGATTCCGAAAAATTGCAATGTACGATCATAAAAAATGTACATTTTACGAAATGTTAAAAAATTTTCTACCTTATTTTTATTGTGTGTTATCTGCTAGTTGTGAAAAGTTCAAAAACATATTTATAGTTTATCAATAAGTTTCTGCCTTTTTGCGAGGCCGCGGTGGGTGAGCTATTAGCCTGCACGCCACTCACCAAGGCTAACCGGGTTCTATCCCCGGCCGGGTCACTCCTAGTATTTCGCAGGTGGGTATCGTGCCACACGATGCCGCCGGTCAGCGGGTTTTCTAAGGGATCTCCCATTTCCCCCGTCCCTTCATTCCGGCACTGCTTCTTAGTCACCTCAAACACCCTCATCGGCTCTCAAGGCCTCGATGTTAAGAACCACCCAAATCTCTTCACTCACTCTGCATTTTTGCAAGCACAGTGAAAATTATATATAAAGGTATTAAACAAATAGTAAATTGTAAATTTTCTATAATCAAACATTTTTAGTAATACCTTTGAAACTGAAATTATGACACGAAAACTAAGAATTTCCGCATTAAAGGTGAATACGAGCTTTAAGGCGGTCGCCTATATGACATTCGAATGCATTGCAACATGTTTGAAGTATGCATTTCGTGACGAAACTATTAAACGTATCCGCAACATGTTTACCCATGTAAATAAAACAAAACACAGACGAGGAGGGAATGGTGCTTTTAAAATCACGCATTGTCTAAATATAATTTTGGAGCAGTCCAACATCGTTGGCACCTTTTCATACTTTCAATTTTAAAACAAGGTAACGGCACATGAGCGAAATTACGACATGAGCCTTTAATACAGTTTGCTACAGACTTTCCATCGATTAAATGATAAGAGCCACTGCAAGAAAGTTTCATAGTACACGCAACAAGTCGAGAACACGGCACGTCGCTTCAGAACCTTGCGTGTAGCGGCGATGGCGCACTTCATGTGCGCGGCAGTGTCACCCTTATCACCCCCCACCCCTTTTGTTTTTCTGAGCCTAAAACTCGAAAATAGCTACAGGTAGCCGACTTTCTTAAGCTTTCTTCAAACAAAAGTCTCAAACTGTAACTGCGCCACGACAAACAACAAACAATGTTCTGAGTGATTTACTAGATTAGAGATGCACAGCTCTTTTGCTGTTTACTTCGTATGTACACGAGCCAGCATTGATATTGACATGTTTCTTGATAGCATTGCACATAACGCTTGGGCCTCAGACATATAACAGGCTACAAAAAAAAACCATTAAACTGTTAATTTTATATCGCTACGAAGGGAAATAATCTGGTAATGTACGGGTTTTTGAAAACAGGCGCTTCCTCCCCTGAATCACCACAATCTCGTAGAGGGAATATGGGGTAGAGTATACATGCCAGCCGCGCAATATCTACTCTCGCGTGTTCCAACATTGGACTGCTTTTCTGACAATAACGCTAGGAAAATAGCGTAGTTAGGATTTAAGGAGCGAAGAGATTCAGACGGCTCTTAAGAGTGGAATATAGGAGACCGCCAAGCTCGCCGTTGAGCTCGCAGGGCTGGAAATACGGCGCGGATGGGCGGAGTTTCAGGGCCAAGGGCGTGGTCAACTCATGGCACGTGATGCCAGAGTTTGGCGCGTGAAGGGGATAGACTCGCCCTACCCTCCCTCATCAAGCCGTGCGTCATTCGCTTTCAGCGATGGGCCGCGGCAGCATCGCGAACAACTCCAGATCACAGAAAACTTGCGGTCCGACCGAACGAAAAAAAATAGGTATATGGTTATAGTCTGCGGTTTCTTCACACTTTTTTTAATTAAACCTTTGAAAAAAAAATCAGCCCATGTATGATGTGATTGGTTGTTTCCGAAATAATACCATGCATCACAAACTTTTTTAAAATTTTGTTAACATAATAATACCTTATTTTTGTTCAATCNTTTCCGAAATAATACCATGCATCACAAACTTTTTTAAAATTTTGTTAACATAATAATACCTTATTTTTGTTCAATCAAACTTTTAATTATATTTTATCTATAAACTATATTATTTCGTTTCTGCAGAATACACTGATGCGCCCATGATATTGTGGTTCAGCATAATAAGCAACTGCACCAATTTTTCCCTTCTAAAATCCGAAAAGTAATTAATCTTCACGATTACCCAGCTATGTATTTGTAGGTATAGAAATATTTACGACNTTTCCGAAATAATACCATGCATCACAAACTTTTTTAAAATTTTGTTAACATAATAATACCTTATTTTTGTTCAATCGAACTTTTAATTATAATTTATCTATAAACTATATTATTTCGTTTCTGCAGAATACACTGATGCGCCCATGATATTATGGTTCAGCATAATAAGCAACTAAACCATTTTTTTCTTCTTCTAAAACCCGAAAAGTAATTAATCTTCACGATTACCCAGCTACGTATTTGTAGGTATAGAAATATTTACGACCAATGTATACACTTTTACAGCAATTACTTTATTGGATTGGTCTTGTGTAACAACATTTCAACCTTCATTTTAGTCTTTCACATTTTTAAAGATGTACCACCTACTGAATTTTTAATGTACCTTTTATTCTGAGCATTTGTAAGTGTAATTCATCATGGTTGTCTGCCATGCTAGCACATCTGAAAAATACTATAATAAAATAATATAAGGAAGAAAATGCTACAATAGCACTGCTGCCTCAAGTAAGGCAAGCTTGCTGATGGCTGTGGCTACATGCATGCTGTAACTTACCCTCACGAAAATGATGAGACGTCTCATTACCATTTTACTAGTAGACTTGTTGGTAGGATGAAAAATATCAAAAATAATCTCCGAGACTTTCCTTTTGTTATATCATTAAATCTTGGTATACTGGTGTCTTTTGAAATGGTGAAAAGTCTTGTACACACCACATTGTAGTGAACTGTCATATAAATATTGTTATTTCAGCTACAGTGTGATAAACATTGGTTCTGTTCCTTGCGCCTTTCTAAAATTTAACGGAAGCAGCAAATCATTAAAGTAAATTTTAAGAAGTTGTGGTTATCTATACATTGAGGTATTTATGTTTTACATTGATTGATATTGATGTATTTATTAGAAATGGCTGTGTGTGTATATACACGCAACCTTAATTTTTCATTTTATTATATTTGGTTTGAGAAAATGGTTAAAATCTTTATAAAGGGATACATTTAACACACTTCTTACATTAGCAGACTTCCATAAAAAAAATTCCTGTTAATATGTTCTGTACGCCTTTGTGATACGAAACATGCCAATGTTTATTGTGCCTAACCTTCAATTAAATATGGTTGTGTAGTTGTGTTTGGTTTTTGTACATTTTTCGATCTAGCGCTAATAATGTCCCCCCCCCTCCCCCCGAGAATGATGTTAATGAAGAGACATTGGTAGCTCTCTCAAAAGACGACATAAAAGAGTTGATACCAAAAGTTGGTACGCAAACCAAATTTTAAGGTGAAAATAAGAGTACCAATAGCAGTGATATACGGAAGAAGGGGAACAGGCAGGAAACATAAGTGTGGTAGCTATTCATTTATTGTCGGAAAGTGGTCAGTTATAAAGTGAAACTGTCGCGGTAGAAGTTTTGCCAGAAATATTTGTAAAAGACAGTGCAAGTGATGAAGGGTCTGCCAACCAATACTGAAGTTGTTAATGCAAATGAAGTACGTGTGCCAGTTATTAATGAAGAAGTGGGCACATCAAAAAGAAAGAGTGAAAATGAAGAGAGAATTGCAGCAAAAAAATTATTCTATCCGGTGATCTCTTTAAACTTGGGGAGAGTATTGAACAGCAGCACAGCAGTACTCCACTGAAATAAAAGTGCATCACTTGACAGTGCTTATAACATTTTAATACCTAGTTTAATTCATCTGTATTATTAAAATATTTTCTATTATTAGGATGGCTTATGACCTGTCTGCTGTATGAAAGACCAAAACTCTATTGTTATATATGAACGAGACTGCTCTCTGCATGATGTGTATAACTGCAGAAAATAACAATCATGTTGTTATTTAAAACAACAATGATACACTGATTTTATAACGCGATAGACTAATGGTGCTAGATGCCTTTGAGACTGTCTCAATTTAAAGCACGAACAAAAAAGTATTCAATGACTTCGGGAGGGTAGAACACGCTAGTTGATGGGAATATGAAAATCAAGCCATAAACATCAAGCAGTGTTTACATAACAAACTCATTTAGTGAAATGATGTGTACATGTTCATATTGTTGACTGCAGTAGTTAAGTTGTTATGGACTTTCAATTACTGAATAAATACACTCAAAAGATGATGTACACATAAGTTATGTGTATAAATTGGCATATGGAAGAAGGAAATGCGATGAGCTGAAAGTAAAAATTACCTGATTCACAAGAAGCAGGACGTGGGTGCAAATTTATCCAGAGTTCCGTGGAAGTGCAAGGATACAATTTTCAACACAAAAGTTTGTTGAGTTATAATGTGGTCAAATATTTTGTATGAATAATAAGGAGCACTGAACAACTTGAATATAGGACAATTAGAATAAGCAAGTCTTGTATTAAATGTTATGTACAATGCAACATTTTGCACCTGAATAATGTTATTGGGTGGGGACAGAACACTACGCCATAAGTGATTATTGTGTATACTGGTGCGTGCGTGTGCACATACAAACCATGAATAACTTCATTTTGGTTGTTCCTTGTACCTTTAAAACTACACACTGTGACGTACGTGTCTGTAATTTATGAAATTAACTGTCGACAATACCAATATTTCTCTTGATGCCAGTTTGTTACGTCGAAAATTAAATACATGCTCTACTTCACAACTACTTCATATAAGAGATTGCTGTACTGATAATGCTTAACGTAAGTAGGTGTTTTATGATGAAAACTGACAAATGTAATTCTTTTTTAGAAATGAATTTATTAGAGTACGTAAAGTGAAATGGAATTTTGATCATGAAACGATCTTTCGTCTTATTGCTACTTTAATCACTTCTTTGTCCAAGAAGAGCTTGGCAGTCTCTTTTAGCGTACCCTTTGATGTAATTATGAGATGAAGGCAATTTGCAGAATCGCTCAAGGAAGAAGAGTTTCAGAAATAAATTAGTAAATCATTTGGGTCACACAATTTGTGTTGGTGAAAGGTAGATTAAATAAGAGATGTGTTATAGCCTTCATTCATATGCGTGAGAGACAACTAACTACATTACGTAGATATACTACAATTGTTAAAGGGAACAAAACTATTTTACGATTTCAGCATTGCGATCAATTCCAGATTAATTTCAATGAGCCATACAGACTGACAATACCATTAAGTTGGGAGAAAGGTAGGAAAATAAGTTTCATGTCTTTAACATAGTGTCAGAAGTACCAAGTTAAATTTTGTGGTTAATCAATGCTGCTACAAAATATCATAATCAAATTTCCCCATCTTTTCCAGGTTTTCCAGTCAACGATAAAGAAATTTCCAGTTCTTTATTGGCATGAAATAAAAAAGTACTAAAAAAAGTCCTACTTTATGAAATGTTATTGGAATGAAATCCACGGAACTTGCATTTCTGGACATCATTTACACACACTACAGAGAGTAAAATTGTTTACTTGAGTCTATTTCTCTAACATAACACAAATTATTTTTCAGTACACACCAGATTTAAGAAACAAATTCTTTGGGCTGCTAATAAGATCCTTTGGCCATACAAAAAATATTGTTACAGACTTGCTGCTCTGAATCGCATCTCTTCCCCGTCCTGGTCGCACGAGTGAATCAGTGTGCCAAGGGAGAGTCGTAACCCGAGGAAAGCACTGAGATTTACAAAGATTTGCCACCGCGCATGTCAGATAAGCCTATTGGTNAAAGTGCATGTCAGATAAGCCTATTGGTACTCGTGCGTTCCAGTCCTTGAGCGGGTTGGATTTTACATTACTGTTGCCAGAATGTTCTGGTCATTGCCCTTGCCTCTCTCTCGCGAGACTTGGGGTGTGGGGAACCTTCTGGATAGAGCCAGCGAGACTATTTAAGCTGCAACGGGCCTCCGAACCGACAATTTTGAGAGTTTGGGAGATTACGTGACATTATACGCCAGGTGTGCGAAGACAGCGAATCAACCAGCAAGCGAAGCATTATATAAACTGATACCTCCCCAGTGCTATGGCGTATAAGTAGGTATTGAGTCTGCTCCCGGCGTAAGGCGCCAGCAATTGATGCTAGCCCTCAGTGTTAGGGCGTAGGAATATGTTGACGCTACTATCCCTAGGTCCAATTTACCAAATAAATTCACCTTCTTTGCGTGTTAACATATGTCAGTTTTATTTTCGCTTAACAGGTTAACTTCTACATGAACACACGAG
>NQII01003499.1:156589-230386 GCA_002778355.1 Clitarchus hookeri | reverse complement strand
GCAGCTGCGTCTGTCTTCCTCCGCATGTGGCCCCTACACCACGTGTTCATTCCGCCTTGGAATCCTGGCGCCATTCTTCTAGCACGCTCGCCAAACCCTTTTGTTTTATTTCTAACTATTCTACTTGTTAGCCATCCCGATAAACACTGGCCAAACCCTTAATATTTATTGCGGTAGCCAGCCTGCGAGTTTCGACAGAGTGTGCCTTCTGACGAAAAATATCTGTTGGGACGCGTCAAAACGTTATAGAAATCATGGTGGAGTGAAATCAATATTTTGCTTGAAGTTTGACGTGTGCCGCATATTGTTAGTATTCTGATGTGCCGCTGTCACACCTCCGCCATCTTAAACCAGCATCCCCAATCTAGGGCCCCAGGATAAGCGTTTACCAAGAGACCGACCGGCCCGGAAACAGACAATCGAGACACGTGGGAAGGCGGAAGGCGGCTAGAATATCGCTTACGCACCCTATAGTCAAAATACATGAAAAAAGACTGACGGTTATCGGGTAAAAAATATTTCCTTCCATTTGGGTTACTGTAATCAGTTAAAAACCTAGACCAAAATAGTATAACTTTATAATTCTGTTTTCACATAAATGAATTGTCTTTTCCCAATTTATTTATTAGTGTATCACTGTAAAACTCAACTGTACCCGGGCGAAGCCGGGCCAGTTCGCTAGTATTAAATAATAGCTGTTCACGGTAAACTGAGCAATTTTGAAAGCCCTGCATTTTGCATGCCCATTGCATATTCTTCCACCATATGTAAAAAAAACTAAGATTGCCAAGAAACTGGCCACTTTATTCATGCTTCGATCAAGTGAAACTGTAAAATTATTGGATAAGTGAATATTTAAAAAATTTGATAATTGTTATTACACTTAAGACACATTAAAAAAAACAGAAAGCAAAAGTAATCATTTCAGTTTACTGAAATGTTTCCTTAAGAATTTTAATTCAACGTTAAGGCATGAAACTACTTTCCCTTCGTCGTTGCCAACATTACTGGGCGCATGCCAGTCATTGTACCTATTCAAATATATGCAGGTACGGACAGTGACATTTTTCATAGGTTGATTTCAAAAGTGCTTACTTTATCATGAACAGCCTTTGGTAATGCTTATATACTGGTCGGCAAGTATTTTGAATAAAAATATGTGACAAGGAAGCCATACGTGTGCATGTGTGTAAATAGAGCCATAACTGACTTGAAAGAAAAGTTTTTGGAAAGGACTTATTTTGCAGCAACAGAGGCACCAAATTCTCTACAAGACCTTACCCTCCTCCCACCCTTCTCAATAAAAAATGGTTTCGACATCCCTTGCTTTAGTGTAGACTTCATGCATTCCAAGGTGGCAGCGAGCATAGGCCCAAACACTACCAGTGACAAAGTCAAAGTTATTGGCTGACTGGTAGGTTCACAGCAAGATTGGGGCAGAAAATAGTATGATGAAATGTATGACGTAGTAATTTAAATTATTCCTTGTGTCCTTTTAACACAAAATAATTTTATAATACTTCTCCTGCAAGAGCGAATGAAAATATAACCTCCTTGAAAACTCTAATTATTGTTGTGTGTTTCTGGTCTGCAGTGTTTCCCTTGCCTCGTTCCATGCGAACAAGCGAAGGGGTGTGTGTGTGTGAAGGTAATGACAGAGAGGTAATGAGTGAAGCGGGGGGCGATTTACAAAGGCAAACCGCTGCAATAAACCTATTGCGACTATTCTGGTCATTGTTCTAGCCTCTCTGAGCGAGACTCGAGGTGCGGGGAACCTTCTAGATCGTACCAGCGAAACTACTGTTACAAGAATGCCTGAGGGGTGTATCTGAGTTTGTGAGGGATGGAGGGCCTTAATAAAAATTAATGAACAGGTTTTTTTGTAACACATGCGTATAGTCTATCAGTGGTTTCTTCACACTTTTTGAATCGAACCTTTGAAAAATCACCCTGTATATGATGTGTTTAGTTATTTTCTAAATATGCCAGGTATCACAAGCCTTTTATAACTGTGTCAACATAAAGTATCTTATTTTTAGTTAAATTTGAATTTTAACTAGATTTTATTTATAAGTTATAATAGCTCTCATGGAAAATATTTTTACAAATAAGTGCTCATGAAGCTGGTGCGTTGCACGTTGGTGTAATTTTCTAGACTTAGTTCAGCTTTGTTTGCACGAGGTGGAGGAATATCCTGGAAGCAGGCTTTAGCAGGGCTTCAGAAAAATGTCAAGTAACCATGACTGGATTATAACTAAAATGTTGCTTTTATAACATGACNTTAGCAGGGCTTCAGAAAAATGTCAAGTAACCATGACTGGATTATAACTAAAATGTTGCTTTTATAACATGACAGCGAAAAGGATCACGAGGCTGGCCACATAGCCAAATAGCTTCCATGGCATCGGAGAGTTGGAATGATACAAGTTGCCACCTTAGAACGGACAGAGTATAGTGAAACCCGAGCTCGGTCCTGACTACAGAGATTTCAAGGCCTTACAACTATTTCTAGCCAAGTTAGTGACGTCACGACTAATGGGCAAACACAAGTGGCCAATATTGCTGGCAGCTTGGTTAGTTTAGACATGTGGTGGGTCGTATTTTAATGAAAACTGTGACGTCTGTCTAATATTACACCACGGTATTTAACTTGTGTGTTCCTCGGTGTCTTGAAAATTACTCAGATTGGTTAAAACAGGCACATCAATAATTTTACTGACACTGATGAAAGAGTAAATGCCTGGGTGAATACTATTTTGTGAGAGAACTTCGTGCCCATATGTTCTGAACACAGAAGCTGTCAGATACAGAAGAGTTTAATGAGCAAGTCATGCCTTGTGGACTCTTTATACGCCCCGAGTATCCATTTTTGGGAGCCAGCACTGGTAGGTTAGTAGGTGATAATACTCTAGTAGAGGTAAAATGCCTACCATCTATTAATACCCCTTTAGAGAGCAAAACCACTACTTCATTGCGAGAAGCATGTAAACAAAAAAATGTCCACATCGGTGAACGACGGAAGCCAACAACTAAATAGATCACATACATTTTTCTACCAGATCCAGGATGAGAGCTTTCATTAGTTAATACACATAGTTGAGGAGGTTTTTTGATGAATGTGTGTTGCCAGAACTTGCCGACTTACGACATGCGCGAGGTCTGCGCTGTAGGGAACCACTGTACATAAAAAATGCTCAGACTGAAAAGAAAAGCAGAGAAGAGCAAAGAATGTGAATAGGTAATGAAAGAATCCATATTGCATGCTACAGTTAAGTGCATCTTACTTTATGTGTGTTGTAATCAACAATGTAATTATGAATATTTTATTATGTGTGTATTATTTATATATAGGTAATATAAAATCACATTGTCATATTTTTAATGTTTTGCAAAGTTAACTCCTGTTTAGATTTTTTCTGAGAGTAAAATTTCAGTATTCATTTGAATTTTGATTGTAGCTTTAGGTAGAAGTTGCAGAGTTTCAGCACCGCTGACATTTTTTATTTGAAATGTGTATGCCTGTGCTCTGTACTTAATTTTGTTCTTAAATTTGTGATTAGGTGTATGTTGTTGGTTGTTTATTATACTTGTAATATTATATATATACACATGTGCACGCACGCACACGTGCACACACACACATTGTAGTGGCACTCTGAAATAAGCTTTTGTTGTCAACTGTTATGTTACATTGTGAACTAAATAAGTTGTAGAAACTGTAGCAGTTTTTATTCATTCAAGTTTTGTTGAAATGTTTAAAGGAAACATATTTGTAAAAAATAAGAATAAACTAATTAGACTGACCTTGCGCTTGTACATGGCAGACAACTACACAGCTTCAGAAGCAAGCAGGTGAAGATGGGTTCATTAACAGGTATGTTATAGTAGTGTGATCAATTTCAATCTGCAGTTTTGTAAGATAATTGTATTTACTAGTTATTGTGGAGACCAAAGTACAAATAATTATATGCATGGAGACCCTACCAAAACGTGAGTGTAGATAATTTTATGCATAATTGTTAAAATTATTTCATTGCCCTTAAATAGCAGGTGAAGTTATAAGAATCCATAAAACAAAATGTTTTCTTGAATGATAATAAATATTGATATTTAATGTTATTTTTATATCTGCAAATTTATACACGTCTCACATTTTCAAAAGTTCTTATTTACTTTTCTTTAGAAACATACTTCATGGCACACCTCATACATATATTTTGCTCATTGATTTCCTAAGACTGTGGTTCCTTCAATTGGGAAAAGGGTGGTGGGTGAACCCTGCCCTGGGCCCCATTTAGTCGGAATCCTCACTATATGGAAATAAAAGAAGGGTTTGGACTTCGGAATCTTTGGTCATTTAAATTACGTACAAACTAGTGGTACTTTACTTGCTAAGACCATATGTATTATACATTGCAAAGGCATAATTAAAAAAATTAAGGGTTTAAATTTTTTTATTTAAAATCAATGTTTAATTTATTTTGCTTTCAGGTATACAAGAAAAAAAGAATACAATCTATTCACTAATTATGTGTAAGTCTACAAACAAAATTTGGAATTTATGAATGATTTGGAGTGTTGATTATCATACAGTAAAAAGTTAATTTTAACATGACATGCAGCTACTTTGGCCACCACAACATGAAAATACTAAGCTAAGCCAGTAATCTCAATTATTTGCCGCCAAAAACGACAATGATAGTTTTTTTTGTGTTCCGGGTCAAATGCAATGAAAACTCTCATATTTTAAAATCTGAACAAGCATGCTATCCAGCGATTAAAATGTTAAAAATGTGTCTGAATCGTAGCATTACATCTCTATTTGTTAACAAGCAGCACCTTTGAGCACCAAAATATGGTGTACGGTACACATGGCGTTCGTCTGCAGGTTTCACGAGTCTCGTGTATTTTTGCTTCAGTTTAATTATTTACCACGCCTCAGAACGACTACTATCGCGGGCCACGTGTCGCCCGCGGGCCGCGTATTGCCAACCACACTACCAGGGCCGAGAGCACTGCGGTGAGCCACGATTTGTGACCCGAAAGAAAAAAAAAGCCCTTGGAAGGGGAACGGGTTTTGGACAAAGTCATAAATAGAGGAGGGAAGAAGGTGACAGCTATCAGTGTGCCTGCTTTCTCTCCTTCTTTCCTTTGTCGCTCGCTTTGCTCACGTGAGGCTGTGTGTTAAACGGAGGCATGACGCACCACCAAAATTTCCTTCTAGAGGTCAGGCCTCAGAGCGACAACAGCCTCCTCCTCCGATAGCAGTCACGCCACTGACCTGCGGAATCGCGCGCCCTGCATTATGTTCAAGTGGACTGCCCTTACTGTAGAGATAAGGAAGCGTTTATGTAACATTCAAGCCACTCTGTGGCTTTCTCCGACAAATCTCTTCACTCTCTCGTGACTTCACGATCGGGAACTGCGTTTCGAGAAACTTAGAATATAGAATAACCCCTTGTCACTCGCAGCAACTTACTCCGTTTCGACCTGCCTGTCGATGAGACGTTAAGCTCTATCTGTAGTCTGTTCACCGTTACACTTTTTGAATCAAACCTCTGAAAAATCACCCCATGTACGACGTGTTTGGTATTTTTTCCTAAATATGCCATGTATCACAACCGTTTTATAAATATGCTAACGTAAAAGTAACTCACGTTTGCTAAATTGAATTTTTACTTATATTCTATCTATAAATTATTATTTAATTTATAATTAATATTAATAAGATCAATGAAAAAATACGCGTGTTGGTAATTCCTAGTATGAAATTGTTCTTATGCAAAATATTATTACACTGAGTGCACACGAATGCGGTGCGTTGTCCCTTTGACGTAATTTTTTAGATTCGATTCAGCTTTGTTTGCGCGAGGCGGAGGAATATCATGAAAGGATAACTTTAACAGGACTTCAGAAAAGTTGGAAGTAACCGTGAATGAACTATAATTTGGAATGCGTTGACACTGTGTAACTGTTTGAACCTCAATTAAGTTACTATAAGGCAAATTTGTACTATAATTAATATGAAAAAAACTATTTTACTTTTCACAATTCGCTGCAAGTATCACTGCACGCATGCCAGTTTGCTGGGAAGTGTTTTACACTATTTAATGCAGTTAAGGAAATGATTGGGAGCTGCTTTCAATAATGACCACTAGAGTTACTGGAAATGTCAGTGGATGTCGGGGGGAAAAAGTACACGTAATAGTTGTATCCGCGTCGATCGTGTAGGCGTTGACTGCGGTTTACGCTAAGAGTCCTGGCTAGGAACTTGAACGGCATGTGTGGGGTGAAATTAAGAGTGCTTCTAAAAACACAGTGATATGCGTAGGGCATGCTTGGACAGCTGGCTCTTCGCCTCGCCGATATCTTAACAACTAACTTGCCACGAAATTAGTTGCTGTTACGGAATAAACAGAGACTACGGTGATGGCAAATGAGGCAACTTCAAATTTATCCTGTCGTAGGTAACACTAATAAATGAATTATTGAATGTTTTTTTTAAACACAAATATGGGTTAGTCTTCTGTATCTCGTGGCTGCAACTCGAGCAATACATTATCCACGCAGGTTTCAAGAAATACCTCTTTTGTCACGTTCACAAAATTTTTGAAATTGTGTCATCAAAGTAGAAATTTTGGCACCAAACAACCACAAAAGCCAATAAACGTACGTGCAGAAATTCAAAAGTATTTCATCACACATGCTTGGTTTTCACTATTGGTCTAGCAATCAAAACATGTCACTGAAGTTCCCCAGATCAACAGTTCTGACGTTTATTTACAATGACAAAAAGCACTGTGGATAATCTCTGAGCACAAGGAAACACAGCGTGACCTTTCGTTAGCACTCTTGCCGCACAGTCAAGTACAATGGACACGTTTTTAGCCAACGCGTTGATCCTCCTTACTGAGCATTACGGTAAGATGATGCCTTACCTTTCTGATGTCGTCGAGGTTGTGTATCTCTGGCGACAGACCACCGTGCACACACAGGAACTGTTGGTTCATAAGGGCGGCCAGGGGCAGACAGTCGAACGCCTCCATACACGCGTCGTACACTCGCTCCGAATATTTTATTCTACCTGCAAAAACATTTAAAGTTCAGAAAAAAATGGAAAAAAATTAACACTCATCACAAGACTAATAAATAATGAAAACTAAAAATTTTAAAAATAATGTAAAGGATTCCCCCTTCTGGACAGTTTACGATTGAAACGTCCGAAGGAAAGAGTGAGTGAAGATATTTGGGCGGCCCTTAACATCGAGGTCTTGAGAGCCGATGAGAGTAAAGCAGGTTGAGTATGGAGCAGCACCGGAATGCAAGGACGGGGGAAACGGGAGATCCCCTAGAAAACCCGCCGACCAGCGGCACGATTCCCACACGCGAAAATCCGAGAGCGACCCCGCCGGGAATCGAACCCGGTTCGTCTAAGTGGGAGGCGAGTAGTCTAACCACTGCACCACCGCGGCCCCCCAAAGGAAGGAGGCGGATTAAGAAGATATGTTGCAAAAGGTGCCTTATTTCAAATTCTTCAATATTATAAAAGAAAACTGCGTTCTCCTTTGCCGTCACTAAAGCATTACCTTCGATAACCTAACGGCATGGGTGGGCGGCGGGCGCTTTGTGTTTAAGCGTGCGTTCCAAAATTTTAGTTTAGCACGCACGCTTCTCCTCTCAAACCCTTTCCAGTTTAACTACTGGGAATAATCGCGCGGGTGTTGCTGAATACAAAATGCATTACTAGAAGACAATGGGATGCCCAACTCTCACTCCGATCGCCTTTTCTTGATTAAGGGGTAGTATCCAACATCTTCGATTTTTCTTACAAATCTTCGTAATGAAAATTTATTAGCAGACATAAAAAGTGCAAGCTAAACATGAACTAGAAGACTACTTAAAGCTTTTTTTTTTTTTAATTTGTACGGTTTCTATTATACCTGTATTTACCCATGTGGGATTGATATTATTTAATAATCAGGTNACTTGGTGGCGTTTTCCCAGAAAATCACCCACATAAATAACAAGCTGTAAAAATTACACGCTGCTCGTCTCCGAACGAATGTTCACGAAGCATACCCACTAGTGCTTCGAAACTAAACATTAGTAGAATGATACAAATTGCAAAACCAACCACGGCAAACTGGATTACTTACAGAAGGTTACAGTATTCGCACAATCGGTGGTAAAGTTTTAATACATTCGCAACATGTTAAGTTTTTCAACCTGACAAATCCCACAACATACCCTTCGTATAAGAGGCACGGCTATCAAATACTGGGTTTTGGTCTTAAAAAAATTGCATACAGTTTATATCTGTATGCCCTGCCCTTAAAAAAATTAATTAATAGTTACGCTTCACAGCACCAACACCCATGTTACGTGAAACACTATTTAACCAAAATACTTTCAAGAAATCCTACGGGGTTAGTTAGTTGGCGGCTCAAAAATCAAGCAATTTGCTTTAAACTATAAATCATGTGAATTAAAATTCTGCTAGTGCAGCAAGTCATTTTACTGTAAGGCGAAAGTCTGCAAAAAAAAAAATATGAATGAAAATTTTTACGTGTGGACACAATATTGAAATGTTTGGCTGCACACAAGAGACCTGGANAAAAAAAAAATATGAATGAAAATTTTTACGTGTGGACACAATATTGAAATGTTTGGCTGCACACAAGAGACCTGGAGTGTAAGAACTGTTGCCTCTTGTAGGCCGTTCACGGTAAACAAGAGCACCTTTGCATTCAAAGTTTGGAAAATGTCACTGCCCCTATTTTAACGGAAATGCTAACTGGCATACACCCAGTATAGTTGGCAACGACGGAGGGAAAGTAGTTCCATGTTTTAACGTTGAATAATTTCGGAATTTTACTTGACCAACGCATGGATAAAGTTATCAGACACACGGCAATGTTAATTGTACTAATGTCACTTCTACTCAGGTTGGTAAAATCAATGCTTTTAGTTTGGCAACTGCATTTTTTTGCCACTAGGTAAGCGCTAGTATCGCATGTATACCGGATTTTTTCTATTTTTTACGTTAAAAAAAATTAATTGCAGTAATCATAAATAAAATAACTTCGTAAATAAGTAAAAATTTTCTTTTTTATTATTCACGTAGCTTGAAATTTTAATTAAAAGTGACCTCTTTGGAACACTGCGCACCTAGAGGCGGAAATTTTCCCTCTGCCTAACTCTCCCATAAGAAAACTAGTTTTATTCCTAACCTGAGTACAGTACAATACATTAGTTGTACATACGGTGGAAGAATACGCATTATGCATACAAATAGTCCTTGAGCAGTTATCAAAAGTGCTTAGTTTACCGTGAAAAGCCTAGAAAGATATTGTACGACTGCTTTAATATTACTTACATCTTTAGTAAATAGAATACTAATAATAATAATTCGAATGAATAAGGGGAAAAAAAAACTTTCTCAACTTTAATCCGTATGTTTGAATTTTTTACTCTAAAAGCAATATTTATTTATTTTGTAGACATTTCCTTTCGGTATATGACGAAACATGCCATTTGGAGGATTGACATAAGTGACGTAAATATTCACGCTATATTTTTAATTATTTTTAAATGTATTTCAATTTTTATTAAAATTAATTTTAGTTTATATTTTAATGGTTTTGGCATGGGCTAATGAAAAAAAAAAAAAAAGATAAATTGTCCTTCATATAATACGTTGTAATAAGTTCTGTTTGTACGAGATTTAATTTTTCTTCTCGTAAAAAGACATGAATAAGTCAACAACATTATTTTACACATTTGAAAACTCATCTTAACTACACATTACATGTTGAAAGCAACGATAAATCATAAACTGTCAGCGAAATAACTGCTGGGAAACTGGCAGGATATTCCTATAAATCTGTTGTTTATCCATCAATTGCCTAACACTATTTCATGTTCCATGTCAGCCTTATTTTGCGAACCCAACTGGGTCTTTATTAAACTCTGCAAACCTGCTACACCTTGGCCACTATAATAAATTTCCAGTTTTCTTATATTCGAATTTCCTAATTTTAAAGTCAATTTTGAGTAATGTTGCCTCATAACCGAGTAAGTTAAACCCGGCGCCTCTTGCAATTGATTATTGGCAAACTTTGAAGGGGTAGAAGCCAGCAGGAAAGCAAAACGAAGTTCCTCATGA
This sequence comes from Clitarchus hookeri, assembly GCA_002778355.1. Taxonomy (NCBI): domain Eukaryota; kingdom Metazoa; phylum Arthropoda; class Insecta; order Phasmatodea; family Phasmatidae; genus Clitarchus; species Clitarchus hookeri. Next base: position 220,221 of record NQII01003499.1, on the reverse strand, counting down.
ACTACGTATGATCACTTAAGCACGAACTATCAACTGCAAATTTCTTTTACCGGAATATTTACTGCTGCATGACCAGGCTGCTAACTAAGTGATTTCGATATCGATTTCTTGCATGGGTTTCGTGCAAGTACTGTAATCGATTTTCACGCAGCAACGCAAAACCAAATTTGCCTACTCCTATTCCCCACGGTCCGTGTGCACAACCGCATAATTATTTACTTCAACCTTTAAACCAAACTGCGTCTTCATTACTGTGACGAAGAATGCAACAGAACTCAAACCAAGTAATGATCAATTTCCACTAAGGACCCATTTTGTAACTTTGTGTTTCACAATAGCTACGTCGGCCGCATTCTATACAATCACACTTTTTGAATCAAAAACTTTGAAAAATAAACCCATGTATGACGTGTTTCGTTTTTACTTTTTTTTTAATACTAAATATGACGCGTGGCACATGCGTTTTATACTTATGTTAACATAAAAGTGCCTCATTTTCGGTGAAATTAAACTTTCATTTGTATTTTATCAATAAATATAATATTTCATCTATAATTATTATGAACCAGCGAACCGGCCCGGCTTCGCCCGGTAACAATTTAGTTTTTACAGTTTGAAAGACAAAAATAGTTACTGTGGGTCATCCTTAAAAGATAAACATATGATATCGCGGACTTTACTGTAGACCTTTTTGAGAGTTACAATTCTGTAGTACATTAATTTGATGTATATCTCATGGTTTAGTCAGCGCAAGCCATGTAAGCGCCATAAAAGCGGTTTTTTACGACTTGATTACAAACGGTTCGACATTTCTCTACTATCCTTACATTAAATATAAAGGTATTATAGACCAAAACCTTCCTCAAGAAATACTCTAAATGAAGTTCAAAACCGCATCAAAATCCATCAAAAAGTTTAGAAGTAGTAAGCGAACACACACGGATAAGCGACTTTGTTTTATACTATTTAAAGATAGAGATTGAAGCAGGGATAAAATAGGTATGTTGGCTATGCCTAGAAATAAATAGTTCTAATGCAAAATATTAATAAACTGGGTGCGCACAAATACGGGGCATTGTCCCTTTGGTGTAAATCCCAAAACTTGGTTAAACTTTGTATGTATGAGGCGGAGGAATATCGTAAAAGTAGAGCTTTCGGAGGGCTTCAGGAAAGTTTTAAGTAACCGCGAATGGACAATAATAGTGTTATCAGCTGCAAGTTTCCCGAAATCACTCCAAATGGATGCTGTGATGGTCCATGGTCAATTCCTTCCCATTCCTGCCTCTCTGAGCAGCGTATGATTAATGAAAAAAAAAAATAATCGTTAGGAATGGAATATATTATGTTTTCCAGACTATTGGCGATGTATTAGCTTCCACATTTAGTCACGGGATTCATACTGATCACTCACATTTCACAAAAAAATTACAGTTTTAGCAATAAGGCGGGATATTTTCCTGGTAGGTATAGTCCATTCACGGTTTCTTCGGAAGTTTTGAAACAAACCTTTGAAAAGTCACCCTAGGTGTAACATGTCAACCTCTGATTTAAATAACTTGCATACCACACATGTATAACACTGTGATTAACATTAAAGTATTCTATTCTCGAATAAATGAAACTTTAACTTAGTATATTCTATAACTTGCAATATTTACTTCGTATTACATACGAATTAAAAACAGTGAGAGCAGCAATGTGTTGGCCACGGCTAGTAAGAAATAATTCACAGATAAAATGTTAAATTTTATTTGGAAAGTGCCAATTACTACTGCAGTAATTGTGAAAAAAAAAAAAAAGGACATCCCATCACCCATCAAAATCAGTTTAAATGCACAATACGATAGCCGGTACGATCTTACATAGTACATTCATACGTTAGTACTTCTGAAATAAACCTAACTTTATTTTTGTTATCGAATAACAGCAGAAGAAAACACTAATTCCTTTATTGGTGGAAGAAGGGTCTATCCCATAGTGGTACCATGCCCTACCGACATGCGTAGGATGCGCTAATTGGCTGAAAGGAGCAAGTCCTTCTGTTCACCTCCATGCATACTTGTTATTCAAAGTTCCGTTAAACAACTACGGCTGACAAAGGAAGTAATTCTGCGTTTCACGTCAAAATTAATCGGATGCCAATGATGGCAACAGTGCTGTGCGCATGAAAATTAAAAAAAAAAAAAAAAAAAAAAAAAAAAAAAAAAAAAAAAAAAAAGAAAAAAAAAAAAAANGATAACAAAATGAAAATGGTATGGGCGTAAGGCAAATACCTAGATAGAAACGGCAGGGTCGTACATATGAGGGTTAATAGTGACAATGTTGTTTACCAGCGTGGCGAGGATTCAAAACACAAGTGACGTAGGGAACGTATCTTCAAGGAATATGATATTATTGGTGATTATAACAGCCAGGCAACATACACGTGGGCAATTACTAGGCACACAAGAATAAAGTACAGCGTCAAGCACCCAATAGTGGTTCCGATGTAAGGTCATGTAAGACAGCAATTTGTAACGTGTCGTACCTGTTAAACGGACACGGCGTACTGCGTAGGGTGTAAATAATCTGCACTGCATTCCGAAAGTGGATGGTATTGTAGCAACCATACTAATAGAATACCTACAATAACTGCGGTTGCTGTTTTTAAGAACTAAACCATTCCCGCGATATACATCACATTACAGTCTTTAGAACAGTACCTTTAAATCATAGCATTACGATTGNATATATATATATATATATATATAAGCAATATTATACGAAGTGTGGGGAGAGCAATGTCATACTCATAAAATGCTCCATATGTATATTTTCAATGACCACTTTAGCTCAGCATTAAAATTGCCTGGATATGAGACACTTGCAAGGAATGTGAAGAATATAAATACGCGGGAACAGGGGAAATTCCATTGCAGCAGAGGCTCCATTTTGCTGAACTTGCTTGTAAATGCAGCTATAAAAAAGCAATCATGATGAAGAAAGAGAAGTTGTTTTTTTGTACTATTACAAATCGCCGAGGGCGTATCAGAGTTCTTAATAAAAGTAGAATAACTAAATTTAATATATTTATAATACTATAAAACCAACACACGCCTATTATGTACAAACATTAAACCCCCTTATCTCTACTATTAACACTTATTATTTTCAGTAAGCACAATATTTAATAATAATCTCTATATTGATTGTCCGTGTCACTGTCTTTATACTTGCTACAGTCAATTTATACTTATTATTTGGACGTGTTCTATCCAACTGTCTATTATNCGTGTCACTGTCTTTATACTTGCTACAGTCAATTTATACTTATTATTTGGACGTGTTCTATCCAACTGTCTATTATCATTAAAACTTAATACACACAATTCGTCAAAAAAGTACGATTTTATCACAAACGAATGTACATAAAATTAATTATTAAAGTCATTTTTAACATTATTATCACAATTCTTACATAATCATAGTAATTATTATGACTGTCCCAGTTTAAGAAGATTTTCTGGCAAAATGTGCTGTTGTAGCAACCAGAATGCAAATACGTTTAAATTTTAATTATAAATGGACTAGCTNCGTGTCACTGTCTTTATACTTGCTACAGTCAATTTATACTTATTATTTGGACGTGTTCTATCCAACTGTCTATTATATCATTAAAACTTAATACACACAATTCGTCAAAAAAGTACGATTTTATCACAAACGAATGTACATAAAATTAATTATTAAAGTCATTTTTAACATTATTATCACAATTCTTACATAATCATAGTAATTATTATGACTGTCCCAGTTTAAGAATATTTTCTGGCAAAATGTGCTGTTGTAGCAACCAGAATGCAAATACGTTTAAATTTTAATTATAAATGGACTAGCTNTATTTTCTGGCAAAATGTGCTGTTGTAGCAACCAGAATGCAAATACGTTTAAATTTTAATTATAAATGGACTAGCTTTAACTTTGAACATTAAAATAAGTGAATTCTAGCAAAATATCTCACATTATTACAAAACAATGTATTCTTCTTTCATATGCAACATAAATTTTACTTTACTGACAATTTTTGTAGTGTGTATAATAATGTTACAGAGTTCTGCATGCTGGACAGTCGAGTGCAGTGCTCCACTGGAAGCCACTTCTCTCCTACCGTAATGTCCCACTAATGAAATTTTTTTTAACTGGGTTGCCGCTCATTCGTTCGTTTTTGTTTTATACATGTCATAGTAGGAAACGATGCGTCGATAACGCGTGTTTATTACAAATTTCACATCGTCACTTGTCAGAGGCGTCGATGTCGATAGTTTGTTCCGCTGTGGCATTTGTAAACATTGCGGAAGGATACACAAACGACAGCGGGAAAAAGCTTAAAAAATGAACATCAACCGTGAACAAACTCTGCATGTAAAATCCGCATGAAGACTACGGTGATACAGGCTGACACGGTACCAAACGTCGATGGAGTATTTAAAAAATAAAGGGAAAAACAAGGAGAGATGAAAGAGAAGAAAAGTGGGTTACTGGCACAAGTGACCACTAAAAGGTGGCACGGATATGTCCTTGTGCAGTCAGACCGGCACATAACCTATTGGTGACTGTGCATTTCGTCCGTTAACACGTTTTATGGGCAAGTGCACGAACATGAACATAAATTACATCGAGTATATACGAATCAATTCCTTTGCACTGTTCTCGTAGCACCTCGCTTGCGGACAGACTGCGGATGCAATGAGCAGGTCATGAAGATTCGTCGAAATCGTCACAACAAAAGTCCTTAAGGCTCCCGNGGACAGACTGCGGATGCAATGAGCAGGTCATGAAGATTCGTCGAAATCGTCACAACAAAAGTCCTTAAGGCTCCCGTCTACCTGGCGCTTCAACTGCGTTGCAGAGTGTTTGAAGTACTCGTTTTTCCACGAAACTATTAAACGTGCGTCCAATGTACTGATCTACGAAAAGCACACACATTTCAGACGAGGGCTGTTGAGTGCTTTCAAGACGTAACGCACATTAGGAACACCATTGTACTCCAAAATGACTAAAAACTGCTTTTCCAAAGCGCCGTATCTCAAAATATCCGCATCAAATCAATACAAAACTACATGGCCCTGCATCGAACCTACCTACAGACTTTCCATCAATAAATTAACAGGGTCGCCGCTGAAAAGTCCCGAAGGTATACGCAATGTGACTNACCTACCTACAGACTTTCCATCAATAAATTAACAGGGTCGCCGCTGAAAAGTCCCGAAGGTATACGCAATGTGACTAACACTGCACGCCAGTTCAGAGCCTTGCGCTTAGCGGTGATGGTGCACTTGATGCGCGTGTCAGTGTCGTCCTTATCACTCCCGCGCTTATCGGTCTCAAACGCGGAAAAAAAAAACCCTAGGTAGGCGGGAGCCTTAATTAATAGAGTGACCGTGGGGTGGACAGGTTTCGGCAGCTCTTAATATCTGGGGTCTTGAGAGCAGATGACGATGCAAGGGGAGTGTAGAGAAGCGCCGGAATGCGAGAATGGAGGCAACGGGAGATCCTCCAGAAAACCCGTCGACCAGCGGCGTCGTCCAGCACGATTCCCACGTGCAAAAATCTAGGAGCAACCCCGCCGGGAATCGAACCCGGTCCGCCTTGGTGCGAGGCGAGCGTAAAAAGTTTTCTGCCTTCGGCTTGATTGATCCCTTCCATCTTGGACAGCAGTTTTCTCACTATATCTTCTGTTTCAGAGGTGAAATCAAAAAATTAGGTCACTACAGACCGTTAAAAACACCTCTTTATACATTTTAAAAATATTAAATAATATTTTTCGTTTTGGCATAACCTGAATTGAGGAAAATTACTTCCAAACAAAAAAATGGAACGTACTATAGGGATTTTAAATTTGTGTACTCTGTCCTACAAATATCAAAATGAAACAAAATTAGTGTGTGAGGNACAAATATCAAAATGAAACAAAATTAGTGTGTGAGGCTATAGCTGAAAATAATTGTTCGTGTTATTACAGTGCCATGAAGAATATTTCGTGGAAATACGATATGCGCGTCGTCCTATTTCAATATTAACTTTTGAAACAAAATTCGAAGTCAAAATAGCTGGAAGTTAAACCTTTACTACTCAAGTGTCGGATTTCAGGGAAATTGCAATATGCTACTCCTGTAACTTCAAAAAACACTTAAGCTAAAACAAAACAGTATGTTAAAATAACCCTTTGAAATTTGAAGGAATCAAGATTTTACGCTAAAAATCATCCAAACAGAAAAAAAAAAAGTCGACCCTCGAACTTTGCTACAGACTTCCTATCGATAAAATGATTGCGTCGCCGGTTTGAGTCGCATAGGTACACGAACGCGGATAAAACCAAGCACGGCAGTTCAGAACCTTGCGCGTAGCGCACTATGTGCGCGCGGTAGTGACGCCCTTATAGCTCCTTTGCTTCTGGGCCTCGGACTCGAAAATAATAACAGGTAGACGGCCTACTTAATCCGCAGAAAGAAAGGCAGTTAAGACTGCGTCGTACTGATATTGTGATAGTGGAATGACTAAAACGGAATATTTAGCGTTCACTACCTCCTTAAACTTCCAGAATTGCAATGAAGAATAAAAATTAACGAAACAACATTGATGGACACATGCAGTCATTTTTTTCGAGCAGCAGCTCTATTTTCAGAGTGCACGACTCTCGGCCGACGATGTTGCCCGTGGGTTTACTGCTGGCGACATGCTGTCCAACTGCCACACCCCCTCAGTACACTTCACCTACATTTTCGTAAAATGAAAGGTTCTGGCAGCTGGCCAAACCATTAAGACGCATTAAGACGCTGCTCTCTGGCGAGGCGGGTTCCAGCTGCAAGCCGAGCATAGTAAAACTTCGCTCCTGCAAGCTACGGCTGCGAACTGAGGAAACCGGCCTGCCTAATATCCTCAAAACGCAGGCATCACCAAACGACTGCGACACTGTGAACTGTGGAACAGGCCATGAAAATTACTTCGTTAAGGGGTTTTCTTCTGAAATAGACTTGAAGTGCAAGCAACATGTACACAGGTGGCTGATAGCGTAAGCACAGTGGTAGAGAACAATATTAGCTCGCATTCATAGATGAACTTAGTCTCAAGAGTGTTTTGCTGCAGCTATAATAACAAATACTATCTAAGATGTTCTAACTAAACAAATTACAATGTAAATTAATGACGTGGGTTACAACTTGGCAGATATAAAATCAACAAATAAGTTCATGCACTTTTTTTAACGTTAATATAAGCAAACATTTTATATTTAACTTCATATATATTTGGTGGTTTTATGTGTGTCATGTAGCCCATGGCATTAGTTTATATTGTACTATTTTATTTTAATAACTTAGTATTTGCTGTTATGGCTGCAACGAAACAAAACAACTTTGGATTTGACATCAAATTGTTTAAATAATACGAAGTGTAAAACTTATATTCTAGAAAAATGGCATTACATTAAATGTGCACAAGTTGACAATGTTTGGTACAAATATTAAATAATTACGTAATGTTTTGGTGTTCAACACTTTTAAGGCCGAAAATACGGAAACGTATGTTGAAATTAGTCAGTGTTATACGTACAATATGACACACAACAGGAAACTTTGAAAGCGGGTATAATTTGTCTTAAATTCCTACCAATGCTGAAACTATAGGCACATCAGCGTATTAGTTGCAATTTTAGCAACTGCATTTTAAATTTTTTGTTGACTATGTAGGTCCGACGATTGTTTGTCTTGCAGCGAGTGTCGCCTCACTTCCTTTACGTCCCATTGTTCTCGCCAGTGCGCATGCAACCTGTACGCATGCGAACTACACAACATGCAAGCTAATACTAAGGCACATTTGAAGCAGAGTGTGTCCTGGGCATATACTTATGTCTCGTCATAAAGGAGCTCCATCGAACATTGTTGATTACTGTTTCCTCGTGTACTTTCGATAAGGGAATCACATGAAGCAGTATTATACTGTAAAAGGACGCAAAACTATTATAATCAGTGAATTATTCCGTTTAACCGTTATACGTTGTATGTCCTAACATGTATTATTACTATGTCAGAATACTTTTGTCCGCGCAGTATATTTAATTTAAATTCGTAAATATTAGCATGCAACCGGAAAACCCATTAAATTAGGCAACTGCTAAAAATAATTCCAGAATATTGAACACCGGCGGAACTAGACTAGGTAATTCACGAGAAAGAACGAACTCCGAGCAGCAATCCTTGGCACTGAAACGATCTACCACGGACTGCTGGGTTATGCACCTTAAGTGAAATCACAAGAGAAGGTTGCTGTGAAATCAACGAGCGCCTTATATTATTTAAAACACAAATTTTGGCAAATTATACACAGTCGCATCATTTCACAGTCATGTATTGCTAAATATACTAACTACCTCATAACGCTCTTATTATTTAAAAACTCGCTTTTACAGTTACGTCAGAACACAAACAGCAGTCGACTACCCCTGACGTACAGTGGAGACGTGTTCAGCTCAAAGAGTATTTTTTCCTCTTCTTAGCCTTTATACGCATGCATAATAAACGGAACGCAAACAAACTGCGGGCCTACGTAGTGGCTTGATAGCAGCGATATGGGGGAATTTACAACATCCGTGGAGCGTATGTTTGTTTAACGGCTGCATCGACCACAAGAAAAACAAATTATTTTAAGAACGGCCGCTTTACTTAGCGGTTATGTGGTAAGTCTGGAAGGCAATGTCCAGTGGTTACCGAGGCGCAAAACCAGCACTCATTTTTTATAAATCTATTTGCTTTCTGTGCACTGAGGTATTTACTTATTTTATAGGACAGGGTTATTTTTCGAAACGTTAATTACGAAATGCTTGTGTTTGCAAGTTCTTACAAGTGCACGAGCTTGAAAAACTTTTCCACCGATAACAGGATTCGAACCTTCTTTGATACCTATTTACCCCATCACTATGCATGTCGCATTTATATTTTAATCCTACCACTAATACAACTTCAAGGATATACTCTCTGGAAAACCTGTTTCCTTAAGTATGCCGAGAACTAATAAAAGTAGGGCAGTCATTTACCAGTATGGTAAAAATTATGAAAAAAATAAGAATCAGCTAGAGGCTTACATTAAAAAGTGACTAAATATATAAAACTTTATTTTTATTGGTTGCTAACGTGCATTAAATCTGTTTTTCCATGCTTTGGGTGTATACTAAATGAGTATTGGTAGCAATAATTCCGAGACCGATTGGAAGTTTATACAGAATGTCTCAGACGTTTCCAGTTTCTATCCTGTACAAAACTTGTACATAAAACACGGTTATATTCTGTCGTTTGTCACAGGATACATCAACAATCAAACAAAAAAGAACACACCAGCCGATTTACAGTGGACGAAAGGCTGAGAGAGTTAACGCTGTACCACAAAAAATAAGCGCAAAACAGGGGGAAAAAAAAAACACGTATGTGCATACTTTGAGGGGCGGTTCCGCAAAACAAGCACCGCCCAAATAGAATCCCTGCCCTTGGCAAAAAAGGCGTTTCAAACTGTACATTCACTACACTCCCAACGTAGTGGAAGACCAATAACTCGCAACATGGACATTCAAAGCTATCAGGAAGCTGTTCCCATACCAATGAACAAATGTTTTAGAATACTGTCTGTCTGCACCGTTGGATGTTTNGTATTTTAACCTGTACTCCCGGGGGTTTTTTTTTTTTTTTTTTTTTTTTTTTTTTTTTTTTTACGAATTATCTGAAGCGGATCACGCATACAGAATGACAGCATGCGACACTGCATCAGCACTTTTATACGTTACCAAGAAATCCGAAGGTAATATTAATGACAGGTGCGCCGGTTCACCTCAATTCGTCTGCGCGCAATGATAACTTCTGGAGTGGTGCTAATCCGTACTAAGTAGAAAAAAGTTCACGAGCATCACCTACATTTGATAATTTGGGCAACTGTATCCGCATAACACCTCACTCGACCTTATTTTTTATTGATTTTTTTTATTGATACCCCAACTGAAATGCCATCAAAAAACAACGACATTAACTTTCAGCAACATGACGCACACGCCGTATGAAATTATCTGAAATTTGCCTAACAGTTGTATTCGGAGATCTTCACTCACACTTCTGTAACTAGCCCAGTGTCTCGACATGCAGGGGTACGTCAAAATCAAGGTCACACAACATCGCATGGGAACTGCTGAGGTACCGAGACAAGAGGATTCGGGAAGCATTTTTAACCATTCCACGCAGCATGTTTCGTCGATCTGCGCATCGCATGTAGCGGAAAATTATTGTGTGTTGTGAACACGGCCTTAATTTACTGACCCAATCGATTTCTAATTAACAAGGCGTTGTTCCAAGACTATCGTACTGTTTTATTGTCAGTACTGTTAGACTAATGAAGGTGTTTTATTACTTTTAATTTTATATCGTTGTACACGGTAACGTCAAAGCACTTATGAAACATTCTGTAAAAGTGTAACGTTAATCAGAGAGTTTCTATATTTAATACACCACTTCACTCCGTTTCCATGACATCAATTCGGAATTTTTTTCCTTCAAGATTTCGACAGCAAATATACAAATATAAAANGTAACGTTAATCAGAGAGTTTCTATATTTAATACACCACTTCACTCCGTTTCCATGACATCAATTCGGAATTTTTTTTCCTTCCAGATTTCGACAGCAAATATACAAATATAAAAATGAGTACTACTAAAATAATAACTAAAAAACATTATTCCGATATATTGAAAATTTTCCTACAGTGCTAAAATTTATAAATTGCTATATTTTGAAATCCTGGACGAAATAATAGAGTTCACGATAAACTGTGATGCATCTATATACTGTAACCTATTTTTCTCAAGGCTATCCATCACTCCCTGCTTGCATAGAATAACTAAGCTTAGTACTGTTTCACATTGCTTTGGGCGTATCCAAGTTCGAGAGACACGGAGGTCTTCATAAAAATAAAATAATTAATTTTTATTTCTCAATTTATTTATAATATTATAAAGCGCTCACAACTATTATTTGCGCAATACAACTGCCTATCCCTAATAGTAACATTCCTATCAGTGAGCGCAATTTTTATGCCAATCTCAATTGTAATGCATTCCTTGTCACTGTTTTTATACTAGCTACTATTCGCCCAATGGCTCCGAAGTCATGTATTCTTCCAAAGACGGGAGTGACATCAGTCCGGTTTGCGTTAGGCACTCCCAAGAATAAGTGGAAGGGAACGGAGGCGAAGCGGCCGCGCGTAACAGTATCTTATTGGAGTTGAGTTTAGAGATTTGGGCGGCTCTTAACAACGAGGTCTTGAGAGCCGATGAGGGTGAAATGAGGTGAAAATGGAGCAGCGCCGGAATGCAAGGGCGGGGGAAACGGGATATCCCCGAAAAAACCCACCGACCAGAGGCATTATCCAGCACGATTCCCACTTGCGAAAATCAGGAGTGACCCGGCAGGGGATTGACCCTGGTTCGCCTCGGTGGGAGGCGAGAAGTCTAACCGCTCAGCCACCGCGGCCCCTCTATCTATCTTATTGGAGTTAAGTAAAATTTCGCTGCACTGTTTCACAAATTTACACCACAACACACTGCGAAATTCTGTAACACTGCGTTTTTCAATGTCCCGATACATTAAGAATAAAATTACTAGATGCATACATTACGACGATAATATATTCCGTAATTTTCCAATCTTCCAAAATTAATTAAAATGTTGTACCGAAGAAGAAAATTTCCCTATTTTTATGCAGTTTTCGGTAGACTGTACCACTATATATTTATATCAGAAACTGCAAAAACATTTCCAAAAGCGTTGTCGTGGTCTCGTGGACATCGTTTATCCCTAATTATACCCCGAAGAACAAAATTCGTGTCCAAGCCTCGCTACTTGTGTGCAGACAAGGGAATCTGAGTTTGTCGAGAGTGGAAACCAAATTATAAGAGCATCGCGTTAGTATTTCAACTAACCTTACCACAAAGCCCACGTAAACAAACAGAGGTGTAAATCAATGACCAGACTCCTACAGTATTGTTGGCAGCAAATTAAATACAGCGGTGCCACGACAATGCATTATTTAAAGGTGAACTAGGTGTCTGTTATANGTATTGTTGGCAGCAAATTAAATACAGCGGTGCCACGACAATGCATTATTTAAAGGTGAACTAGGTGTCTGTTATACACATATCAGAGTTAAAATGGCGTTTTTCCTGAAGGCGTAACGTGCCATTTAAGACGGAAGCAGATTCTCGACTATAAACGGGGCATGTAGCGGAGAAGAGTCCGGTGTGTGTTACCCACTCACTGCTAGGTCTTACCAATGANATCGACTATAAACGGGGCATGTAGCGGAGAAGAGTCCGGTGTGTGTTACCCACTCACTGCTAGGTCTTACCAATGACGTCTTGAGTATGTTTAACTGAATCACTGTACAATTCTAAACCATAGTATCCTCAATTACATACATATATATTTTAAAGCTCACGAAACTTAAATCATCCAAACAGCTCTTACCACATATCAGTACTTTCAGAGTTTCTGGAAACCAAAACATTAAGGGCACTGCCTACCGGCTGGCAGCTGCGAAATTTTAATAGGAAATCCCATGTTAAGAAAATTTCGCCTCAGTGCGTTAATTTTAAAGATAGGCGTTTCAAACACAATATATTCTTCGCGAATTTTTAAGGAGAAGATCCCTACGAGTATATATTTTCAATCCACATAGGCACTATGTACTATTTCTTAAAAAAATAAATTTNGTATTGTTGGCAGCAAATTAAATACAGCGGTGCCACGACAATGCATTATTTAAAGGTGAACTAGGTGTCTGTTATAAACATATCAGAGTTAAAATGGCGTTTTTCCTGAAGGCGTAACGTGCCATTTAAGACGGAAGCAGATTATCGACTATAAACGGGGCATGTAGCGGAGAAGAGTCCGGTGTGTGTTACCCACTCACTGCTAGGTCTTACCAATGACGTCTTGAGTATGTTTAACTGAATCACTGTACAATTCTAAACCATAGTATCCTCAATTACATACATATATATTTTAAAGCTCACGAAACTTAAATCATCCAAACAGCTCTTACCAATATCAGTACGTTCAGTGTTTCTGGAAACCAAAACATTAAGGGCACTGCCTACCGGCTGGCAGCTGCGAAATTTTAATAGGAAATCCCATGTTAAGAAAATTTCGCCTCAGTGCGTTAATTTTAAAGATAGGCGTTTCAAACACAATATATTCTTCGCGAATTTTCAAGGAGAAGATCCCTACGAGTATATATTTTCAATCCACATAGGCACTATGTACTATTTCTTAAAAAAATAAATTTNTAAGGAGAAGATCCCTACGAGTATATATTTTCAATCCACATAGGCACTATGTACTATTTCTTAAAAAAATAAATTTTAAAATTTCCTTGCAATCAGGCTTTAACCTGTCATGGAAACATCTCAGCTGTAAATTCGTGAAGAATACATTTTTTTTTAAACGCCTAGCCTTAAAATTAACACACTGAGACAAAATTTCCTTAACACGGTATTTCCTATTTAAATTTTGCAGCTGCCAGCCGGTATGCAGTCCCCTCTAATGAACAATTNAATTTCCTTAACACGGTATTTCCTATTTAAATTTTGCAGCTGCCAGCCGGTATGCAGTCCCCTCTAATGAACAATTGATTCGCTATTTCCAGTTTACAGCAGCAGAACGTCCATGCAGGCCGGAGTGCAACCACTGGAATGCCGCTGTGCAATATATCAAAAACCTTATTTATGATCCGCAGCAAACACAAATTTGGAACGCTACAAACAACGGCTACAAATCAACGTGCATGACACGAAACATGCCAGTTAGCCAAAATAAAATGCCAAATTTCTTACTCAAATGGGAAAAGAAACATTTATATCAGTATGATTGGCAGCCAAGCACGTAAAACTTCATTGCGTTTTCCTCGATCTCATTCCAAGGCATCTCTAATTTTTTTCTTTTTCAGTTGCTAAGACGAAAGTAACATTACCGCAGTCTCCAATATACCTTTCACTCGCCTTTCCAAAACGCCACTGCCATTTGTAAATACAATTGCGAACAAAGGCTAAATCTGCCAGNTATACCTTTCACTCGCCTTTCCAAAACGCCACTGCCATTTGTAAATACAATTGCGAACAAAGGCTAAATCTGCCAGCAGCATTCGCTGGGATATCGACACAGTTTTACTTAACTGTTCGCACGGGAGATGATGTCTCCACTGAAGGTGATTTTATCTTTGTAGTTTAATGGCAATGGTGAGTTCATGTTATTAAGTTAGCATGATTAATGGCGAGTTCATGTTATTACACTGGTATGATTAATGGTGACTAAATCAGCAGCTCGCCTGGTGACGAAATCGACAAAATGGTGCCACCTAGGTGTTGAAAATGTAAACAAATGACAAACGAAAAAACCACCAAGATAGCTGCATTCGACAGAATGAGCAAAGTCGAGGGGAGTTCGAGCGAACGCACGTAATTGGTGGCGGGGGTGTAGGCTTGCTAACAAAGCCATTTAGTAAGTGTTGAGGGGTCAGTCGTCTGCTGTACGTGGTTGTAAGGAATGGGGTGTGGTGGGTNCTTTAAATACATTGTTTTATGAATTTGTTGGGTATTTTTGGGTTTTCAAGGTCAAAGGTTACTGGGGTCAAGATCCCACATAGCGGACAAGATGGCCGGCGGGGGAATGAGAGCATGAACAGCTCCACCGCCCCACTCCCTTGGCCCAAAGTCATCTATTTTCTACAACTTAGGTTGTGCAAAACGTGTATAGGCTGTTCACGGTAAAGTGAGCACTTCTAAAAGGCCTGGTTAAGAACCACTTTTCTGGTCATTGCATATCCTCCTGACATACGTAAAATGTGCACATGACTATGCATGCATCAGTCGGGTGAAAACGTGAAATTGTTAGGAACATGAATATGTTACTAATATGCAATTTCATACTACAAGTGCCACGTGTATAGAACACAACAACTAGATTTTCCATAAATCAGAACGGTACACTAGCGGTGAAGCGTAAATTTTTGGAACTATTTTTCTCAATTTGTTGCCAACTTAACTGGCAGCCTGCATGCCAGTGTGTAGAGTTGCCGACATGCAGNTGGAACTATTTTTCTCAATTTGTTGCCAACTTAACTGGCAGCCTGCATGCCAGTGTGTAGAGTTGCCGACATGCAGTGCAATTTTTCAAAGGTTGATTTTAAAAGTGATCACTTTACCCTGAACAAACTATAATAAAAATGTTGAGGCATACTTACATTCTTGTTTAAATGTGAAGTATTCCGTTAGATGCCTACACTCGTGATTACCTCGTAATAGGAATAACGTGGTGGGATGGCACAGTTTCAGCGCCCACAGGTACAGTACACACTGTGAACACAACAAAGCATGGCGTAATTAGTATCAGACATAACGTAATTACTGAAAGCGCGAGTGATTAACACGCTACACACAATTAAGCCAAATTTCTGAAAATAATTATACGATGGTTCTCCCATAAATATACAGAAATACAAGGAAAATTCCACATCATAGTTCATAATAATTTCTTTCAACCCAGATCTATGCAAAGTGCCAGCGGCGTGTGGTGAAGTGTTGCAAGGTAAGCTGGTGCTTGCTCAGCGCTGTACGCAAGTAGGAACCAGTAACCAGAGTGGAGCCGGGAAAAAAAGAGTGTATTGCGGCCACTCACGAGAGAGCGGCGAGGCACCCATTACACGTACTGTGACAACTGTACTAGTGGCCGATATGTAAACTAGCAAACAATTAGATACAGCACAGAGAGAAAAACGCAGCGTACCTTGCAACAGTTCATCACACTCCGCTGCATACTGCAGNAACAATTAGATACAGCACAGAGAGAAAAACGCAGCGTACCTTGCAACAGTTCATCACACTCCGCTGCATACTGCAGAGCTATAGGTAAAACACAATAACTTTCCCTAGTTTACAACAAGCAATTTTCATTGTATAGCGGAAATAAGTAACACATTTTTTTTTGTAGTCGAACATTCGATCCGGAACACCATTCATTTTCGAATTACTTACTTATTAAATACGAGTACTGCCCGATTTCCTCGTGGGTGGTGTGCCGAAAGGCTACCTAAAAAATACGACAATTCTGTGACGCAAAGGGGAAGCACTATACTGTCTTTATAGTGACCTATGCATCACGTGCTAAAAAGAACGGGGCAGAAAGCACATTTGCAAAGTAACTTGCAACATTTAAACTTTTAATGAGAACAGCATTAAATACGTCTTGGGTGAATATGCACATACACCTCTCAGTAACATCGTTATAGACTGTTCACGGTAAAGTTAAGCACTTTTGAGGCCCTAGTTACTTTTTTCCTATCGGACACTTTTTATTTTTATCCTTCCACCACTTTTTAAAATAAATATTTATGTATAAGTACTAAGCATAGTGTATATATTTCACCGGACTCTGAAGTTAACGTCTAAGGCTACAATAAAATATATTTATTGACTATTATTCCAAACGAGAGGGCTTCAAAAAGTGCTCACTTTACCGTGAATAGCGCTCTAAATCTCAATCAGTGAAAAAATGCCAGATTTCCTTCACTTATTCCACGTTTTCCAAAATTCATCGATGGATCCACCAAAAGGTTGATACACTGATTGAGGCATTTTTCGAACATAGGGTTGATTTTTAGTGGTATTTTCGTCTGCTTCCAATCAATACCATTACACTCTAATTCTAAATTTTGCATCGCCCATTCGTAAAACGTGACGTCCAAATTATTTNAGACACATATCTATACCATTACACTCTAATTCTAAATTTTACATCGCCCATTCGTAAAACGTGACGTCCAAATTATTTTTGTATATTTTGTAATGCTTGAAAATTGCGAGTTGGGGNCCAAAAGGTTGATACACTGATTGAGGCATTTTTCGAACATAGGGTTGATTTTTAGTGGTATTTTCGTCTGCTTCCAATCAATACCATTACACTCTAATTCTAAATTTTGCATCGCCCATTCGTAAAACGTGACGTCCAAATTATTTTTGTATATTTTGTAATGCTTGAAAATTGCGAGTTGGGGNACATCGCCCATTCGTAAAACGTGACGTCCAAATTATTTTTGTATATTTTGTAATGCTTGAAAATTGCGAGTTGGGGGTGAGTTAACTTCTCTTTTTCAGAGAAAGCTGTCGAAAATTCATCGGTTGATGTTTTGGTGAATATCCACCTGAACCGCAGAATTTTCAGACCGGTTGAACTGGTGGATCAATCGGTTAAATCGGACTCAACCGAAACAGTAATTTTCAAACGTCAGGCGCACATCGGTGGATGCATCGATGAATTTTCGGATACGCGGATTGATTCCGTGATATTTTCCACTGATTCATTGCCCCCCCCCCNCCCACTGATTTTCAGTGGTTTTTTTTATTGCATCATCAGTTAAACAGTGTAAAAATGACGGTCAAACAACGTTTAAAAATGACTGTTTAACAACGTGTACCAAGTGAAATAACTATTAAACTGATAAAACCAATACAAAATACTTTCTAAAATGTGTTTTGTCTTTCAAAATACAATTTTACGAGGTAATATGAACATTCAACCTTTCATTCCGTTTTTACGTCTTTCATTTCGTTTTCATGTAATCGTCACATATCTCTGTTTAAAGTTTAAACTGCGTATAATGTTGTGAAGAGAGTACACTCATATATGCTATTCGTTTTAACAATCCTAACGGTACCAATTAAACCAAAAACGAAAAGTAAGTGCACACAATTTAAATCTTTACGATTTCGATATGAACGAAGTGGAGAGGGTGTGCGAGTTCAATGCCGGCCACCTCNTGCACACAATTTAAATCTTTACGATTTCGATATGAACGAAGTGGAGAGGGTGTGCGAGTTCAATGCCGGCCACCTCCAAAGATTATTTCTTTACGTTTTTTTTTAATTACGATAAATTGCGCAATAAAAATAGTTAACTATCGTAAATGTTTATTTCGCGTAATTATTTGGCTAAATTCAAATTAAAAACTTTATTTAAGTCGCTACTGCAGTCGGCAGTCACTTGTTCGGTCAGTGACGTTGTTTCACGTCACTAATTCAATCAGTGAAATTTTTTCANCTACTGCAGTCGGCAGTCACTTGTTCGGTCAGTGACGTTGTTTCACGTCACTAATTCAATCAGTGAAATTTTTTCACTGATTCGAGTAGTTGAATTTCACTGCGAATCAGTGGTTTTCCACTGATTCGAATTTAGAGTGAGCCTATATGTACAATCGTGTATTAAATTCTCTGTCTTTAACGACCTCGCTGTCTACATAAAATAAGTGTAAGTTCCTGAGCGTTTCGTTCAAGGTAATTACAGGGACGTTTCATTTAACACATCACGGGCGAAAAACTTTCCGAGGATCACATACATATCTGATCATTTTTCTTTCACGTGCTATAATTAAAATTAGTCGCGGCATATTGGTAACATTGAATTATTAACAAAAGTTGAGCATACTATCATGTCCCAATGACGCGTGCCAAAAACTCATTACACCAGTATAAAGAGATGCTTGCCACTAAGAAACTATGAAATGCGATGTGGGCTGAACACAAAATTGTAGTCATTATGAAATATTTCGTTAAAATATACCCTGTCGAATTTTTTGTAATGATGATAATTTACAGATACTACATAAATTCTAGCGATTACAACGAACCGAGTCGACATTTTAACGTAAATACCAGTTTCATTGAAAAACCACAAAACATTTGGCACGGTCAATTTATAAACATATATACTTTTACAACAAAATTTACATTTGCAATATTATGTAAGGGAGCGTGTCGACGGTAAACAAATTAATGAGGGAGCTGCACAATAATTGCCACAATCCTGCACTACGAACGGTACTGTGCGAATGTGTTTTACGGCCAAAACAACTCTCGGGAAGGCAGTGTAGGTTGGAATGTTTATCGCTATTCCCTTCCTTCGTGTATAGGGCGAGCTATGAAGGCCATTGGTTTTCAACACCACGACCCCGCCCCCCGCGCATTCCCTCCTGAAAAAACAGCTGCAACTCCATTGCAGCAGCAACGAAGTCTTACGTGTACATCTACAGGAATTTCCAATCGGCAGACCATATGTGACACGACATATTTCAACCACAAACAGGTCGCTTGATAAATCAATCGCGCTGACGTTCCACAACACGAGCTACGCTTGATAAATCAATCGCGCTGACGTTCCACAACACGAGCTATGACAATAGCAAACTGGCAAACAGAGCAGCAGAAGAAAAATGACGTGCGATGTTGAACTTACGGTAATAAATAATAAACAACAGCAGGCGAAAAACGGGAATCAGTATCGCTACCAATCAGTAATCGGCCGCCATGGCCTGTATTTCTCTAGGGAGGAGTGATTTCGGAAAATAATTGAAAACTGAAATCGGGATGGACCGGGAATCGAACCCTAGTCCTCCCTAATGCGAGTCCAGTGTGTTACCACTGCACCACCGGGCAAACCTGGGGCTTTTTCCCGCGTTTAAGGTCGAGAAGCGCGGAAGCGATAAGGGCGACACTGCTACGCGCATCAAGTGCACGATCGCTCTCAACTAGCGTGCAGTGTTGTGCTGCGTGTAACTATGGGACTTTTAGCGGTTACCCTATTATTTTATTGGTGGAAAGCCTGTAGGATGGTTCAATGGAAGGTCCTTGGGTAGAGTTTAGTATGAATCTGATGCGTATATTTTCAGTTACGGCGCTTTGGGAAAGCCGTTTTTTAACCATTTTGGAGTGCGTGCTCTGAAACGGTGTTTCTAATATGAGCGACGTCTTGAAATCACTAAACAGCCCTCGTCTGAAGCGTGTGTTTTTT
Organism: Clitarchus hookeri; assembly: GCA_002778355.1. Lineage (NCBI taxonomy): Eukaryota > Metazoa > Arthropoda > Insecta > Phasmatodea > Phasmatidae > Clitarchus > Clitarchus hookeri. The sequence goes on along the minus strand of NQII01003499.1, from coordinate 200,311 downwards.
TTTCGTGAATCAGCACATTGAATACGCGTTTAATAGTTTCTTAGACAAGGGAGTATATCAAACCCAATGTACGCAGTTCAAATGTCGCTAGACTATCACGATAAAGCGTGTGCAGTAAAATACCCGATGTGCAATCCGAGATTTACACTGCCAGGTCTACAGAAGGGAAAATTATACCCCAGCGGAAAATCGGACGCACGCCGTCAAGATCCCTCAGTACTCTTGCCACCGCCGAGAAAATCGTGGAGTTGAGAGTTTGCCGCTGATGCAGAAATGTGTGCGCGGGTCCCTAACTCCGTCATTTAAACAACTCGGAAGTAATTATCCGAGCAGGCGAAGCCAACCAAGCGAGGTAGACATGCTGGGGGCGCACTCAATTACTAACCAGCGCTTCGCATCTTGGCTTCCCCCCTNAAAGTCCAGCTACGGCACTTATTCAGTACCACACTGCACTTATTCAGTACCACACTGCACTTATTCAGTACCACACTTCACTATCACCATGATATCGATAGAACGCTACGTACAGTCTAACGTTGAGAACATGTATTACACTTAAGGCGACCGTAGCCTAGAGAGCACCAAACGATGCACAAACAACTTTAAAATAGAGAAGGGAGGGGGGGGGGACCATTTATTGCGGAACCTTTTGAATATTTACGAGTGGTGTGGCATTAGCAAAAAAAGTTCCATGCTAGTACACACGTGCCACTTTTTTGGATTATCTAAAATTTTGAATACGTTTTCGAGAGTAAATATGGCTTGATCGAGTGTTTTCATAACCGGTTTTCGACAAGAAAATTTTGAAACAGATCTTGTAGAGATGTTGACTGCATGTCAATTCGGTGTATTGCACGCAACAGGCGACGAAACATCTGATGCATGTGTGTGTGTGTGTGTGTGTCGCCAGCGATTCTAAGACTCAAACACGCAAAATACTTGTAGCCAGGATTGCGGTATAAACAGCACACGCGTGTACTTCCTGATATTAGAAATGCCAACCCCAACTTAGTTCACAATGGAAACCGTGAATCAAAGATGACTAGCGAATGGCACATCATGTTACGAACATCGATTATAGTCCATTCACGGTTACTTCCAACTTTTCTGAAGCTCTGCTGAAGTTCTACTTCCAGGATATTCTTCCGCCCCATGCACATAAAGCTTAAAACAAATTTCACTAGAGGGCCCACATGCCGCATTCGTGCGCGCTCAGCGTAGTAATATTTTGCATTAGAACTATTTCTTACTAAGCTTTAGCAACACGCGTATTTTCTCTGTCTTTATTTATATTAGTTATAAATGAAATATCTTAGTTTATAGATAAAATATAAGTAAAAAAATAAGGTATATTTAATGTTAACACAAGTATAAAACGCTTGTGATACTTGACATATTTAGGAAGTCACAAAACGCATGTTATATGGAATGTTTTTTCAAAGGTTTGATTCAAAATGTGTGAAGAAACCGCGAATCGACTATACCAAGACAATGATTTGCTCATTTTGCATTCTTGTGTACTAATTTCTTCAAAGCCGCTTAACGACATCCTGTTAAAATCGACAACGTACTTCCAACACTGTCATTCCATTCTAACGTTTAAGAACAGCTGTCTACTTCGGACGCGCTGCTATTCAGACAAAATATCAAAATACAAAAATTTCATAAATTAAATTAATACGCACAACATTTAACATCATTATATCAGTATCACCACAGAATGACAAAATCTTAACATGATAACAGAAGACGTCCGAAATTAAATATGACATGTTCTACCGCGACATGCAATTCAGACCCATTTCTTTGTGAGACAACTATGGCAATTTAGAAGGAGCATTTCTCGCTAAGTGCGTCCATGCTTCTAACGAATTTCCCATTTTACTTTTCAATTTTTCATACGATATACCGTTTATTTCCTTGGCTGTGTGATAACGCCTGTGTTCTCGATGTAGCGACGAAGTTTCTAAGAGTTATACCCATGAACTGTAGGCCTTTATGGTCTCTTTAAAGAAGAAGCTAATCACTCCATATTTTATCGTGTGCACGGTGTGCGAGGTAGTTTTTTATTGCAGTACGATAAATTCACGCTCGATTTAATGCAAATTGGGGTGAAGATCTTTCTCTACCATAAAACCAAGGACGTGGCTTCAGTTTAAATTTGTTTAGTGTGAGACTTCCTGCTCGCATCCTCCAGTTGAGTCCTGTTTCAAGAACCCTCAACGCTTACCGCAATTGATGGTTCGACAAATTTACGGTGAAATGGAAACTTTTTGCAAGTATAGTTTTATCGGAGAAGAGGTGTCTGAATTAACAGTTAATGGGACAGAAGTTACAGTCTCGGATAGACTGCATTCAAAATATTTTTGATGTTACCTTAAAATATATGATATCGAAATTAATATCAAGCCTTTCCTTCGTTGGACAGTTAACACTCGAATGATGCCACAGTCACTATTAGTTTCTATTAACAGTTGCATGAATGCAATGTAAAGTGAAATGATACTGACACTTTGGCATGGACTAGACAAGGGCGTGAACTAGACAAGGATCTGGAGGTGAGAGATATCAGTGTTAGATCACACCTGCATCAAATAATCGCGCAGTCCGGCCATATCTCATGGATTTCTCCGTTCTACTCGTTCCAGGTGGTCCCACAAATTATCAAGAGGGTTTATAGTGGGAAGTTTGCAGGCCATTCTTGATTCGTATGCTCCAAAATGTTTAGAAAGCCTCATCTTGGAATACATGGTTGGGAACAGGTCCCTCGATCAGATGAGCAGCAAAAGAAAAAACGAGTTGGTCTAGTAGCTCAATCTAGCGACCGTGGTTAAAATTTTATCCCAGCTTGATCCGCAACTTGCACGCAGGCCACTCTGAAGGCTTCCTCAGCTCTACGATGAACAAGACGCCTGACGTCATCCCCATTATGATAGAAGAGAGATTCATCCGACCAAATGAAAAGTGTCCAGTCAAAAACCGCCCAGTGCGTGTGCTCGTCCTCGCTCACTGTAACCTAACAACTTTCTGAGCGGTAGTGTCAGTCTATAGTCCATATGTTCAAGGCATAAAGTTCTTGCCGAGTGTTCGTTCAGAAACTGGCAGTAAAGGATCTGTGTTGACTTCCCGTAGCAATTACTACCTGAAAAGAAACGCTGTTTTTATTCAAATGTCGCGAAACAAGCCGGTGGTTTTGTCCGCCGTCATCTTTCGATCGCAATATTACGAGAACTCTAGACGCCTGGGGTTTCTACCACAGTTGCTAAACTATGCATGTCGATACACCTGCAAAATCATTTGGTACGCCTACATACAGTCGCTCTTTTTTGCCGATCATTAACATCTGCTTTGCGCCCCATTCCCCACACATCGACAAGAAATTCACTGCACTGTGCCATCTCTTCGCAATCTATGAATCCCACAGCACAGCGTGCGAGTATAGCCCGATCATCCTCGTGCAACGTTGTCTGCTGGAGCATGAAGTTACAACGTGTTTCCAGTCATCAATAGTCCAATGGCGGTGTTGGCGGGCCCAGGCGAGGCGTAAAGCTTTGTGTCGCGCAGTCAACAACAGTACACGAGTGGGCCTTCGGCTCCGAAAGCCCATATCAATGATGGGCCGTTGAATAGTTCGCACGCTGGCACTTGTTGATGCCCCGGCATTGAAATCTGCGCCAATTTGAGAAAGGGTTGCACGTCTGTCACGTTTAATGATTCTCGTCAGTCGTCGTTTGTCCCGTTCGTTCACGATCTTTTTTCCGGCAGCAGCGATTTCGAAGATATGATGTTTTATCGGATTCCCGATATTCACGGTACACTCGTGAAATGGTCGTACGCGAAAATCCAAATTTTATCGCTACCTCGGAGATGCTATGTCACATCTCTCGTGCGCCGACTATAACACCACGTTCAAACTCACTTAAATTTTGATAACCTGCCATTGCAGCAGCAGTAACCGATCTAGCAACTTTGCCCGACTCTTGTTGTCTTATATAGGCGTTGCCGACCGCATCGCGTTACTTTGATTGGTTACATACCTCTGTTATTTGCATACGCACGCCTAGCCCAGTTTTTTTGCTCCCCAGTGTATTAAACGCTAGTTAAAATATAACTTATATACTTAAAATAATAAAAAAAAAACGCAACAAAATATATATATTGAAATGCCAGTTGCATCGACACTGGTTATTTGTAGCAGCTACTTATTTTACATCTGCTTAAAAATTGAGCACTCCTTACGACTGAACACTTATTGTGGACAATGGAATTATTAGGACGTAAAGCGATTCATTAGATGTAAGCTATCAGGTATACAAAAAAAGAAAGGCAGGTTATAGCGAATAAAATATTCGAGTGCATTGGATATATGAACTGGTTCAAATAACTTTTATAATCATATGCCCAACAGGGCATTTAGAAAAAATCAGCATTGTTATTTAACAAGCTGGGACAAGACTTGGAGGGCGTTTAACGTTGTCTTTTGTATTCATGGGGGTGAAGCGAGATATGTGTGTAGAAGTGACGGGAGCACCCCGAGAAAATCATCTGGCCAACGGCAACGACCGAAACGTTTCCCACAAGCAAATAATTGAGGATATTGTGTAACCTCCAGAATGCAGTGCCTTATGCTAAAATTGAGTAGCACATAAAATATACCATATATTTTACGCAAGCTGTCTTCCACTTAGTAAAAAGGGCATCTGTTCGATGCACAGATTTTTCAGAAAAAAATTTAAACTCTCAGTAAGAAAGTTTAAGTTCAGAACAAAACTACTGTGTATAATTCATCTCAACATCCCGAGTGTGTAGTGGTCTTGCCAATGTCTTATTTCTTTGCAACATGCATACGTAATCCAGACTAGGTGTGAGCAAGGGGGGTGCAAAGGGTGTAGCGGCACCCCCATTGCATCATGTCATCAGGGAGATAAAAAAATAAAAATCTTGCCAGTTTCATGTTTTTAATAGACAGTGAGTGTTTGGAACGACCACTAACGGAAAAATATATTTAAAGTAGCATTGACATATGTTTAAATGTATTCTTACTGTGTAGTTTTAATCTCGTAAAAGCGGATCTTCATTTTGTGATTTTTACCCCTATTACCTAATGCTGCGCACTTATGAATCAAGCACAAAATAACACTTTCTACATAAGAGATAGATAGCCAAAACGTAGCAATGTTTTAAGAAAATTTTCTTAGTTTCGCCAAGCATATACATACAGTTGAGTAAGCTAAATATTTTGTTGACAGTCTAAATTCTTTTCGTACAACAAAGAGGTTTGGTTTATTCAAACGTATTATTTGGCTGTATGAACCAAACTTAATTTTGTTTCTTTTCAAATCTTGTTTATTCAACCAAATATTTTGTCGGGGTTACTAAATACATGTTTCGCCATACACAAACAAGTATTTTATTTGCTGTAACAATTCCTTTATCTCAGNGCGATACCCAGTCGTTACAAACATTTTTCTCGATATCGTGATTGTGACGTTACAAAAACGAGATTTTACAAAAAAAAAAGGATATTATCTAATTTTTTATAAAGGCTCAAAAATGTACAAAAAAAGTCTTACTAAAATTTTTAAATTCAATTTTTGTATAAATATTTCGTTTCTACGAAACTTGCATATTTTCTAAAGTGAAAATAAAAAGATCTACAACATTTTTGGCACATCACTTCTCGGAATCGCATTTCGTTCGTCAGCTGCAGAAGAGTATTTAAAATTACGGTCCCACTCGTGTTTATCACATCAGACGCGGATACAATGAAAGGGCTTGTGTGCGGTCCGCCTCTCAATTCCGCGAAATTAAAATCTGCCTTATGAAAGCGCACGTATGACAAGACTTTTTTTTTTGTTCCATCTACTCTGCGTCGCTGGACGTGAAACCATGTGTACTTAATGGCAGGGAAGCGCAGCAAATTACCGAGGGCTACTTGCCGCGACAGCTTGCCACGCCGAGATTACACTCGCTCTTACATGAGAAGCCTGGCCGCATAAAAGACCTCTTTCAAGCCGGTCGCCTGCTTTTGTACGTACGTACACAAACATGCGGTTCCTTTGCTTTCTCTAAACTATCCGTACTCTCCGCACTTCGAACTCGTTTCCATCACGAGCCCATTTTTTTTTTTTTTTTAACTCGACTCGATAAGTTTGCTGGTTAGCAAGAAAATGCATTATTTTATATTTGTAAGAAATGCCGCTCAACTTTTAAACAATACACGCATGTACTCTTTCCTAGCATAATACAATTTTATATCGCGTAGGTTTTGGCATTATAACATGTCAAAAACAAAATTATAGTGTTTTAGAGACGTACAAATAAAATGAACAAAAACATTTACAGAAATTAAAAAAAAAGGGTAACTGAAAGGCCCGAAATTTATTCATTTCAAGGTATGGTTAGCAAAATTTATTTTTTACAAAAAAAANCAAGGTATGGTTAGCAAAATTTATTTTTTACAAAAAAAAATCACACAAGGTATAAATAACAAACATGCAAAAATTTCCTTGTTTTTCAGCTATTTTTTTTTAATCGCGAAAACATTTAATGACGTGATTGAAGAGTTTTCTCTAAGTAATTCACNTTTTTTTTTTTTTTAACTCGACTCGATAAGTTTGCTGGTTAGCAAGAAAATGCATTATTTTATATTTGTAAGAAATACCGCTCAACTTTTAAACAATACACGCATGTACTCTTTCCTAGCATAATACAATTTTATATCGCGTAGGTTTTGGCATTATAACATGTCAAAAACAAAATTATAGTGTTTTAGAGGCGTACAAATAAAATGAACAAAAACATTTACAGAAATTTNTGTTTTAGAGACGTACAAATAAAATGAACAAAAACATTTACAGAAATTTAAAAAAAAGGGTAACTGAAAGGCCCGAAATTTATTCATTTCAAGGTATGGTTAGCAAAATTTATTTTTTACAAAAAAAATCACACACAGGTATAAATAACAAACATGCAAAAATTTCCGTGTTTTTCAGCTATTTTTTTTTAATCGCGAAAACATTTAATGACGTGATTGAAGAGTTTTCTCTAAGTAATTCACNGTGTTTTTCAGCTATTTTTTTTTAATCGCGAAAACATTTAATGACGTGATTGAAGAGTTTTCTCTAAGTAATTCACGGTATCACAAACCACATTTAAATACAGAGAAAACCAAATTGATAACAGTTCTCCTTAAACATTCACACTGATGGAAAAGCAATATAAAGTGTACTAAAAACCAGATGTCTAGGTGTTTTAGTACTGTTGCCGGCAGACGCATGTGCACGCGAGTCCCCCTTCTACTCCCTAGACTGCGGCTCGGCACGGACTGGTCTCCAGCTGAACGGCAAGGCAGCGGCCCGGCAGTATACGCGCGGGCATAAAAACATTCGGTATTTTTTCTGGAGTAACAGCAAATGCAAAACCGGACACGGAGACTTTTTTCTGTCGGCAACTGATAGTAGTGCTCTCGTGACAGTGTGTTCTGGATGATATATTTTCCTTCTACGTGTGTTGTTCGATATAAGTCAATTGCTTTTCTATTATTGAGTGCAGATTTTCTGTTAAAAAAAATAAACAGTATCGAATTAAAATCACGTTAGATAAAAGTAACAACGATGGAGGTGGAATATTTTCTGTGGTTTAATGCCGTAACAGACTACTTGTTCCTTTTCCAAATTTTCATCGTATGAAGACAAAAATGTATTACAAACTCTTTCAGCCATTAAAACGGGGGTGGGTGGAAGATATAAATATTTTATGTGAAGATTTACGGCGTGGCGTAAGAAATATCTCGACGGGAATGCATCACTCAAGACAATATTTGTTCACAAAGTTTACAAACATTGACGGGCTTGAGACAGCATAATGCTAAGTCAACTTGAACACATTTTACAGCACAGTAGTTTTACTTTTTAAAAAATTATGCAAATAATAACACACAAAGTCGTACAGAGCTGTCATTGACTTGACTTTGACTTGTTCCATATCTCATAACTGGGATCTAAGGAATGCAAATANAAGTCGTACAGAGCTGTCATTGACTTGACTTTGACTTGTTCCATATCTCATAACTGGGATCTAAGGAATGCAAATAAATGAACATGAATTATCTTATTTCGGAAGTGAGATAGTTTTCATTTATTTGCATTTCAGAAAAACATTAAAAATTGTACTTTTATCATGCCATTATGCAAAAAATATGTGGCCTAAAAATTTTTTATGCAAGGAATTAGTACTTATAAGCAATATCTAAAATTTTAACAGTATTTTGAATATAAAATAATGCATTTTTGGTGACCAGCGCCCAACTCAAAACCACTGGTGTACTCTTTGCGTCTAACAAAATCGACCTCCACTTACATTAAAAAAAACGGCACACGTAACATTAGCCTGCATGGGATTCGAACTCGGAACCTCACATCCGGGCGTAAATACGGTCGCCTGACGAAGCTGTGGATTGAACAACTGGTTGGAAACGAAGATAAACGTGTACGTCCGCGCGAAAACAGCAGCACTGTTTACAAGCTCGAGGCGTGTTTACGTAAGTTATGAATGAGGACTTTCATACGAAGCCAAGTTTAGGTGCGCGAAATTATGTAAAGCGGCAGGAGTCAACGCAACGCCACTTGTATTCTCTCCCAAAGGATCCGCTCAATAAAATTTTGCGCATGCTAATTTTAAAATAGAATAAAAAAAAATTTCAAATGTTACGAGCAAAGCACGCTACACAGATCTCTGCAACGGAAGTTTACATGGGTAACCAGTAGCCAAAACAGTGTCATTGTAAATGGAGGGGGGGGNAAAGCTAGGAGGACGGAATAGGAAAGAAACGCACTGCTAAGATTTCTTTTTTTCAAAGTTCGGATTAATGATTGGGCGTATTTTTAACGAACTGTGTAACAACTATCTGCTTCTAGCGTAGAGCAGTAGCATAGATTTAGACATAAGATGTGGAGGTATGATCAAGGACACTTCTCAAATTCGTGTGCTACGGTACTTCCAACTACATTATCACATTGAAATTGATGTAGTATATACAGTAAACATAATTTTGTGTCAACGTTATCCATGGTGCATGCACAAATACAAAAAGTGTTTTTCTTAAGGTGTCGCCACTTTGTAGAAGTATTAAATACAATTAATTAAAGCCGCAAAGTAGATTAAATTGTACTTTTTTTTTTAAAAGTAAAATGGCATAAGAAAAATTTAAAGAGTAAAATATCAAACACTACATAAGATACAAAATTACAATTGCAAAGCAAAAATTGAAAGTTAAGAAAAAAAATTATTTTAGGGACTCCCAAATTAGTAAAAGAGCAGATTGACAGAAAACTACGAAAATAATGAATTTTGGAGGTAAAACAATAATGAATTTCGGCTTTTAGACAATTAACGGTGCCGCATTCGCAAAATAATTACAGCTACCATGTGAACTATAATTTGCAACTATGTTTTGTCCGCGTAACCCTACGTGCAAAAATTAACATTATTCGAAATGTTTTTTCAGATNTTAATTTTCAGATATAAGACGTGATCAGGTAAAACCCCGTATTATATATACCACTGCTGTGTGTTACTATGCTCGAAAATGCAAGTAGCGACATAATAATTTTGCATTTTGAGAATGCGTCTTCGAGGACTCCTCTATAGGTTATTTATTGGTTCCAGACTTAGAAACCGACGTATATATACCGGACTCGTAAAAAAAAGTTAATAATAGTATATAACCTGCAATTTGTTCAAATAGCAGCATATGAAAGCGAAAATCGCGATAAGTGCAGGCACTTCTGCCAGAGTAAAATTGTGTACTTAACCGTACGTAATACACACTAAATTAAGTCTTGTTTCGAAATGCCCCAAGAGCAGTCAGTTATAGACTATTCATGGTAAATTAGCACTTTTGAAAACCCTCAAGAGTCAATAAATATATATTTATTTTAGCCTTAGACATTAACTACAGAGTGCGGTGGAATATGAACACTGTGTTTATTACTTGCATGACAATATTTGTTTTAAAAGGTAGTTTAGAGGATAAAATATAGCTGACAGGAAAAAGTAACTAGGGGGCCTCAAAAGAGCTCACTTCGCCGTTAACAGTTCATACCTTCACTGCTGAAAGCTATAATAATAATATATTATACAAACAGACCTCACGATAAATGCTGAAACTCCCTTGCGGGGTAAACGGTAAATGTGTTTACACAAGCGCCGAAAGTAATTAAAAACGTAAAAAATTTAATTATCGTCCTCGAAAGAGCAGAGATTCGTTACGAATCTTCCCTACGAAGCAAAACATTGCAGCTTGCAAAACAACACGGTACAAAGTTCGTGATGACTGAACTCAATTAGAACTGCGCTGGTGCAACAAAATGGAAAAAAAGACTATTAAAAACGATGTAGTTTACGTGCTTTGTTTGTGTGTTCACTAGGATATGTGCTCTTTAATAAAGACCTCTAAAGCAGAAGTACTTTGCAAATATTTGTCACCGAATATTAAACTGTACTCAAATACCCGTAAAATAATTAAAGAACATTGCAGGTAATGACCGACCTGTTCTCGTTAAAATTGATGCAATAAAAATTAATTAGTGTTCCCAACAATGTATATGGTAACATTCCTCAGTTTTCTGCGCTTTACTTGACATTCTTCTTCAGAATGTCATTATATACAAACTTGTTCATTATACTACCATCAATATATTGAATATTCCCGGCCCATTTCGCAGACACACATACGCCCGAACCATAACTGATCTTCCATATGTTTTAACTGTGGGAAGTATATTGGTAAAATCATCGGCCGTATTAACATTTCTGCATATCCTGTGGGCACCATCCGAGCCAAAAAGGTTTATTTTAGTCTCATCTCATTAGATTACAGTGTTCCAAAACTCCTGGTTCCTATTTAGGCGGTCTTTAACGAAGAAATGTATTGTAGCGCGGTTATTCTTTATTATTTAAATATTCGCCAACTTCTGAACATTTCTTGATTCACTGTGCAGCCTCCACGCGACATGTTCTATGGTTCACGGTTTCCTGCAAGATAGCACCACAGTAACGTCCAACACGAGTATTGATTATCGAAACGAAAATGCCATTGTCTAAAGTCACGTAAAAATGTTACTGGATTGTAGAATTTATAATATGAACATACAGAAAAAATACTCGCATCTCTGGGGAGCAGTAAATATCACTCAACTGTGCTTATTATTACAAAAAATACAGGTTATCGTCGTTTTTCTGTCGTGCATTCCAAATATGACGGCGTTTTCTTTCACAGCCTCCAGTTGGAACAGTTAGCCTCTGGTTTATCCTCGGTAACCAGCAACTGGGAGCTGAAGTCGCTGCTAGACGTTGAATTAAAGTGGTAAAACGAATGTAGTGCTAGCCAGCAGCTAATTTTTGACCGGAAGATTAAAAAGAGGCGGTAAAACCTGCCCTTAAAAGGGAAGTATTCTTGCCATCTTGGATTTACGTATTTTCCTCAATAACTAAATTTTTGAGTCAGTATTTAAAAACCAAGCTAGTCAAGTAATAGGGAACATCATAACAGTTTTTTTCGAAATATAAATTATTATTCTTACGTGGTTAGTTTCACACCAATAACCATAATCAAATATTACATAATTATTTAATAATGCCAATCCCACGTGGGAAAATACAAATATAATTGAAAACTTAAAAATTTCCAAAACTTCTTTAAGTAGTTAGTAGTCCTCTGTGTAATGTCTAACTTTGATTTTTTGTGAGTGTTCAAAAATTTTCATTTCGAAGATTTTTAAGATAAATTGAAGATGTAATGGATACTACCCCCCCCCCCCNATGGAAACGAAAAAAGCTCATTAAGGCCAATCCCAGTTTTAGATAATATACCATCTGCCGCGTGACCAAACAGAGTTAAAAATAACCATACATCCATGGAAGTTTTTATAGAAATATGCAGTTAATATACGGAAACGCGCTTCCTAATGACATAAAACGGAAATGAGTTCCTTACATGCAAAATGCGGAACCTCTCACAATTTCCAACAACTTCTGTTTCCGGGAATGAAACAATGCCAAGGTTACACAAAACTTTCTTCGCCGCCGTAACTATAAAATCACCGTATTTGCGGCAGTTAGGATGTTCACGCCACTCCAACAAATTTTTCCCCAACATCAAGAAAGTAGCACGAGCCACTTGCAACAGTTGGCAACACTACAGACACTCAACATTTCTATAAACTGAAAAAGTTTAATGCTTTACCAAATTTTCAAAACCCAATTAATGAGTTGGGATGATACAGCACACTGGTAAGAGTTTCTGGATGATAAAATTTTGACTGGTATTAAGGCCCTTGCCTACCTGGAGCTTTTTTCCGCGTTTGAGGCCGAGATACGCAGGAGCGATAAGGGCGACAATGCTTCGCGCATTAAGTGCGCCATCGCCACTAAGCGCAAGGCTCTGAATTGACATGCAGTGTTCTCGTCGCACTGCGTGTACCTATGGGACTTTCAGCGGTGACCCTATTATTTTATTGGTGGAAAGTCTGTACGAAGCCTTGTGTGGGTTTGTGTGTATCTGACGCGTATATTTTGAGATAAGACGTGTGTGTAATTTTACGAATATTTCGCGTTAATTCGTAGCAGAACTTATACATAATTTTAAAGATATATTTCCTAGCAGTGTAAACGCCAGCAGAAAACAAGATAAACGTATTATCACAAAGGCAGTCCCCGGAGCGACGAATGCCAAGTGATATTCGGCGGGACTGCCACCAAGCGGCGGACACTCGAACTACAGCTGCCTATATTGCGTTATCTCCGGAGTCAAGTCCTCAGCCAGCGAGGGCTCACTCTTAAGCCGTGTACTTCAGACCAACTCCTTATCACGCTGAAATGGCGCGCTGTTTCCTACGCAGTCGGTGATTTACGGCTTGCCACTCTCCTCGCAAACCGATAACCGCCAACAACTTGGCGATGTCAAGTGGCGATTACTGTCAAGTAGGCTCTCTTCTCAGCACCGCGCCGCGCAGAAATTAGCTCGTATTGAAGCGCTGTACAGGCGCTAAACTTTCATTCTCAACTCCCACAACGATTACGCATAACACGAGTGCTAATTTCCAGACGTGAAAAAACGTTTCCAAATTAGGAAAGGGGGAAAACTTTTACACGCCCTCTTAAAAAAAGGGAGGGGGGCGGTGCCACCACTTCGTTTATAAATTTAATGTGGGTATTAAAAAAAACTAAATTACAAGCTGCATAAAAGACAGAGGTATTCCATAACCCAGAAAGATAAGATGGATGTAATCTTCAGAAATATATAGATAGCCTGCTCGCGGTTTCTTCACACTTTTTGAATCAAACCTTTGAAAAATCATCCCATGTATGACGTGTCTGGTTATTTCCTAATGCCATGTATCATAGGTGTTTTATATTTCTCTCAAGGTAAAAGGATCTTATTTTTGGATAAATTAAACTTTTACTTATATTTTATTTATAAATTATATTTAAATGATCAATTAATATGAATAAAAACTGAGAGAAAATATGTGTGTTGTAATGCCTATTAAGAAATAGTTCTTACGCAAAATATCATTACACACCGAGTGCGCACGAATGCAGTGCGTTGTCCCTTTGGTATAATTTTCTAGACTAGGTTAAGCTTTGTTTGCACGACGCGGAGGAATATCCTGGAAGTAGAACTTTGTCAGGGCTTCAGAGATAATGGTATAGGATTGGTTCTGTTTTTCCCGTGTGTACTAGACTTGCGCTCAGCGCGAAATAACAGAAGTGCATTAAGTCGTTTTTATTTATACAAACACGTTTCTTATGTATTCAGTATTAATTTTCTTTTATAGATTTCAATGAAAGAGAAAAGTACTTCATCGTTTGGTGATGGTGGGGGGGGGNTAAAGGGTATTTTTCGTTATTTGTATACCTATATATTTTTACTGTGGGAATTCTCTTCCTTACTTGTAATCATAGTCGGCAACGGAACAGTTGAATTAAATTCATGAACTCGCTGAAAACTCTGTAGACCTGGACATACGGGTTTTCATGCAGGTGCAGTGGGATTGTGGGTACATATTTACTGGACATGCGTGGTCCAAGAATAGGGGTGCGGTCAGGAACCATTTAGTGTACACCGCGCCACACCACACATCGCCGTTCTGTGCGAGTAATGTTATAGTAAGATATCGAGCGTTTTTGCTTTATCTTTATCATCTTTATCATCACAGCTCAGTCTCACAGTCGCAGACTAAACAACTGCGAGATTCCCCGTTTTTTTTTTAGTGCATGGCGCCTAAGCGGTGATGCATTTCATGCGCGCGTCAGTACCTTCGTTCTCAAACGTGTCGGAACAGCTGTAGGCAGTCGTTGGTCTTGAGATTTTATGCGTTAGTTTATTTAACACTAGGCTGTTGAATTCAGACAAAGCGAGAATTGGGTTTTTTTTTTCTGAATAAATTACTCTAAAAGCCACACAAGACTGAGCATCTGCGGCCAGATGTAACTAATCTTGAAAGATGTTAGTTGCTGTGGAATTTTAGAAATTGGGTCTGTTTTTGTTTTATTGGGACGCGACCTCTTGCCAAAGGAGTGGAATAAATTAAAACCATAACATGTACGGCGAAGTTACATTAGATAACAGTGTATCGTGGATTTGCACACATGTATTCAATGCAAAGGGGTCCGCGGATGGATTGTCGCCTGGTTAAATTAGCGGCCTCCCACCAGGACGATTCGGATTCGATTCCCTTGAGGTTTTCTCGCGGTACCTGCACCATCTTCGCCTCATTTCACTTTCACCGTATCTCAAATCAGCCATTTCCATTTCACTTCAACTCCATCGTAAACGCCTTCTACATTCTCAACACAGGTATAAATCACGGTCTCCATACCAGAGGTCGTGCCTAGCCAACAGAATATACCGTTACTGCTTTTCCCCGCACGAGTAAGATGTTTTCGTGTTGATAAATCCATGCCATGGGTTTTAACTACGTATCTGTATCGATTCTCTAAAAAACTCGTTTTTGTCCTGAAATGAAAACACGATTTTTAATCCGGTGTTCCGTGATTTGGATGCGTTGTTAATGCAGTTGGACAAAATTACATTGGTGCGTTCAGCTCGGTGTGAAACACACACAGCGAGACTTTTGCTTTAAAGGCGCGCGGCAGCAGTGGTTTTATCTTAACAGTTTTCTTGGTAGTAGAAATGTACAAAACTTATTTCAAACAGGCAGTGTGTACGTTTAAAACGTGTCTTATAGGTACTGATCGGGGGAAACGGTCTATGTACATGCGCGGAAATACATCTGCCGCACATTGATGGTGTTTAATATCGCTTTTGGCATTACTGGCTGTCGGTTACCATCGATTGGGGCAAAAACATAATACAATTCTTATAGTATCGCGTGGTTAAAATATACAACCACAATTCGATAAATATGAGAACGCAGGAATGCACAATAACAAATTGCTGCGAGTGCTTGTAGATGCCTTTATATAAATATTTACGAAGTAATTTTACAAACTTTAATATAAAATAAGGGGAAATGAAATTGATAATCTTAACTCGTCGGTGTTCTTTACACGAGAGGTATCACGCGTGGCTTTTATTTTTNATTGATAATCTTAACTCGTCGGTGTTCTTTACACGAGAGGTATCACGCGTGGCTTTATTTTTTCAGCATTAACTTTTTTTTTCGTTGTAAACTGGCAAATACTGACGTACGTACAAAATTGTTAAGGATACGGGTATGCTTTTTCTGCAGTTGTTTATAAGTTTCCCCATAAAAATTTTTTTTGAAGGGTACTCAGTCGAGATATTGATAAAAATAAAACACGGGACCTTCGTAGTTACCCTGCCGTGTTTACAACTTTGAGTCTCTCTTCAAAAATATTAGTTTTGAGGAAACTGACATAATTATNTAAAATAAGGGGAAATGAAATTGATAATCTTAACTCGTCGGTGTTCTTTACACGAGAGGTATCACGCGTGGCTTTTATTTTTTCAGCATTAACTTTTTTTTTCGTTGTAAACTGGCAAATACTGACGTACGTACAAAATTGTTAAGGATACGGGTATGCTTTTTCTGCAGTTGTTTATAAGTTTCCCCATAAAATTTTTTTTTGAAGGGTACTCAGTCGAGATATTGATAAAAATAAAACACGGGACCTTTGTAGTTACCCTGCCGTGTTTACAACTTTGAGTCTCTCTTCAAAAATATTAGTTTTGAGGAAACTGACATAATTATNTGTAGTTACCCTGCCGTGTTTACAACTTTGAGTCTCTCTTCAAAAATATTAGTTTTGAGGAAACTGACATAATTATTCTCACTGTAGGTGAGGTTCGAGTGGCTTTTACAGGTGCTTACTCTGCGTTTAAATACATTCACATTGTAAACATGTACCATATAGTTTTTTTTTGTCCACGGTTAGAATTACAGGGGTGTAATCGTACGGAATGAAAACGTTATTTATAAATTATGTCAGCACGGATGCTCGGTTTTGTAGCCTTGTATTGCTGTGATTGTGGGCATTTATTACAAAAAATGTGTTCTGTGGTGTATCGTTATCTTTGATCTAATTAATCATCGTAATGGAAATTACTACACTTGGAGCACTGTGGCTGGTAGCCAGATCAATAATCTGAACGAACGTTCGCGGCCAATCAAGTACGTTGCAAATCTTCGTTCCTCAAGCCAACTCTATTGATGCGTTTTTCCTTAGTAACTTTCATATCCAATTCCTGCTGTAATATATTCGTGGTTTCTTCACACTTTTTGAATCAAACCTTTGAAAAATCACCCCATTTATGACGTGTTTGATTGGTTCCTAAATTATGCCATGTATAATATGCGTTTTATGCTTGCGGTAACATAAAAGTATTATATTTTTGGTTAAATTGAACTTTACACTTATATTATATCCATATATTATAATATATAATTTATAATTATTTCGTATAAAAAGAGACAGAAAATAGATGTGTTGGTAACACCTAGTAAGAAATAGTGCTTAAGCAAAATATTGTTATAGTGAGTGCGCACGAATGCAGTACGTTGTCCCTTTGGTGTAATTTTCTAGGCTTGTTTAGGCTTTTTTTGCATGAGGCGGAGAAGGTAACTGTGAATTTACTATACGATTTCTGCAACAGTGTAGATAGGAACGGATCAGCCACCTCTCAAGGGGTTCCGACCCCGGTGTACAGTTTTTCATACTCCATTAGCATAACTGGAAATGTAACAGAACGTGTTCTGAACTTCGAGTTCCTGTAGTCAAGATAAGATACGCTCGAGGGACTATCCCAAGTTGTAAATTAGGGATTATGTCATACGTTAATAACTTAATGCAAGTGTGTAACACCTAAAACCTTTCGAATAATCCAAGCGGCTATAAAAGTTTTAAAAATAACCTGACACTAGAGCGGTATTANAGCGCATTCCTGAAAACGTATATTTTATCTCTCTAAGTGTTGAAACATCCGTCGGATTACAATTTTATTTCTTTCGTTTGTCTCATATAATATCTTTTTTTTGCTCTAAAACTGGCTAGAACCTTTTTTTTTTTTCGCTGGCGCTATTTGTCTAAACGCCGTTAATACCAGGCAACTGCGACTAGTAGCAATATATGTACAATTTAATTGTATTTTGCTTATAAAATAAAACCTTTATCACGTTGTTTGCGCGGATACGCGTATATGGGTAAATAAATGCTCTGGGAATACGACTTTTTGCCAGAAAAGGGGGGGGAAAGTATATATATGTTCCTATCTTTTTACTTCTATCGTATTGAGTATATTGTATATTCATGGAGAAACAAATTTGTGAAAATGGTTAAATATAGCATTTTTAAGCTTGCCTATTCAGTTTCCTTAAGCAGCAAGGGAAAAGTACGATTATACGCACGTAGTTTAATCTGTGGGCTTCCATCGCGAGTAATAAAGCCCCACTGTTAAAAATCTAATTTGCATAGTAGAGAATTTTGACGAATACACTGCACGTCTTGCACGTAGGAGCTATGAGGTGCCAGGAGTGCGTGCTAATGTCACCCGTATCACTCCTTCGCTTCTTGACCTTGAACACGCAGCTACATAGTCCTCTTAAAAATGGAGGCAAATCTGCCGCCTGTACCGCGCCAGACGCACACGCCACCAAGATGGCGTCACTTGCAGGAAAAAAATTTGGAATACGTTTCGCCAACCAGCGCCTGGTAACTTACTAGCCAGCCGGTAGCTCAGCCACTGGGGAACTTTTCCGAGCTCACAGTAGCCAATAAGACATAAGGGCCCGCTTCCAGAGCTTCGCGCAGCCAATCAGAGAATGGGTACATCCACATCAAAGAGACCGCCACGCCCTGTCATCTCCGTGCACTTTATCTACTCTGTGGGTCTGCCATTGAGATCACTGACTGGCTCTTGGCGTTCGTAAATGGTCTTCTATCGGCCATTAACCTCAGCGCTGTTTGTAGCAAAAGGAAAGTTGTCATCGATGGTCCACCAAGAGTCTGTACCGGGAATATAACCCTGGATCGCTCAGGAAATGAGAACATTTGTAAGAGACTGTGGGAAAACGGATAGCCTTTTGTTCCCGTGTTCAAATATTAAAACACACCTTAATCCTTAACCGCTTGGTTTTTATGTCAAGGGAATTATTAAAAAATTTGGAAAGGTATTGACTTAAAGGAATTCTATTGTAATTCTACACAAACTTTGTAGCACACAAAAATAATTAAGGAATCTGTTACACAAAATAATTATTATAACGAGTTCCAGGAATAACTAATTCGTCAAGTTGCTCGTAGAATGGCGAGAAGATTAAAGCTAATAATAAGAAATATTTTAGGAAAATCTTGTACCGTTATTTCAGTTGACAATTTTGCAGGTAACTTTTTATTTTTTTATTTATTTAACATTTCGTGGTTAATTATTTAATACGCTAATAATCACTAACACAGGTATGTCGTCGCCATGGTGTAATGGATGGCGCACCGACCTCTCGAGATAAAGCACTGCGGTTCGCGCCCACCCACCAGTAGATGTCCAGCATTTTTTGTCTTGCTATTCATCTGAGGATATAGGTAATAATAAAATTGATAATACTAATACTCTCCGGTTTTTTTAAATATTATTTTCTTATACAATGTACTTAATATTCCCTTACTTGTATGGGATTTTCCCACACTTTTGTCAGATACTTTTCCTTACGATTAGATAATATAACTTTACTTCTTACGTAAATTTACTCTACATTTAAGCAGTAATTTTACCTTACATGTATGGGTAATTAAATTAACTTCCCTTAAATGTAAAATAATTTTACCTCGAAATTTTTTTTATAATTCGGATATGTTTGAAACTCGATATTTAGAGTTATTTTATTTCGAAATATTAGTAGCAGTAAGTGATGAAACAGCAAATTTATTAAAAGTAATTTTTGAACTGAATGTAAAATGTGTAGGCGGGATTCTCATTCGTTAAGAATATGCGAATTTCATGTGTTATCATACATAATTTTAAAACTGCGGAAAGATATATTTTTTTAATGATTGATGAGAATTATTTTTAATGGTCAAAGCCTAAAAGCAATGCTCTCAAGCGAACGGGTCTCCAAAAAACGTCTATAGCTACGTTTAAGGTGGTGCGTTTGTTTGCTTGGCGACTTTAACAACTTTTCGGGTAGAGTTTCATTTTCCAATTGGGATGGGATGTTAACTTTCACAAATGTTATATAAAGTTCAGTAAATCCCTATTCTATCCAGGATGATTTTTTTATTACACGTAGTTTCTGATTATTGTAAAATAAACTTGTTTTTTTAAATCTTGGATTTCACGGATCCTTACCACCCTTAAATGCCATTGTAGGTTTTATGGCGTATTATGTGTTATTTTTCATATATCGTAGGGTTTCTGCAGAACTCGTATCACAAAGCTTGTATCCGGAGTTCACAGCAATCTTGTATAAAAGTTGTTCCAGTTCATATGTACTTCAGAAGATAGAAAAATGTAAAACATCTGTAATACACTGTACCAGTTCAAATCACTTGATAACACAGGGAAATATAAAGCGAGGAAGCTTGCACAGGCATAATATTTTCACTGACATACGATTAATAGATCAATAATTAGTGTGTTGTTAATTTCCTTTTTAAAATGTTAGTATATCTGTGAATAAGTTGTATTGTTTTAATAGAGAGACGAAGAGGGTGAAAACGAGGTGAGTTTGGCGCAGCGTCGGAANTCTGTGAATAAGTTGTATTGTTTTAATAGAGAGACGAAGAGGGTGAAAACGAGGTGAGTTTGGCGCAGCGTCGGAAACGGGAGATCCCCGAGAAAACCCGCCGACCGTCCGGCACGATTCTTACTTGCGAAAATCCGGGAGCTACCCCGCCGGGAATCGAGCCCGTGTTCACCCAGGAGGAAGGCGAGTGGTCTGACCATTACACCTCCGCGGCCCCCTGCTGCATAGAGAGTTCTTGCGGAAAGTTTTATTAAGCCACACAAAATGTGTTTTTTTTTGTAGTGTTTTAGGATATTCTTTTGTTAAATAAATTCGCTATTATTCTGTGCTGCTATATAATCTTGANTCTGTGAATAAGTTGTATTGTTTTAATAGAGAGACGAAGAGGGTGAAAACGAGGTGAGTTTGGCGCAGCGTCGGAATGGAAGGGCGGGGGAAACGGGAGATCCCCGAGAAAACCCGCCGACCGTCCGGCACGATTCTTACTTGCGAAAATCCGGGAGCGACCCCGCCGGGAATCGAGCCCGTGTTCACCCAGGAGGAAGGCGAGTGGTCTGACCATTACACCTCCGCGGCCCCCTGCTGCATAGAGAGTTCTTGCGGAAAGTTTTATTAAGCCACACAAAATGTGTTTTTTTTGTAGTGTTTTAGGATATTCTTTTGTTAAATAAATTCGCTATTATTCTGTGCTGCTATATAATCTTGACCTTCGTTGTCAAATTATTCTACCTTCGTTTTACAGTCCTCTTTGTTCTATTCCTTGACATGCCACCCATTGTTTTGACGTAGTTCCAGAGAGTAATGTTTGTGCCCAATTTTTTTTTTTTTTTTTTTTTTTTCCCAGAAGTTGACGTTTGTTACATCTCTTAATTTCTTATTTTAGTCTGCTAGTCTTCTCACTTTTCTTATTACTGCGAGCAATGTTCTTGCGCAGGGTTTGTTTCCGCGCCTTATTTTAGTACACATTTCAATATAGTTGTTGATATCCTGTTTATTTTTTAATTTTGCAGTTTGTTGCTTTAATATTTTAACACAAACTCACGCCTCACAGGTATTGCAGCGATATCTTGGTTTTGATTTTAGCTGTAGGGACCACGTAACATTGATCGTCTGTGTTGTCAGATTGATACACTATACAAATTGTAAGCGTCTTTGTTTACGTCATTGCAATTTACGGATAATTATTGGTAGGTACTTAAACTAGTATCTTTTCATTAATTTACCGGAATTTCGGGGCGGTTCAGGTTTATTACCCACAATTTTAAAACACGTAGCCCACTTCTTACGAAAGTTTCTGCTCTAGTGTTAATTAGACACGTTATCAGCTTAAACCCACCGATATTATATTCTGACCTCAGTCGTTGAAGTTCGATTTCTATCGGCAAGTCTGAGGAGAAGTAAAATTACAATCTACAGACTTTTCCGTCCGAAGTATTCGTCGAAGAAATAAATTGCACCTGCATGCAAGCATGAAAACGAGATAAAATCATAATTTTCTGCCCCAGCACAAACACGCAAAGTTAGTCCCCGGTGCCTATTTCTACATCCTATTCGCGCTAAGTTTAATAAAAATTGGCAGTGGTGTAACAGTTATGTGAGGGCAGGGTATACATTTCCCCTCCCTTAAGCTAGTTGAGTGTCTGAAGAATGAGAGTAAATGGGCATCCAAACTGTTTTTGTTCACAGAGATGCGTTGATATGCTGTATACAATTACTAATAAATTGGTATAATATAGCCCATTCATGGTTTAAAAAATTTTTAAAAAGATTTTAAAAAAATGATTGCAGTTCCTGAAAAGTCGCTCGTTATCGACCACTCATTTTTTCTCTCATTCGCGACTGTTACTTATATCATTAGTGGGTTGCGGCGTGTTCTTTCCAACTACTGTGTTTGGATTAATTTTTCGTACACGTTACAATTGAATTGCCCAATCCCAGAATAGCTGTATCTGATTTCCCCTAGAACATATTTTGTACTTTTTGTTCCTTTTTTAGGGATATACATTTTGGTTTCTTTTGAACAACCAGTTTACTCATATCGACGTTTTTTTGGCATGTCAATATGTAAGTCATTTTGTTGCTTCGTTACAAAATTTTACTGGTTCTTTTTTACTGATTCTTGTTTTTTTGTTAAAATTAACGTAGCACTGTGGAATATCTTCATATTTAACTTAAATTTCTGATCATGTTATTTCTACTGTCTCACTCTTCGCATTAGGACAATTATATGATATTAACTGTAAAGTGAGCACTTTTCAAAGCACTCTCGTTTGGAAAAATAGTCCATAAATATATTTTATTTTAGTCTTGGACGTTAACTTTAGAGTGCAGTGGAATATACACAATGTGTTTATTACTTACATGGCAATATTAAATTTAAAAGGTGGTTAAAGGATTAAACATGGCTGAAAGTAAAAGGTAACTTGGACTTCAAAATTGCTCACTTTACTGTGAACAGCCTATTTATTACCTCTGGGCAGCAAGGCTTCGGTTGTAAATCCCGGGTAAGTAAGCGCGCGCGTGTGTGTTTGTTTGTGTAACCGGGCACGAGCGCACCTAGGTGTTAACTAAGCAATTAAACCGGCCCCATATTAGTCTGTCGGTATAAGAGCATACGCAGTTATTAAGCTCAGTTTTAGAAACTCTCCACCACAATATCACCGTTGTGTTTCAGGAATTATCACAAGCCTAGTGGGGCCACGGTGGTGTAGTGGTCAGACTACTCGCCTCCACACCTAGGCGAATCGGGTTGGATGCCCGTCGGGGTCGCTACCGGATTTTCGCATGTGGGAATTGTGCCGGACGGAGAGTTTTCTCAGGGATCTCCAGTTTCCCCCACCCTGCTCCATTCTCAACTCGCTTCACCCTCGTCGGCTCTCAAGACCTCAATGTTAAGAGCCGCCCAATCTCTCCACAACCTTAGTATCTCCTCGTCATATGTGCCACAATTATTTTCTTTAAACGTCAACACACGATAAAAAAAAAAATTTGTTTTGTTGGTATTCACCCTGACACATCTTTTGTAGACCTCACAAAATACACTTTTGTGTCCACAAATTTTGAGTGGCGAAAACTGAAAAATGTTTGCGTTAAGCACGAATAACAACACGTGCTCACCACAAAATATTTATTTTCAGTCTACATGTTCAGCACATTTCATATTTTTTGGTTGTGATAATAGTCTTCAAAATTTATAATGAAAAAAAATGTGTTAAAAAACAAACCAAAGAAAAAAATTGTTATTTGCTATTTACATAGTTTTTATACCAATTACAAAATTTAACGGAAGTAATACGTAACGATACACCTCTAAGTAACTGTCAAAATATCCAAAAGGTTNCAAAATTTTACTGGTTCTTTTGGTTATTATAAGGGGGGGGGGTGTGATTTCACTATTTTTGCGATTCTTGTTTTTTTGTTAAAATTAACGTAGCACTGTGGAATATCTTCATATTTAACTTAAATTTCTGATAATGTTATTTCTACTGTCTCACTCTTCGCATTAGGACAATTATATGCTATTAACTGTAAAGTGAGCACTTTTCAAAGCACTCTCGTTTGGAAAAATAGTCCATAAATATATTTTATTTTAGTCTTGGACGTTAACTTTAGAGTGCAGTGGAATATACACAATGTGTTTATTACTTACATGGCAATATTAAATGTAAAAGGTGGTTAAAGGATTAAACATGGCTGAAAGTAAAAGGTAACTTGGACTTCAAAATTGCTCACTTTACGGTGAACAGCCTATTTATTACCTCTGGGCAGCAAGGCTTCGGTTGTAAATCCCGGGTAAGTAAGCGCGCGCGTGTGTGTTTGTTTGTGTGCACGGGCACGAGCGCACCTAGGTGTTAACTAAGCAATTAAACCGGCCCCATATTAGTCTGTCGGTATAAGAGCATACGCAGTTATTAAGCTCAGTTTTAGAAACTCTCCACCACAATATCACCGTTGTGTTTCAGGAATTATCACAAGCCTAGTGGGACCACGGTGGTGTAGTGGTCAGACTACTCGCCTCCACACCTAGGCGAATCGGGTTGGATGCCCGTCGGGGTCGCTACCGGATTTTCGCATGTGGGAATTGTGCCGGACGGAGAGTTTTCTCAGGGATCTCCAGTTTCCCCCACCCTGCTCCATTCTCAACTCGCTTCACCCTCGTCGGCTCTCAAGACCTCAATGTTAAGAGCCGCCCAATCTCTCCACAACCTTAGTATCTCCTCGTCATATGTGCCACAATTATTTTCTTTAAACGTCAACACACGATAAAAAAAAAAATTTGTTTTGTTGGTATTCACCCTGACACATCTTTTGTAGACCTCACAAAATACACTTTTGTGTCCACAAATTTTGAGTGGCGAAAACTGAAAAATGTTTGCGTTAAGCACGAATAACAACACGTGCTCACCACAAAATATTTATTTTCAGTCTACATGTTCAGCACATTTCATATTTTTTGGTTGTGATAATAGTCTTCAAAATTTATAATGAAAAAAAATGTGTTTAAAAAACAAACCAAAGAAAAAAATTGTTATTTGCTATTTACATAGTTTTTGTACCAATTACAAAATTTAACGGAAGTAATACGTAACGATACACCTCTAAGTAACTGTCAAAATATCCAAAAGGTTNGTACCAATTACAAAATTTAACGGAAGTAATACGTAACGATACACCTCTAAGTAACTGTCAAAATATCCAAAAGGTTGTGAATAATATTTTCTTGAAAATATGCTGTCGTTCGCCCATATTTCAATTTTAATTTATAGATAAAATTTGAAGCCAAAATATGCAGAAGTCAAACTCTCGCAGCAAGTTAAAGTGTCCGATTTCAATTAAGGAATTACAACACACCACTCCCGTGACTTCAATCTTCAATAAACTAATATAAAAATAATTTTTTTTTTTAATTTGTACAAATCAAGATTTTTTAAGTTGAAATTATAGCATTCATGAAAACAAACACGACAAATGTCATTTTTCAAATAGTTTGGTATTTTCAAGTCGCTAATGTTATCATGTCATGTGACGAAACCATAGCACAGTCTGACTAAAATGAGTAATTGGGAAACGAGATGATAATAGTGAGGTAACCTAAGATGGTGAGAATGAAATCCAAGATGTCCACCTACAGAGAGTCATAAATGAAGTCTTCGTCAGACGAAGCAAAATGGTAAGGTGGTGCTAAGGGGACAAAGGCGAAGGACATGTGACACAATGAGTAATCAGCAGGATACTAAATCTATGTGGAATGACAGAGCACGAGAAAAGAGGTATGGAATGACATAGCATGATGGTAAAACGGCGGGCATAGAATGACAGAGTGGGAGAAAATGAAACAAGGTAGCAGGAATGAAATGACAGAGCATGAGAAAATAAAATCAAAGATGGCAGGCATGGAATGACAAAACATGAAAGAAAGGTAAGTAATCAGAAACAAAATGACAGCGAAAACAATATGGTAGCTGTGATGTAATCCAAGATGGCGAGATAATCCAAGATGGNAATCAGAAACAAAATGACAGCGAAAACAATATGGTAGCTGTGATGTAATCCAAGATGGCGAGATAATCCAAGATGGTTGAGGAAATAAGATGGCCATAATGAAGTAATACGTGATAATGATGTAATACATGATGGCAGTGATAAGGTTATCCAAAATTGCGACATAGCCCAAAATGGTGGCGATGACATAATCCGAAATGACGACAATCCAAAATGATGGNAGTTATCCAAAATTGCGACATAGCCCAAAATGGTGGCGATGACATAATCCGAAATGACGACAATCCAAAATGATGGCGATTACATTAACCAAGATGGCGACGATGACATAATGCAGGATGGTGATGTAATTCAAGATGGCGGACACCGAAGCCGCAAAGCCGAATACTGAATCCTTGTTCCCGGACCTACCAAATCATACTAAACCTATAAAAAATTATAATTTTTCTATCTTTAAAAGCTTTAAACCTAACATGCAAATGATGTTTCCATTACAAACGCACATAATATCACTAGTGGACTTTGCCAGAAAAACTACGTCGAATATGCGGCGTGACAATAATTAACGACGCAAACACCTCCACGCCACGCCATTACGTCGCTCCATTAACTAATTCTCACCGAAGCGAGAGAACCTGATCAGACTGCATTCATCTGGCGCAATGATGTGTGCGTGTTTCGCAACCTGAGTGTGTGGGTACCGGTTACGCCGGTAGCGCTAATCCCTGCATCAACAGGTTCTTTTCGCTTGCAGTTGCGTGTGTGCCTCCGCTATCTGACTACCCCCCACCCCCCTCGCATTCAGTGGCTNCAGGTTCTTTTCGCTTGCAGTTGCGTGTGTGCCTCCGCTATCTGACTACCCCCCACCCCCCTCGCATTCAGTGGCTGGGATGGCATCAGCCACAACAAGCACCTTTGTAAACCCATTCGCTGGCTGCCAACGGAGGCGACTATCAACCACGAGTGGTCCTTTTAGTACTCCGTGACACAANCCACAACAAGCACCTTTGTAAACCCATTCGCTGGCTGCCAACGGAGGCGACTATCAACCACGAGTGGTCCTTTTAGTACTCCGTGACACAACGTGACAGCCTTACACATTAAATCGGGGTGATCCTTTCTCGGGGAAACGGAATGGGTTTTACGTGAATGCGTATACGTTGGTGGGGTGGAGAGATTTGGGCGGATCTTAACATGCGAGGTCTTGAGAGTCGATGAGGGTGAAAGAAGACGAGTATAGAGCAGCGCCGGAATGCAAGGGCGGGGGAAACGGGAGATCCCCGTGAAAACCCGTCGACCTGCGGCATCGTTCGGCACGATATCCAAGTGCGAAAATCCGGGAACGACCCCGCCAGGAATCAAACCCGATTCGCCTAGGTGGTAGGCAAGTACTCTATCTACTACACCACCGCGGTCCATGTCTATGCTGGTGGGTACAATTCCCGCCAATCGCCGCGGGACCCTAACCGCGCCCCTCGCATGCACAGAGCTAATTCAAGGTCGTGCTCGTGTCGCAGTTGTGCAGCCGAATCGAACGAGAGCACATTTATTTCAATCATGTTGTTATTGACGAAATTATAGCGTCGAAGTGGATGGCCCTGCTGAAGTCTATTCGCAGTTTCTTCTCACTTTGAATCAAACCTTTGAAAAATCACCCTGTGTGTGGCGTTGTTTGTTTCCTAAATACATCCTGTACCACAAGAGTTTTATACCATTAATATAAAATTACCCTATTTTTTATTAATAAAATTTCTACTTATTATTTATATATAGATTATAATATTTCATTCTCAATTAATATGAATGAAACAGAGAGAAAATAGTTGTTAGTAATGCCTAGTAAAAATGCAAACACTATTAAACCGAGTGCGCATGAATGTGGAGCGTCTTCCCTTTGGTGTAATTTCCTAGACTTGGTTAAACTTCGTTTGCATGAGGCGGACAAATGGCCTGAAAGAATTTTAGCAGGGCATCAGAAATGTATTAAGGAACCGTGAATGGACTAATGTTACATTGCACTTCCCGTCCTGGTACCCCATGTGATTCACACCGTGTTGCGCCCAAATCACGTGAAGTTACGTCACGGGAAGCATGTTGATCGCAGATCGCGAATTAATTGGTCTCCGTTGCTTGGTCATTCAAACTTCTGTCCTGGGGAGTAATTCTCATTTACTTCTTCGCTTATCGGGAGCCTATGTGCGCCGTGGAGACAATCCGTGGGGTAGATGTTGCCATGGCTCGAAGTTTAGAGGTCAGAATATCGTAAACTCTGATATTGGCTATTCACGGTAAAGAGAGCACTTTTGAAAGACCTCTCATTTGTAATAATAGTCAATAAATATATTTTATTGTAGCCTTAGACGTACACTTCAGAGTGCGGTGGAATATACACACCGTGTTCATTACTTACATGGCAAATATTTATTTAAAAAGGTGGTTAAAGAATAAAAAATGGCTGAGAGGAAAAAGCAACTAGGGCCTCAAAAGTGCTCACTTTACCGTGAACAGCTTATACGCCAGGATAGCAATGCTCACGTAGTTGGGCTCCCGATAAGCGAAAATNAAATCACGTGAAGTTACGTCACGGGAAGCATGTTGATCGCAGATCGCGAATTAATTGGTCTCCGTTGCTTGGTCATTCAAACTTCTGTCCTGGGGAGTAATTCTCATTTACTTCTTCGCTTATCGGGAGCCTATGTGCGCCGTGGAGACAATCCGTGGGGTAGATGTTGCCATGGCTCGAAATTTAGAGGTCAGAATATCGTAAACTCTGATATTGGCTATTCACGGTAAAGAGAGCACTTTTGAAAGACCTCTCATTTGTAATAATAGTCAATAAATATATTTTATTGTAGCCTTAGACGTACACTTCAGAGTGCGGTGGAATATACACACCGTGTTCATTACTTACATGGCAAATATTTGTTTAAAAAGGTGGTTAAAGAATAAAAAATGGCTGAGAGGAAAAAGCAACTAGGGCCTCAAAAGTGCTCACTTTACCGTGAACAGCTTATACGCCAGGATAGCAATGCTCACGTAGTTTGGCTCCCGATAAGCGAAAATCTGAATGAGGATCTCGCCCTTGGTCAACAACGTAATTATGTGTATAACATGTGAACGGTTGGTCCCCGATTCATTTCCCGTCAGGGTTCCGTTACACGTTTCAATACGTACCCCAACCCCCTTCCTTCCAGAAAGCCTAAATACACAACTAGTGTTGACAAAAAGATGAGCGACCGATGGTTACCAGTTTCCCAAAATTAACTGGGAGGGTTGGAAAAGGAATTACACCAACGTTTACCTAGAGCTTTCGAAAAATCGAACCCATGTTTTGTGCACACGCTGAATACAGCGCCAGCAGTCTGTTTAATGATGAAGTTGAATTTTTTTGTCGGAATAATAAGTAATNAAAAAAAAAAAAAAAAAAAAAAAAAAAAAAAAAAAAACAAGTGAGCAATCGCCCAAAAATGCAATTCAGGTCTGTATTATTGTGAACATTTAACTCGGAAACCTCCAAACCATAAAATATGCATAACGGTAAATGTTGCAAATTCCCCTAAAATGCAGTGAAATAAAATATGTTAGGAATAAAACACTACTGCGTATAAATAACAACAATTTTAATACACTCCTCCGTGTAAAAAAAACTATNACCATAGTGAATCGGCTCTCAAGACCTCGATGTGAGGCAATTTTAAAATGCTTAGTTCTTGCAGTAGCAAGACGATAGTCAGAGACTCGCAAATTTTTGTATCTCGTAAATAACTAGAGAGTACATTGTTTACAACACCCACAACGTTTCCGACTAGAGTCTCGCCAGCTTCTGCCATAAGGCTGATTATGTTTAAACCACACATTGTCCATCAGGATTCAAACTCTGAGAATTGTTTGTGGTCCGATGGTAATTTCTTAGCAACCCCCGTCACAACGCAGTGTAGATGTCACTCTTGAGTTCTGACCCGAATTCAACACAGCCATAGAATTTTTCTTAAACAGTTTCACAATTCCAGTCAAACTTTACACACGCCTATCGCATCACTGAACGGCATGTGTTACAAGTCACTATTCCCGATAGCTTCAGAATTATTAACTACAAAAACACCGAATAGCACAATTCTACGAACTATCGCGTCCTTACAAAGTAGTCAAAATTACGTCCTAATTTGCGA
Organism: Clitarchus hookeri; assembly: GCA_002778355.1. Classification (NCBI taxonomy): domain Eukaryota; kingdom Metazoa; phylum Arthropoda; class Insecta; order Phasmatodea; family Phasmatidae; genus Clitarchus; species Clitarchus hookeri. The sequence goes on along the minus strand of NQII01003499.1, from coordinate 170,415 downwards.
GATATATATATATATATATATAGAGAGAGAGAGAGAAAAAGAGAGAGAGAGAGAGAAAGAGAGAGAGAAAGAAAGAGAAAGAGAGAGAAAGAGAGAAAGAAAGAGAGAGAGAGAGAGAGAGAAAGAGAGAGAGAAAGAAAGAGAAAGAGAGAGAAAGAGAGAAAGAAAGAGAGAGAAAGAGAGAAAGAGAGAAAGAGAAGAAAGAGAAAGAGAAGAAAGAGAGAGGGTGTATAATCGGAAGTTATTTCGCCTGCTAACTAACATAATTGTCACTATGGATGTGGAGGTTACCATAGAGACTAGTTCAATCACTGTATTTCTTTATATGTTTTACTATTTCACTTCTGTAATGATATTACACATACATAATCATGGTAAATATTGTAGAAACATCATTCTACTGCGTGCACTACATAGCTTGAGAAGGAACGCCATTCCAGTAGGCGACCAGTTTCTCTCCTGAAACTCCGTCCACACATTGTGAGCACTTGCTTGGCACTACCCAGGCATGGTCCATACGGTATAAGAAGGTCACTTTCTGACAGTCAGTGAGTGGCAACTTGACGTATACGAAACAAATAAAGCGCCATTTACAAAATACTGTATCAGCTGATGCACGAACGAAAAAAAGTTAAAATTACGTTGGCTATTCTGAGTGCACTGCCGATGCACATCACCAAAGCAGAAAATACGCGGATAAAAAAGAGTTCTTAGATTTATTAATACATTTTATTTTACGAGGTCAAAAAACTATGATTGTTAGTGTTAAAAACTAAACTTCGTGATAATATAGTTATGTATAGGTGTTCGAAATGAAATGTACAATAGAACGATACGACATGGAAAAGTTTTCTGAATTTGTGCTAACTTCAAGAAACTTTTTTCACATCGTATCATACCTCTCCAACCTCGCTTTCAACACGTCCTTGATATTAATTCCAAAAGCATACAGAAATATTGCATAATATTGTTGGATTATTTTTTCTAATAATTTTACGAAACGACACGAATTTTAAATATATTTTCAGCCCATAATATAAGAACAATCAACTTTAAAAAAGTCGCTATCTGTTGACCCAAAAAAGGGTTGCTCAAACTTTCCCGTGACGTGCTGTGCGCGCTATATGTCGGATATTTTGCGAGGTATTACCAGCCAGAAATCAACCGCTTTCCTGCGCGATATATAACGAATTTACAAACATATGCCAATAGTTATATTTTTCAACGAGCTCTGCATAATTTTAAAAGTAACATATATTTCATGTACAACGATTTGGAGTACAAGTAATTTATATTCTGCCGGTAATCGTTCGTCTACGTAAATTATACGCCATATTGTTCTCTTGAAACCCATCTCCTTGTTTCCGTAGAAAGTGAGACACGCGTGAATAGTTTTTAAGCAATTCTAACGTTATTCCACGTCACATATTTCCAACTCGAATATATTAGCTATAACGTCCAAAGTGTGATAATAGATACAACAGACCGTCTCGCAAATGTTAACCCAAATTCACTATCTCAGACAAATTAAAAAAGAGTTAGCAAATATTTAATTATTTGCAACATTTTATATTTTTACTTTTATAACGTACTTATTTTTTTTAGACAGATGTCAGTCTTAAAATATCTTAAAATTTGTTTAGCATACAGTACAATGGCAAGTGGATTAGCTGACAGTGTGTTGATAAAAGTACAGTCCCAACTTGACGGACTAGCTAATGGCGGAAGGATACGTAGTCAGATGTAAACAGTAGCGCTACTTTCGCAGACCTGTCAGAAAGTGGCCTTCTTATACAGTATGGACTGTAGCAGGGGTTGAGAGCGGTCAGGGTTGTCCGATACCTCCCTTTGTTGTCAAGTCCCAACACTCCAACGTGACCAAAAAAGGTAAGTTTTGTGCTCACAATTCTCAGAAGATGCATACCTCTGTAGAAAAGTTTTTATTCGGAACAGAGGCTTAATGCCAAACATTTTTTTGATTTAGAAAAATTTGAAAATCGCATCCTTGATCCGCAACAAACTTCAACATAAAAAATATTTGCAAACCTAAATACCTGTATTCGCTGAATGTAACCACATAGTATCCACGCATGCAAACACACAAACGCTTACGCACACACTGAATCCAGCAAGGTTCACTGGAGACAACATGTGCCTAGTACTAGATGTAGAAGCAAGCACAGCAAAAAAATTCTGTCGCATATTTTATTTGGGTTACTTGCTCTCAGGCTAATACCTGCACAGAGCCGTTTATATAATTTGTAATTGTTAAATAGCCATGGCTACTTAAGATGCATTACAGCAGCAGTAGTTATTCTAAAAATATATCCGAGTTAATACCCAGTTAAGAGAACAAAAAACAAATATCATCGTAGTTAGTAAATTGACCTTGTAACAATTAGACCCACATTAACTCTTAGAATACAGAGACAAAATTAACAGTGGCTAAAAACTAAAACGTATATTAAAATTACGCAGACTATCATGAACAATCCACTTCAGTTCAGCACATCACAACCAAATGAAAACAGTATTATTTTCTGACATTGGTGGAAGCTACAAAGCAAAAAAGGTTTTGTTGAATAAAAGTTTGTTTGGCACAAAAAAATTAACTGTTTGTATAACGACAATGAAATATTTTGTTGGTTAAACCAAATCATTTTTTTTTCTTCTTATTTGGTTGCTCCAAAATAAGAGTTGGTTGGTGGAACTAAAGATTTGTTTGGCTCTACGTTCATTAAACAGTTTCAGTTAATATAAAAAATTAGAAGTCCGGCCGAGATTCCAATCTAGGCAGTTTTCGCCCGAACGCTACACCCTAGCAACCTCTGCTAAAGTGACTAATGACGAAGTGTAAATGTACATTACAAATACTCGACAACGTTCGAAAGTACCTAAATAATTCAAGTTTTGCAGCTTTACTTTTTAGTTTCTTGTCGAACTTCTTTAATTAGTGTGTTTACATCTTTATTACATACAGCTGATTCAACGAAATATTCTGTTGACAGACTAGTTTTGTTTTGCCCAAACCAGACGTTTTGTTTATTCAAGCGTTCATTTTGTTTGATGAACAGAACTTAATTTTGTTGCTTTTAAAGTTTTTTTTACGAACAAAATATTTTGTTGGGCCAACGAAATATATTTTTGGACCTATACAAACAAATATTTTGTTGGCTGGAAAAAACCTATATCTCAGTACACCCTGTATTTACTTTTTAGAGGTCATGCATTCTACTGAACGCATATTTTAGAAAAATTAGACTGAAAACCTAAGTACTAATGATTAGCCATAAATATAAGTATGTAGTTAACCTGCCCGCTTCTAATCACCAGGAATAAGTACATCCTACCCAAAAAAAATGATTAAATGGGCGTGATTGTTATTCGAAAATAATTTGAAATATGCCTTTCATATGTCCAATTAACCAGCAAATGTATATTGTATTAAAGTTATATGGAGGTAAGTAATATATCCAAGATGGTTGTAAAGTGTCTATATTAAAAAGGTAGTGTCTACATGGTAAAAAGCACACTGGACTTACCTCTATACTAAAATAACCTCGATCTACGTAGTCGCCTAGGAAAAGGTACTTTGTGGTCGCAGGCGGGCCACCAACTTCGAATAATTTCATCAGGTCATAGAACTGGCCATGAATATCGCCGCAAACTGCAACAAGAAGAAAACTCACGTTAACAGTCTAGCACACTGTGTCACATATGCAAATTTAAAACCTCAATGGGAGCCTAACAGTAATATGATTTGGTATGTCCGTGCGCACATGGCATCTGGCAAAGGACCAGAGGATCTTGACCACCATATGCCAGGTACTTCGTGCTCTGTCATTCTACCTTGGTACCTCCTGCTATGTCATTCCTTCACATGGCATTTACCAGAGCACTAGCCACCATCTTCATTCCATCCTGCTATATGGTTTCTAGAATTTTCCTTTTTTCTGCTGTCATTCCACCTTGGGTCATTGCCACCATCTTGGAAGACAGTACGCCCCCATATTGGATGCCCCATTGTGCTCTTTCACCTTGGTACGTCCTGCTCTTTCATTCCTTCTCGCCTCTCTCCAACGGGATATCGTCTGATGTTGGCTGCCATCTTGGATGTCTGTAGACCTTTAACTGGTTTCATCTTCCATCATTTTGGTTCTCATATCGTCTGCTAGATGGTGCTAGCCACCATCTTGGAAGTTTCATGTATTTCCTACCAAGGGGGTCATAATGGTTCCCCCACTGCCTGCTACGCAGCTCTAGTGTCGCTTGATGTGATGGCTGCTAGAAGCACTGGTGTCGGCTGGAGGCTAAAGGCGATGTTCCATGTGCTGTATGCACACACTCGCCTCTATCGACGAGATATGGTTTAATACAGTATAAAAAGCTGTGGAGATGATATATAAAGTATACACCCAAAAATTATCAGCAAAATTAATGATTACTTGCCATGCTTAGAAACATCTCATTATTGATGACACATTGGTGAAGGAATACTGATTTTCAAGGACTTAACATAAATCGTTTGAAAATGCACACTAACTATGCCTACAAAAGTCCTTGGAGGCTTATCATATGTACGTTATCAGGATGCATGATGGCGCCTAATTACAGCATTTCGAGGACCTAGCCTGGATGGTTTGTGAATTATGCACAACTATGCTTATAAACAAATTACATCTCGCTATTTGTATTTTACTACCTCTCGAATAGACATGTCCCAATGGTTATTTTATGTATGCATCATTTAGACCTGTACTGGCACTCATGTCCTGGTGGCTCAGTCGAATAGGGCGTCTGTCTACCAATTCAAGGCCCGGCAGTTCGTCGATCCTCACCTCCCCAGCTTTTTATACTGTATTAAACCATATCACTTCGATAGAGGCGAGTGTCTGCATACATCACATGGAACATCGCCCTTAGCCTCCAGCTGACACCAGTGCTCCTAGCAGTCGACGATGACATGGCACCCGTAGTAGGCAACAAATAAAAGTTCCAAGATTGTGGCTAGCACCACCTAGCAGACAATGAGAACCACGATGGCGGAAGACGAAACCAAATGGCGGCCTACAGACATCCAAGATGGCAACCAACAGCAGATGATATCCGGTTGGAGAAAGACTATAGGAAATGAGAGAGCAGGAGGTACCAAGGTGGAATGACAGAGCAGGAAAATTAAAAATTCTAGAAACAACATGGTGGCATGGAATGATAGAGCCTGAGGTAGCATCCAATATGGCAGCATGGAATGAAGATGGCAGCTAGTCCTCTGGTTCTCTGCCAGATGCCATGTGAAGCAAAGACATAGCAGGAAGTACCAAGGTGGAATGACAGAGCATGAACTGGAAACATTTTGAAACAAGATGGCGGTATGGCAAATCATACTACTACTCCTGACATTACCCTCATCACTCTTACGTGCATGTCGGCCATAAGTTTAGAATGCACAGGATCTTAGTAATCTACAATTCCAACACTGCTTGAGACAACACACACATGCATATAGGCGCAGACTTCTGTTTTAGAGGAGGAGGCAATGCTCATTTCTGTGACAGTGCCTATGTTCATTTAAACATTATCTCTCCCTCCCCCTCTCTCCATCCCACCCATAATACTGTGCGTTGTATGTTTGTGCATGCAGTTATACCCTTGCTGGCTGAAAATAGGAGGGGCAACCACCCCCGTTGCTACCCTACACTCGGTGCGTATGCGAATGTGTGCACCCATTGACATAGAAAAAAACACAGATCTTATACAAATCTTTCAGTGGCGCTATCCAAGGATTACTGCCTAAAAGATTACCAGCGTGACTATGTATCACACCCGTGACTGAAACTGTGACCATTAAATGTGTGAGTAGTTTTAGACATGTTTAAGTTAAACTACTTATATTTCAGAACAGGACGTGACTTGCTTGCATTAAAGTGCATGTATTGTGAATATTTGCTTTTAATATAATTCCACATACAAGTTTCCTGAAAATAAGTATTACATATTTACTAATGGAATAGGGGCATGTGCTATTATTACAAAATTTTAGAATATGTATTCCCACCACTTAACAAAAAAGTGATACAAGGCAATGCAAGTGAAAATTGTTTCCATACTTCGCCATTGCATGTCCGAGATTGAGTTACAAAACACTTGGTTTAGCTTCGTACCTACATTGGCTCGGCATAAAACGGGGAAGTTAATAACATATTAAATTGTTTTTTTTAATAAATTCGGTAGTTAAGTTATTAAATTATATGACTACAGAAGTAGTAGTACTGACAGGTATCCAGCGATGACTTGTTTGGCTGCCACTATCACTACCAGTTCCCCGGAGAGAATACAAAAATAAAGGCAATAATAAGGATGTATTCCTTCCGGGACGAAAATTAAATAACAATAAATGTGGAAATTTTTCTATAAACCTTGCAAGCCTCCGCTAACAACACTACAGTCAAATTTCATACAACGTGCGTAAAACCCCTGTGTAAAAATTAAGACACCGAAGGACGCACTTAAACGTGGCCATTTTCTTCGTCATTGGGATATTAAGCAGGCAAGCGTCGCCCTTGAGGTACGCGCTTGCCTGCCCTTAAAACATGCAGTACCTTNTTTTTTTTTTTTTTTTTTTTTTTTTTTAACGAAATAGCTAATTTGTTTAAAAACAGCTATCTCCGAAATGGACACAAAGCCAGGCTGTAATAATAGTTTCAAGCCAACACTCGCATTCTATAAAACATTATTTCAGAGCCATCCAACATAGCGAAGAATGTTTTTTCTGCCTATTGCACCTCAAAATATACATACGGCATACATGAGTAAGTAGTATAGAAACCTGCATTTAACTTGGGACTTTCAACCAATAACAATGTATAGTTAAAGGTTAAAGTGTTGTAAAAAATACAGCACGGAAAAAGTCTGCACGATAGTTGAGGGCTTCGCGCTTAGCGACGATGGGGTACTTCATGCGCTTGCCAGTGTACGTCTTATCGCAACCAGAGAATTTGCCGCAAACGCGGAAAATTAGCCCATACCAGATGGTGGGCACCTTTAGAGCGTTCAAGACGTTAATATTATTTTCCATATTTTTTAGCATACGGAATCTTTGTTTATTGCGATTAAAATAACAGTCTGAAAAAAAGTATGCCAATGGAAGAAAATTACTTTTCAAAAAAGAATAGAAAGAGTTAAAGGAATTTCAAATTTGTACTTTTTTTCATACAAATATCAAAATGGTACAAAAGTAATAAGTTAGACTACAGCTCAAAATAATTGTTCATGCTATTATAATCTCACGAAAAACATGACTTTGCAATCTGTTAGGTGGTTCACTAGTATTTCAATTTTAACTTACTTAGAGATAAAGTTTTAAGTCAAAATACACTGACATGCCAAAAGTCATGGGATAGCGGGTCTAGTATCGCGTAGGCACTCCTCTAGTCCGGCAAAGTGCAGGATTTCGTCGTGGCATATATTTCTCAAGTGGACGAAACACCTGTGGAGGTATGTCGACCTATGCCGTCTGGACAGCTACACACAGCTCCCTGCTATAAGTAGGCGCAGGGTCTTCGGTGCGAAATGATCTCCCCGCCATGTTCCATTAGTGCTCGACGGGGTTCACATCGGGCGAAAGAGGTGGACACAGCAGTCGTCGATGCACTCCAGAATGCCCCTCGAACCAATAATGGACAACTCGGGCCTATGACACAGTGCTTTATCATGCTGGAATATCCCACCGTTGTGGCGGTAATTGAAGTCCATCAAAGACTGCAATGCAATGCCATGGCCAACACACACACACACACACACACACGCGCGCGCGTGTCGGAGCACAACTGATGGAGGTCTGGGCACTTCCAAAAAGTACCGGAACGGTGGCGCTACCTACTTACACCTTTGCATACATACTGCTTGCTATCCCGTGACTTTTGGCATGCCATTGTAGTTGAAAGTTAAACCCTTGCCGCAGAGACGGATTTCAAAGAGGAGTGGAGAGATATGGGCGACTTTTAACATCATGGTCTTGAGAGCCGGCGAGGGTGAAGTGAGGTGAGTATGGAGCAGCGCCAGAATGATGTGGCGTGGGGAGCGGGAGGTCGCCGAGAACACCCGCCAACCAGCGGCATCGTCCGGCACGATTCTTACATGCGAGAATATGGGAAAGACTCCGCCGGAAATCGAATCCGATTCGCCTTGGTAGGAGGCAAGTAGTCTGACCACTACACCACTACACCATGACCACGACGGCCTCACGGATTTAAAAAAAAATTGCAACGTGCCATTTCTGTGACTTCAATTAACACTTTAGCTGAAAACAAACGTTGTGTCAAAATAACATTTTTGTTAATTTTAACAATGAAAGTTGGTAATTTCCACGCACTAGTTGCTACGTTTTGATCCCAGGCGTAAGGGATGTACTGCGATAAAAGCGGTAAATCGTCGGTGCAGGCTTGAACGCCCCAGTGTTTTAGAGTTTACGGAGATCGCCGGGGTCGTGTAATGAATGGGGGCAGACGAAGACGGCCGGCGAGCAGCTCTGGGGTGCGATCGGTCATGCCCCGCTGTCCAGATAGCCGACCTTCGTGACCCGGCCACTACTAACCCCCCTCCGGCGTTGCCAACATTTACACTGCGAATTACACTGTGCCACAAGATACAATCATAAGTATCCACTCAGTTATGGAAATGGTAATTATTAAGTTTAGGGGCTTTTCTGTAAAAATAAAAATAATTCACAGAAAATGGTATATTTCCACTCTATTAATGATGCAGAACACGAATATACTAGGGGCATTAACGTCAGACTAATTTCGTAATATGTGCCCACCTAACCTAACAGAACCTAACCCCACGATGGGTGAATCACTTTCTTACATTTTTAAACTAACCTAGGATTTTTGGATTTTACACTAACCTAGGATTGTTGGGTTTTACACTAACCTAGGATAGTAGGGTTTTACACTAACCTAGGATGTTTGGGTTTTACACAAAACTACGAATGTAGGATTGTAGGGATTTAAAGGAACCGTAAAACACACCAAAATAATGTAAATTAACTCACATAGGTAGGGGGCTGGTATAATTCCTCTGACGTTAATAGACGTTAAACAAACATATTTCGCAAGTTTTCAAAATAGGTTCTACTTATTTTAACATTACGCCCTCTTGAAAATTAATAAGGTAAGCTGTGCAGAACCCATTAATGCAAATTTTGTTGGTCTAAGACGTTTCGTTCAGAAACTTAAACAAAATGGCTATACTGATCATTTCGCAATTTTGTTCAATTTTTTTTTAATATGTTGTACTTATTTTAAACCTACGCCCCTGGTATATTCGTGTTCTACGTGATTAGTAGAGTAGAAATATATCATAATTTTGAATTTTTTTTTTTTTTGTGTTTTTCTGAAAAGCCCCTAAACTTAATAATTACCATCGAAATACATTTAATCATCTTTGGAATAATTACAGAACCCATATTTCAAATTCAACTTATAATTGTTTAGAAAACCTCATTTTTCTTTGACAATGTTAAATTTGCATAAATGCGAATATCATGTAATGGTAGTGGTGAAAACGTTAGTAAGAAACTGAAATAGCAGCGACTGCGTAAAAAATAACCATAATGCCGCAATGCCGTTAATTCACGAACAACAAATACAAAAGTATGCCAGAAATATTTATCCACTGACCACAAGATAGCAATATTTTGTCCGCTAGGTAGGAACTGAAATCCACCACATTTGGTTAAAAATTCACAACGTTGGCAATACAACACTGCCCCCTCCTTGCTGTGCCGCTCAACAACCTTCGTAAGATACAGCAGCGTTGAGTCGGGGGAACACTGCGGGCATTACACCGCATCTCGTATCGCGACACCGCATCTCGTATCTCGCCCGTGAAGTAGGCCAGTGGGTGCAGCGGCCCGCAAACCCCGGGGAGGCGATTACTGCTCCTACCGCCTGTTAATGGTCGCCCTTAGTCCTGCAAGGTCACAGGGCGGCGCTTCGAAGACGAAGAGCTCTTCCACTACTCTTATCACAAGCGTTCTTAGCCCGGCGAATAATCCGGCAATTATGGTAGCAAAATACGAAGCGTCATCATAACTCTTACGACACAGTTTTTTCTCTGACAAAGCGTATATTGTTACATGCGTCTGGGCGTTGCCAGGTTCGTAGGGGATGAAAATCTCAAAAAATTAAATTCAGATTTTCATTGCCACATCCTCCCCACACGAACTTGGATACACCTCTAGCGATTTGTATCACTGTATTTGTGTTTTGAGTAAAATTATAAATTAACTAAAAAAGTTAATTTTAAGAATTAATTTAATTACTTTATTTACAACACTATAAAAATTCACACAGCTTTTATTCACAACATTAAACTGGCTACCTATACTAAGTATCAACACACTGTCTTTGATTAACACTTATTAGTTAAACACATATGCTCAAAATGTTCGCATCAAGTCCCACTTTCCCCACAATCCAACCAGTCAGTTTGAGTCTCCAATCACGCTGGTCGCTGCCACCGCTTCCCGTCGTCGACAAACCTGTCACTAATGAGAACACGACCGCCGGCACAGAGGCACACCGCGGCTTACAGTTTACAGCGTGCTTCCGAACAACACCGACAACATCCGGCAGGTTATTCATGACGAAAAAATACGACGAAAATGCCTGTACCACTTTTTCCTTAAACTAATAATCAAGGGAGCTATGAGCCCCTAAAAACCACGGTTTTGAATGTAATTGGGTTACAAATATCAGGAATTACTCACGATTAAGCAACAAATAGGTGAATCGTGTTTTGTAGAACGGAGATCTTACACCTGTGAAAATGCAGTTTGTAATATCATTCCCCTTCGTCAGGAAATTAGGGGTTGCCACCCTGTGCTTTGTCACGAATCAGCACCCCTATTTTTACGATGACGGGGGATGATATTACCAACCGCATTTTCACAGGTGTCAGATCTCCTTTCTACAAAACACTATTCACCAATTTGTTGCTTAATAGTGAGTAGTTCTTGATATTTTTTAAGCAATTACATTTAAAACCGTGGATATTAGGGGCACAGACATTTTCGTCTTATTTTTTCGTCAGGAATAACCTGCCGGAGTTTGTCGGTGGTGTTCGGAAGCACGTTGTATAGCCAAGCTGAGTTGGCCCAGCCGATTCTTCGCGCCTCGAGTCGGGCCGGTGGAGGCGGTGCCCAGAAATTTCGCGCAACGACTCGTAAGTTATTTATTCATCCAGAGACGGGAGTGGCGTCCGTCCCAAAAGCGTTATCGCGGCTGATGTTAGCGTTATCGCAGCGCTTGCTGCCCCACCTCCTCTTCGCTGGTAACTCGTGATGTCATCCTGGAAGNGGGGGAATGGGTAAGAAGCAGTCTCCCGACTTCCTGGAATACGTTCGTCGCTGAAAGGTGCGAAACATCATTCGCAAGCAGGTTTCTCCCTTCCACGCACCAAGCCAACCAAAATGGACTCGGGATTTGCTTAGGTATTAGTCGCGCATACCCGCTGGCTGGCGACAGGTTGCTAAGCTGCGAGGGTAGGACGGGAGAGCTTTGGTTTTAAATAAAATACTTTTAACTAGTTAACAATGAGCATTTACACTCGAAAATAAGTGAAGGCATATCTTTCTTAGTTTTCCAGTATTGACAGTGACGGCACGACTGGACACAACCCAAGAGCCCATACATATTCTAGTGCAAGTAGCACATCCCCAGCAACTGTCGAACTAGGAAAACATAGTTTAAGCTTAGAGAGAGGCTATTTTGAACAAAGGGGTTCTTTGTGTAATGTCGAATCGTTTCTCTAATAGACAAACTTAATTTATAACTTAATTTGTCGTTACAAATGTTCACGGTCGCAAACGAACGTACGCAAATTAAAGCCAATGTAAAACGGCTGGTGTATTGTTACAAATAATCTGCCGAACGTTCGTTAGTGAAATTATTTATGAAGTTTTCAGGAGCAATCTTGAACTTTTTGTTTAGTGTAATTTACGCAAGTACGTCAGTAGTATGATTTTGTGGGTTCGGGAACAATGGGTCTCGGGTGAGGTCCAGATGTTAAACTTTGACCTTGACCTCAAAATTTTCCTTTTCCCCTCAAAAACGACCAAAATCGTTTGAATTTCCCTAAAAATGTGTTTTACACAATGCGGCTGGCACTTGCAGAATCCGGCGGAATCCGGCGAAAATTGTGCAAATGTCAGCCGGATTGTGCAAACATTTACAAACACTTCACGCTCTGTCATTCCAGGCCAGCACCATCCATCGTGTCTGAAGAATAATCCGAGTTCATTGCCTCGTCATACAACTTCATGCACTAACTACCTTGTTACAAGCATATATTATACGACCAATGCCAAGTACGCATATGCTAAGGATACCTATACAAATCGCATAAATATATGATAATTGTACATATACGAATCGCATTTATGATAATCGCGCACAGGTCAATCACGCCGCCATCTTTCCTTCGTCCCCCCGCAATCTTCGATTGCCATTAAGTAGAGTTGGTAACTTCGGAGGCAAAGTAGTTCCATTCATTAAAGTTGGATTGAAAGTGCTAGGTAAATATTTGTGAATGCTGAAATGATTTCTTTTGCTTGCTGTTTTTTAAGCATGCATGTGCAAGACTTAGCAAATGTGTAAAATACTTTTCTAATAATTTCACATTTGTTTCTCTTAACCGACGCATGAATACAATGATCAGGCCTATGGCAACGTTGTTTTTGCACATCGCAGAATGTTCCCGGTAAAGTGAGACCTTTTGAAATCAACCTTTGAAAAATGTCACTGCCCCTACCTGCATATATTTTAACGGTCACACAGACTGGCATGCGCTCAGTTAAGTTGGTAACGACAGAGGGAAAATATCTCCGTGTTCTAACGTTGAATTAAATATGTTAGGTAAACATTTCTGAATACTGAAATAATTTATTTTGTTTTCATTTTTTAATTCATTTAAGTGTAATAAATATCAAATATGAAATTTTTTTATTTTTCTCATAATTTCACATTTTTACTTGGCCCGATGCATGAATAAAGTGATCAGACCCACGGCAATGTTAATTTTGCATATGGTGGAAAAACACACAAAATGCATACAAGTAGATCTTGAGCAGGGCTTTCAAAAGTGCTCTCAGTATACCGTGGCCAGCATATACGAGGTGTGTTCAAAAAATAAGGTGACTTGTTATCTTGTGACTTTGTCTCGATAAACATTTATGTATTCATCAATATATATTTTGTCCCCTTCAAAATAATCCCCCTCAGATATAATACACTTGTGCCAGCGCTTTTTGCCAATCCTCGAAGCACTTGTGATATGCGCATTTTGGTATGGCATTGAAGTCTCCCAGGTCTTTATCGCCTCAACCGTGGCAAACCTCCGTCCCATCATGGGTCTCTTCAGTTTTGGGAACAGAAACAAGTCGCAGGGGGCCACGTCCGGTGACCCATTGTTTGCGATAGCAAAAAATCGCCAAGCACACCAAAATAAGTCCAACCTTTATATATGTCCCAAACAAATTAAAAATGCAAAATGGCTTATGTCAACATATGTTGGGGACATGTGTGCCAACATAACAATAAAATAACAATAAAAACAATCGATAATCGAATGTACGTAGCCCTTGAAATTTGCAAAGTCAACTTGTTTTTTGAACACACCTCGTACGTTACAATGTGCGCCTGCGCATGAATAGTTCGGTGTAACGCGGAATATTTTACACGAGGCGGAGGAATCACTGGTATAAACCAAGAGGCGAGCGTGCGAAGGGTCTGCTGCCCCCGGCTGAAGTAAAGGGCGGAGTCGCC
>NQII01003499.1:102700-152417 GCA_002778355.1 Clitarchus hookeri | reverse complement strand
GCCAGGCCGTCTGGCCGGCACGCCGGAAAAGCCGCACATTTCGCCGCGGCGGGCGACCGCGCAAACCTGAGAGCACTTCAATCCGCCCCGCGCAGGGCGGAGTAATCATTCCGTGTCGTTAACGTCGGTCGTTAGCCGCGCACGCGAGAGGGAGAGCAGGCTGAGGCCGCAATTACAGATACCTGCAGCACTGAAACGCGCTACTGCACTTCACTGGCCTGCTCCCCTTGCCTTGATTGCCCGGCCAGCCACGCACACTTAACCTCCCTGGAGCAAATGTCGCCTTTAGATATTATGAATACCTTCTTATTTTATTTCCACGACGGGTTTTTTCTCAAGATGTGTTTCTTCCCAATGAATACGGAACATTTTGCACATATGTAATTATTACACTCAAGATACATTTTTGCCACAGTCGAATATGTGTTACGAATTTCCAAAATCTCTGGACATAGACCAGTTCTTTAATGTTTCAATAAAAGAGCTAATAATAATTTCTTAATTTATTTATAAACAAATTACATAAGAAATACTTAAGCCTAATATATTGGCATCAATTGTTATCACTTACTCTTTAAAGTTAATATCTACATAAATCACACTTCATGTAAGATAAATTAATACACTATAATATTTAAATCAGTCTATCCACAGTTTATTAAAACTTCTGCATATTTTACTCTGGCAGTTCTAGTATTTACAAGCAAGTCTGTATAGCTCGTTGTCTACTCAGTTCAACCTTGTTTCCCAGATATCACAAATCTCTCTTATCCAGAATGTTCTGGAGCGTCCCGAGCGCTCCCATACACAGTAGTCGTCGTCGGATACCTCGGCCTCCGCAGCACTCTGGTTCGCAGCCACCGCACACACACTCGTCCACCGCAGTCTCTTTCAACCTCGCTCGCAGCCGATACTCTTCGACGTCCCGATCTTACTTCGCCAATCATCGCACTTCGCCAGATGGCTATCACAGACTGCCGACCCTCCGGATGCGGCGATATTTATAGGGCAGGCACCCTGACCTAGAACCTTCACACGCCGGATGCACAGAAGTGAGGTTATGGCCAGAAGATTCTGGCACACGTTCTCAAGTCGTCTACTCCTCCTGCAGGGTAGCTGCCAATCATTACCTCGCCAACCAGTCGACGTGCCGGCGGCTAGGTCCGCCTGGGGGAGAAGCGGGTCGTGTCGTGGTGAGTCACCCCCACCGCGCCCAGACCGGCCGGCCCGTAACCCCACAACACCCAGCGTGGGAGTTCAAGTACATATAACACTATTATATAATTATTTATCTAAAAATTCCATGTGGTCATTTCACTCCTACATAAACATAGCTGACTGAGGGAGGTAACGAATAATAATAATATATATTATAATAATTAGGGCATCAAAATATTTTCCACTTTAATTCATGCCAACCAACCTCAAATTTAAGCTGGTTTTGTTCACAGCATGCTAAAGGCATGGCGGCGACCGCAGAATTAACAAGGTTAGGAACATCTCCAAGTTTAATTCAGTGTTAAAATTAACATCTTCGACATTGAAATGCGCAAAAAAATCTAACACCAGACAACCTATAAAATAAATATTTTTAACGTACATAAACCCAAAGGTTGTGCAAAATGTATAAAGAAAAAAAGTTTTTTAAACCTATTTTAAATTAAAAGCTTTTAAAACTTTTATGTAAACCTTTATATAATCAGTATATATAATGTAAAATAATTTACACATTTCGAATAAACATTTTAATACTGATTTTTACAGTTCTGAAGTACTTCCTTCCTGCACGCTTACATTCAAAAAGAAACTTGGAATTTTAAATAAAAGTTCTGAAATAATTTTACGACGACACACTTTCTTCTTAACTAAAACACAAAAAATTTTACAAAACTTTCAAATTTTAGAATGCATAGCCTTTCTTGTGGCGTTTTTTTAGTCAACATCAAATCATAAATATAAAAAACTCTTCCAGTACAACATTATACTGTTTTATAGAATCTCGTGTGTTTATTACTCCCTATAACTCGGTAAGTAACACAGTCTTGAAACTGTTTGCAGTTAACATTACGAATATTTTAAACACCCTGAAAAATGAAAAGTTGTACATTTTTTTACACTGGAATGCCTCATGTAGAAACAACTGTAGGACGGTTATAACTGGTTTTGGGTTAATTAAACACTTTAGAAATGAAACGCAAAAAAATAACTGCCGGCCGCGTCTACCAAAATGGCGGACGGATCCTGGAATTATGACCTGCAAAGACACACTATACCGATATCATTAATAAAAATCCAAGGTGGCGCGCCGATACTTTTTAATTTTTTATCAAACAAATTTTATTCAACATTTTTATTAAACTAATTTCTAGGGTTAACGGTTTTTGGGGGGAAGAACATCCAGCATGGCATCGAACCCTGGCTGTCGACGCCAACAAATACGGCGGATTGCAACGACCAACATGGCCGCCGGTCGCGCTTGTGACGCCATGGCAGACAACTCCGACCTCCGAATCCTGAAATCATGTGCCCGAACGAAGATAAGTACATTATTCTTGTGGTCTGACTACTACGCCACAGCACGCTCTATTCGTAGAAATAATTTACTATCTAAAGTTATTATCTCTTTAAAATTAAACTAATGGTTCATTTAATTAATGTAACGTGACGTTTGGTGTGGTAATGAAGTTGCTCGCAATAATAAATTGTTTTCTATTTTAGTTCTCTAATTAATTTTTATTTTAGTACATCCGTATGGTGGTTATCTTCTCCTTCAGTCTATCTAGCATTATCAAAGGGNGTGGTTATCTTCTCCTTCAGTCTATCTAGCATTATCAAAGGGTACAAAAATACAATTTCAATATTCCTTTTAAAGTCGCGGCTAGAATTAAGCTGCTACGCGTACTGGAGGACATTTCCACCCTTTCCCGTAATTTAATAACAAGTCCTTGCACGATACGAGTTCGTGAAGGATAACAATGATTAAATGGGCTGTTCACGGTAAAGTGAGCACTTTTTAAATCAACCTTTGAAAAAAGTCACTGCGCGTTAGCTACACGTGTACTACCGTACATAATGGCGAGCAAGCTCCCAGTTAAGTTGGCAGCCAATTAAGTAAAATATTTCTAAGATTTGGTCATGTACTTAAGAGTGTAATATTTAGATTTATAGAAAATAAAGTTGGTGCTTTTCTGGGACTACTCGTAATGAATTATCGCTGACTATTCCCAGTTTTCCGGATTATGTCTTAAAAATTTCACCATATTTTAAATCTGCAAAAAAACTGCAACGTCGTAAAATTGGGCCATATGCAGATTTTTATTATTTACTTATTTATGTATTTGCAATATATAATATGATTTTACAGATATTATCATCATAGGCACATTAATTATGTTAATTGGTATTTAATGTCACTGCTCATTAAATTTTATTTTTATTTTATCGTAAACACATTTATATATCTTTCCAGTCTGTTATTTTTGTAATGTGTTTAGAAGACCCTAGTATATGAGCAGTTATTGATACGTTGCCGTGGTAACTTGACGTGTTGAGTAATTCTTGCCTCTAACTTTCTCGTGATTGGTCAGTTGTAGACGGCGTTATTTAATTAAATGTTTAAAAGGAATTATTAGCCATTTTGGCGTTCGGAGGCAGGACGCTAGCCCGCGTGGGTTTGGCACGCAGGGCTTTTAATTAGATCATATTACAAGAACCCGAGTTCGAGCCTGAAAACAGGCTGTCTCGAAGGAGACGAAGACGCGAGGGCAAGTTTAAGGAAGAAGTAGTAGGCGTGTTTCGGTCACCGCCCGCGTATATTTTCAGGAATTAGTTCGAACTACCGGGTGTGCTAATAAGTACTGGGACTGTAATAGCACTACAGGTACGAGAGCCTGAGTAGGGAAGTCCACAATGAGAGGTCCTGCCCCATCCAGGGGGAAGAGAATGCCGACAACGAGATCAACAGGAACGCCTAGAAATCCAAGAATTATTGGTCTTTAAATTATATTCAGCTAAGTTTGAAAACTATTTTATTAAGAAGCAGACACGAAAATATTTATTTTTTTTGTCCAGTTGAACTGACTTCAAATTATTTAACCACGGACACCTTGAAACCCAGAATATCACTTTTAAAACACTGAGCTAGTCTGTAGCTAAGAAGTAAAACAATTTATTTTCCTGGAAGTAAGAATTTTTTCAATGCCAAGTCTAAAGTAAAATGGAACACCTCATTCACGAGAGAGGCCAGTTAGTGTTGCTGAGGCCACACACAAAATAAAGTCGGCAAATTGATTACTTTATTCCTGTCGTGTTTCATGCTAAGTAATAATTTCAAGTAGCAGCAGATATTTTCCTAGCAATAATTTTGGTTGTTCTGCATTGGAATTTGTTTTTTTTTTTTTTGTGTTATTCGTGAGTGTTGTTCTTAAGTTCTTTACACGTGTGCACACTGTCTCTCCCTACACGGGTCTAACTAGTTCCTACATCCACACACGTAGGGCATACGCAACTCGTAGCAGTAGCCGTTAGCTCCTGTGTTACGTCTGATGCTACCGGGGCCTAATTATCTCCACTCTTACACGTACACATGTATATAGTAGTAGCCGAGATGCCTAACTGTTAGGTTTGTTACAAAACTGCATGAATACCAGGCAACAGAACGAAATAAACATTTAAATTGCCGCAATCTGAGTATCATCAATAGATATATAAAAAATTTATTTATTTCGACTGCGAATATATGTCAGATTATTGTGGATTTCTCTCTTTTAAGATGAGTTGAGTTGAGAGATTTGGGCGGCTCTTAAGCCGATGAGGGTAAGATGAGGTAAGAATGGAGGAGCGAAGGAATGAAAGAGCGCTGGAAATGGGAGATCCCCGAGAAAACCCACC
This sequence comes from Clitarchus hookeri, assembly GCA_002778355.1. NCBI lineage: Eukaryota > Metazoa > Arthropoda > Insecta > Phasmatodea > Phasmatidae > Clitarchus > Clitarchus hookeri. The sequence goes on along the minus strand of NQII01003499.1, from coordinate 147,527 downwards.
AACCAGCGGCACCGTCCGGCACGATTTCCACTTGTGAAAATTCGGGAGACGTCCGGACGGGGATTGAACCCGGTTCGCCTTGGTGGGAGGCGAACAGTCTAACCGCTCAGCCACCGCGGGGCCCTTCAAAGGTTAAGACGCGTCGTTATCAGTTTCATAAATTTCCGTCAGCACGTTTCAAAGCTGTACACCAGTCTGCACTTCGAAAATTACACAAAAAAATTCAACTTCACACTGTCGTCCAAACTTTCTACGGCGCGAACAGTTAATTACAAACTTCTACAACCGCTTGACATTCCTCCGCCAACACTTTCCTATCTTTTGATTTTACTACTTCCATTTAGTAACTGTTATTTTGCTTTTATTGAAAAAAAAAAAAAGTTTTGCGCCACCTGTAATTGGTTGCACACGAAGGATATTTGCTGGGGCAGTCGACGAAATTACAGAAAGATATTCACACCGTCTCGCGTGATAATCTGTACAAACAATGTAAATGAATTTCATCCCATATTTTCTCTTGGGCAGCAAGCAACATCGTTAACTCGAATATCCAGGTGGTGCAAAACTTAGAGGTATTATGTAAAATAGGCCTATCTAAAAATTATCACATATCTCCATAAATTAGAATTTTCGGGTGACAGGAAAATTTGTAAACGGATTTTTTAGAAATAAATTGTCAACACTAGCATAAATACTCACTTCAAATTACAGTAGTTTCCCCATCTAAAAGCACCTGTTAATCTGTTTCAACCAATGACGCTTTTAGGCAACTAAATTTAGGCGTGAAAGAAAATAAAAATTATAACCCAATGGAGTATATATCCTTAACATTTTTCCGATGTGGAGGTTTTCCGAATTCTCCTTTCCCACATTATCCTCCCCACCCCCTTTCCCGGGAGATGTGTGCCTCTACCAGTACTCTTGGCAGTTCATCGTGGACCACGATCGAAAACTTGCCGAATAACGAAGCGGTCATAACGGCAATAGTTTAATTTTGTTCAGAATGGATAACTTTAAAAATAAAACTAGGTCCATGCATAATTACAAAACGACATAGATACAGTAAATGTAATGTTACTTTCAACGAAAACAGCATGTTCTAGTTACTAATCCCCTTTTCCTATACTTTTTGTATGAAGTTGAAACATTCCCCTAAACAGTTCGTTCAAAAAAATTAATTCCAGTTTTAAAGCGAGTGGTCTATAATTAGTGCTTTACGTCTCATTCACAAATCACTGTAACGTCATTCAAGCTTCCAATACGATATATCAATGATTCCCGCTGGTAAACAGCGGGGTCCCTGGTAATATTCAACCAGTACCCAAAAGTACCAAGTTGCCGGCATGCACAAACTTCAATTGCCAGGAACACTACGATGATTGCATGCGCATTTACTAAACCGCGTAAGCATTTAGTATTTCATGACGCACTTAAAGCGCATAAGGTGTCATTAAGTTCTACATAATGTGCAAGTTTAAAAAGACAAGTCATGACGAAACACGGTGTTGTGCAAACAGTGTTTCAACACAGCGTTTCAGCGTTGTCTCGTGGCGTGTTACAGCTAGCAGCGTAGCGGGTTCACTCACGCGAGGCCGATGAACGATTACGAAGCACGCAGGGTGTGATCAGTTCCTTTTTCTTGCGACAAAGGCACACGACACTGCTGCACACGCGAGCCTCGATTATCGACCCTTTTTTCTACACAATTTAGAATACACCATCCACCTGTAACACCGCCTACCATTTTTTTCTATTCAATACGCCGTTTCACGTAGAGATATTTTGTTCCGTTTCCTCGAAAACGGGATATTTTTACACAATAAGTAGACAAAATTCTATTATCCGAACCCAATACTAGACGTCAGTGGAGAAAGTTACATATTACTTCGCCTTGTAATTTACGTACAGATCTGAAACAAAAATGTATTTAGCCATCTAAGCTTCATTTTAATATTTAAAACGATTGCGTACTACATTCGGTGTCTGAAATGACTATTTCCATCATTACCATGAAAGTAAGTTTATGTCTTCGAGTTAAACGTTCACATCGTGTCATTCCACACTAATAATGACGATACCAAAGTTAACTTCCGCTTCATCAAATGGTAGAAGCCCTTTATCACAAATGTTCACTCCACGTTCATTCATCATTTCGAACGCTATTCATCATGTTCAAAACTTTGATTTTAAAAAATACGTTCAACACAAAATGAGCTAAGTTATAACATTATACTCACAAATAGGNGCCCTTTATCACAAATGTTCACTCCACGTTCATTCATCATTTCGAACGCTATTCATCATGTTCAAAACTTTGATTTTTAAAAATACGTTCAACACAAAATGAGCTAAGTTATAACATTATACTCACAAATAGGTTTTTTTTTTTAGGATAGAATTACTTTTGAGCAATAAACACCTCCATGGCAGAGAGAGAAAAATAATAATCATTACATTTTCCACGTCATTGTAAAATCACGTGAGTCTAAAAACCAACTCTGTTAACCAGGAGGACACAAAACTGACGTTTCAATCTAAATTGGTATTTCCGGAGTCCAGCAAGATGTCTTACGTCCTGAAAATCCTCGACTTGCACGACACGAGCTCGCGAAGGATGAGAACAATCGTTGCAATCCGATGACATGTTGGTACCGAAGGATCGCGGGTGGGATGTGGACGAAGCTGACGGGAAAGGCAACCGGTTACTCCACCTACGGGACATACATGACGTGATGAAGCGGGAATGTAAAATCGACGGCATGCAACAGCACCCTAAATCTAAATCAATGATTTCAACCAGTATAATTATTTTACTAAATTTTCTGTCGATGAATGAGGCAATATTCTGTGAGAAAATTCCTCTGTTTTCATTTTTTTATTTGAAGCAGTTATCTTTAATATTGATGCACTGAGAATATATGTATTTTTTTTTAAACATTGATTCCCAATCTTAACTACGTAGCTGCAAGCTTGGTAATTAGGCTCACTGGTTAATCAGTGGAATTCACTGAGGTTTCACTGCCAGACCAGTATAATTAACTAGGGGTCAGTACAAAGCATTGTTTAATTGGTGGATACCAGCAAACTAAAATTATCTGTAGAATTTTACGGATTCAAAAATGGAGCAGTTTCAACAGATCTGCACAAAATCGCTGATTTGTAGTAGTTTTACCACCGGCCACGTCAACTATGTCCCCTCACGTACAAAAGCGAGGCAGAGACAGCGCAGGAAATCAAACTTTGTTCGCCGTACTAAGACCGTAGGGCTAACCGCTTAGCCAACGGGGGCTCTAATTACAACGACCAGAAATAATATTTAAACCGCGGTGGTGTAGTGGTTAGACTGCTCCCCTCCCACCTAGGCAAACCGGGTTCGACTCCCGGCGCGGTCACTCCCGGATTTTCGCAAGTGGGAATCGTGCCGGACGATGCCACTGGTCGGCGAGTTTTCTCGGGGATCTCCCGTTTCCCCCGTCCCTTCATTTCGGCGCTGCTCCATACTCACCTCACTTCGCCCTCATCGGCTCTCAAGACCTTGCTGTTAGGAGCAGTCCAAATCTCTCCACTTCACAAATAATCTGGGAATGTCAATTACATAGATGTTGCAGCTCCGCCTAAGTGATGCTAAAATAGATATAAGGGTGATCAGGAGTAGGAAATTAGTTTATACATTTTTAGCATTACATTATTTTATTTTTTTTCATTGTGGCATATAATATTTTGAAAAAAGTGTGGCAATTATGCAAAATTAGATTTCGAAAAGTAAGGAAAGAAACTTTTAGGATTTAAATAAATATATTTTTGTACGCACCTCAAATTTAACATAAACTCAAAATAATTATTCACGTTATCAAAATGTCATGAGAATATTTTGTTGGAAATTTTTTGTGTGGTGCACCGGTTAATTTCATTCTAACTTTTAAAATATTGAAATTAAATTCAAAGTAAAAAAACCACAAAAGTTAAAACGTTACCCCATATAAACCTCGAGTCGAATTTCAAAGAAACTATAGTCTNTATTTTTGTACGCACCTCAAATTTAACATAAACTCAAAATAATTATTCACGTTATCAAAATGTCATGAGAATATTTTTTTGGAAATTTTTTGTGTGGTGCACCGGTTAATTTCATTCTAACTTTTAAAATATTGAAATTAAATTCAAAGTAAAAAAACCACAAAAGTTAAAACGTTACCCCATATAAACCTCGAGTCGAATTTCAAAGAAACTATAGTATAACACTTTTGTGGCTTCGTTCAAGAAACAATTACGCTGAAACCAAATTTTATGTCAAAATAACTTTAATTTGTATCAATGAATATATTAAGTTAAAAAGTTTCCTAATTACCGCAAAAATAAAAAATAAAATTTAAAAATAATTTGGTAGTTTTATAAAGGANTATGTCAAAATAACTTTAATTTGTATCAATGAATATATTAAGTTAAAAAGTTTCCTAATTACCGCAAAAATAAAAAAAAAAATTTAAAAATAATTTGGTAGTTTTATAAAGGAATCATTGATGTGTCACGGAACCATAAAATATCCTCGAAATCGAGAGAGAGAGAGAGAGAGAGAGAGAGAGAGAAAAATAGAGAGAAAGAGAGAGAAAGAGAGAGAAAGAGAGAGAAAGAGAGAGAGAGGCAATTTTTTTCTGTACGGCATGGATCATCTACGATATACGTTTCGCTCTGTTCTTGGACGTAGCATTTGCCACGGTGATTACCCATATGTTTTGAATGGCCTGAGCAAGAAACTTCAAAAACACTAAGTATCAAGATGATATTCCTATTGCTTCTATCACTACGACGTCTCGCTGATTTTACAATACTTGTGCAAGGAAACAAACTAGATGAGTGCAGCACAAATTTTAAGAGAAAATGAATCTTATAATAAATGTGTACTCAAAAATTTAAATTCTGGAAAAAAAAAAAATAATAATAATAAGAATCAACATTCACAGATTTACTTCAATCAACGTATTGTTACGCGCTGTAGCTTTCACCGGTCGCGAGCTCCCGTTACACACGCGTGAACCCTACTGTGTGGGGGGTGTCCAACTCGACCTTCCCCTCCCCCGCAGGTAAACCAGCACACTGCCACGTCGCTCACCCGGGTGAGGGAGGGGATGATTGACAGCTGTGCTATGGCTCGTGCCATAGTTCCTCCTCCTCCCCCACTGGAGAAGCCGACGAGCTTAGGGGATGCGCAGGAATATTCTGACTACTAGGACCCTTGGCGCAACGCGGAATTTAGAGAAATTTCTGGGCGATGGCCTAAGACCCCATAAACACAAGCCACAGCTGGACTGTCGGCAGGCAGCCTTTGGCGGAGGCCATCTGGCTGAGAGCGGTAGGCGAAGTCAAGTGCAGTGAGGGACAGACAACGACGGGAGATTGTGAGACGACGGCGGACGAGATGTTTGTGGTGTGAATGAACACGAGGGCGTGAAAGCCTACGAGTGAAGGCTACTGTACGTGATGAGAACTCTAGAACATTGCCGACTGGCGGGCCATGGACTAAACTGAGGTGGGACTGAATGAACATGTAATACAGATTTTATTGTAAATATTGGAACTGTCAAATATGGACATACAATTTATAATAATAATTGAATAGGTCTTGATACACTGTCTGTTGGGACTTATTTCTAATTATTTAATTTCATCAATATCTTTGAGGTAATTGTAAATTGTGTTGATTGAATTCACTAATTGTAAACAACAAGTGATTTCAATTTATTGTTAAGAATTTGGGTAGAGAGAATTTTTTTTTTAGTTATTGTAAATACAATTAGGAAACTATAATTAACTCTTAACTCTTTTATTTAATTAAGACTTCCATCCCTTAACGAACCTGGTTCAGCCCACTGTCTTTTGGGAAATTGTAATAGTACTTTCATTGGTGAAGGAAGATGTATTGTTTTCTGCCATCATCGTACGTATATATGAGGTCAAATTAAATATGCGTACAAAACTGGCCAACTTTATTGGGTTAAGGTGGCACCAACAACTTTTTGAGTTTGGTGTTAAATTCGTCTTTACGCAAGGTCACAGAACAGAAACTAATAAAAAAATATATATATTTATGAACCTTGGTGGCTTACCCGTAGAAGCCTACTAACAAGCTTTTAGGAGCGACAGCCCTCAATGACGAAGACATGATACGACAACGTTAGATGATCATGCCTACTGTGCGATATTATGGATGTCATGTACTGGAGTGAGGCCGGATTTACACGATCATTGTACTAATGGCAGGTCCTATGCGCTTATGGCGCACGTCACCTTTAGCTAATACCAACAAGGAACCCGTAATCCCTTTCACACGTCGGGGCATACATGCGACTGACTCAATCACACATCCTGGCAGGATACAATCACACGGAGCCGGGCTTTATAACAGCGATGACAATCAAGGCCAACCTCCAGCATAATAAACCGGTCGTAAGGCCGTCCTTAAACTGTATTGCCAGGTATACTGATTACCATTTACAATAATGTTGCTTGGTTGAATCCACCTATGTTGTGTAACATTTTTTTTTGTAAAGTTTTAAATTTAGCTCCGATTGATGCATTAAGATATAATCAGCTTATTAAGCGACAGAAAGTGTACCAATACAGTGAATAAAAACGGATTAAGAATATCCACTGCAATTACGCTCTTATTCGATAAAACAAAAAACTCTAAAAGCCATTACACCACAGGTTTAATTAGGCAATAAAAACAACTGACATATTCCATCACCAGCTGGATATTCTCCGTTTCATATAATTTCAATAAATTTTGGCATTTCTCGAAAAGTAAAGCGGTTACACAGTATCCCTCCGCCACAACTCTTCTGTCAGTGAGGAAAGCGATGTGTGTTAACAAATTACGAATCCAATCACAGAGTACAATCCAACGGCAAGAACTAAAAGACTAACAACTTCAGTCCAGTACCACGGCAATTACAGCTCGTTACCATCCCCACCCATATTATTTTTGTAGTGACCATGTAGTATAAAAGTTAGGGCTCTATTTATTTTATTGGTGGGGCGGGGAACTCTTAGTTTATCATATTTCGTGAGACGGGATTGTTTTGCGGCTTTTCTTACGAGTAGCAATTTGAACTGCCCATTGTTTTGTTGATGCACTGGAAAAATTTGTTCGTACGGAAATAACATTCAAATTACTATAACTCGAAAGTTATGACGCCATTGACCGAACGAAAAACCAGAAATGTGTGTATTCTTACCGATGCGAGAAACACACACTAAACATATATAGTGAAGTTAGACCAGCACATAAAAATCGTTGGATTTTTCTATATAATTAACTACACGAACAAAGGAGTTTATTTAGGCCACGTACATTTCAAAACCTCTGGCAAGAACAAAACGAGATGAACATGTCGCTGTTCATATCGAGGTTACAGATTCACAATGTAAACATTTTCAGAAAATTTAACTTCACACATTAAAATCGATGGATTTTCAATAAAATTAACTAGGGTATAAAAATGCGCATTTTAAGGCCATGTACGTTCAAAACATTTTAACAGCAGTTTCTAAAAACATAATTTACAAAACACGCAAACTTACTATTCACTTCGTAATTCTTACACACGTGGCGAGCTTTGGAGGGTTACATCACAAAACTCACTTTTGTCGGCCACTGATACGCAATAATTAATTTTCTTACTTGCAAAATAAGCAAAATACCAGTCGTTCCTTGGAATAAACAAATTTAACTTCAAAATGCAATACGCTCTCGCTCGCGTCGCTTCATGACGGTTGAAGAAAACGACGTACCGAAGCACACAAGTAACCTTTTACGAAGCAGCAGACACGTGCTGATATTCCATTTCACTGAAAAGACTGTTCTAAAAAGGCACGTACAATGACCTACATTAAAAATGTAAATAAAAAATAATTAAATGCAGATATAACATTCCAACACCACCAGCAAGGAATTCTCACATATAGATAAATCACGAAGAAAGAAGGCACAATGGCACTCACATGATGGAGACGTTTCACATAACTAATGTACAGAGGTTGAGTCACCAAAACGCCGTCCGCCATCTTGGTCGACGTCACAACCACCGACCGCCATCTTGGTAGGTGCGGCCGGCAGACATGTTGGTCGGTGTAGTCTGCCATATTGTTTCCCAATTACTCACCTTCGCATCTGTCGCGTGTGCTCCACATGCTGTAGTTCTCTCGTCATCCGCTAGAGTGCACCACCGATCACTGTAATGATGTTTATTGCTGCTAGTATGTGCCATCCTAATGCTCACATTCGTTCGAACCCGCAATCTTGTTTCAGTAGTTCCTTCATCACCTGTTAGGAGCGCTGGTGTCCTCGCTCGGCCGCCATGTTCTTGAGTTGGCCGCTAGGGGGCGCTACTTTTTTATTTCGGAGCTCGAAATATCACCTGGGGGAGAATGGGATCGAACTGCCGAACCTTGAATCGACATGCAGATGCCTTAGACTACACAGCTGTCGTGACACATACTATGACAAGGGTTTAAAAGTAGTAATAGCGTGTGTATGCGAGGACGAATAAATATTTCGTCGTGATTAATCTAATGCGTAGTAATAATTTTTATATAAGTTTTTTTGGGCTATCTGGGACTTACATAGAGCAACAATAAGAATTTTATTTTTCATATAGTCATAATCGTCACCTGTTCGCTTAAAAGTATAGTTTATTTCTCGTCTGGAATTTGCTCATCGCCAAGCAGCAGATGTTTGCGTGCTGTCCCAGTGGGCAGAAAATAATTAGGTGTTCGCAGTCAGCGATCACAGGTCCTACAAATTCCTGCAGTTGTGTCTTCAGTCGTCTGCAGTCGAGTCTGTACTATACCGTAAGGAAACCACAGCATCTCCACGCTAACACAAGGAGTGAGTATTTACGACAATACGACAAATATTGTGCAATTTTTTTTAAATATAATTTTTTTACATTATGTGGTTAACTTGTGTCCAGGTGAAGTGACTTCCGTGGAAGGGCGTCAGAGAGTCCCCTCTTGTCCAAGTGAAATCGTTCGATTCGCCGAAGTCCCTAGCAACGCGGTCTATCGTTGTTAGGCATTATACTCCAGCCTTATTTCTCTTCTCCTGGTATGTAAATCAGTAGTGTGCACACAAACGGTTCATTACTACACTCATTGACAATAAAATTCCAAGTAATGTAATAGTAAAGAAATATTCGTATTCATAAATAAATAATTTGCCCATAGCTTTAAATATAATAATGCCATATTCTACACCAAGACATAAGCTTATTGCATATTTAAAAAAAAAAGACAACTGTTGAGCAGAATTATTACATAATTTGAATATATTTTGTAATAGCAAAATTTTGTGATTTCTATTTTACACAAAATAGCTACACAGTTAATCGCTTAACGAACGCATTAACATTTCGCAAAATTATAAGTTTGTGGTGTGAAAAGTAATTACGAATTTTTTTTTTCATACAAGTGTGTCTTTGGAACCTATGGAAAGAGTTTAAGTATATCTATGGCAATCGAAACAACCAATTATTAAAACAGTTGGTGTGTCAGCAGCAACTAATAGCATTGTCAGAGGAAAGCTTCTGATTGTATTGGTGCTAGCGTCTAGACTTACACAGCAGCGACTATGATTCTATTTATTTTGCAGCATGTAAAACGTGAACGAATATACTCGGGATAATATATTAAGGGGTTAATTGGTGGCAGTGTAGTTGTGTATACTCCGGCTTTGTTTGCAAATACGCATTTTCTTTCATTATTATTGTATATAGTTAACATTATATTTCTTTACTTCAAATTTAATTAACATCTGTGTTTGCGAGACATCATTTCATCGCCGTCGTCGTCGCTTTGTTTAATAGTCAGTAGAAATTTTTTCCGTCGTATAGTGTTTCTGAATTACTTGGTTCGTGTTCATAAATACTGTTCCGCACTCGTGTTTTCATTTTGCACGTGTATACCTTTGATGGTCTATGTGGATGTATGCACATGCAAATAAATATTTAATATTTAAATGTGACAAATGTTTTGTGTTACCTCGTAATGAAATAATCACACACTTTTAAGTGGCAATACAAATTATTTGATGCTCGAAAAAAACCCATATACACCTTACATATATATATTACATAACAAAACAAATATTTAAATATAAATAAAAGTAATTGAATATATATCACAAATATTATAATTCAGAAAAAAATTAGAAAAATAAAAGTGATATAATAAAATTACCTAATAAACAATAAATATTTAAACATACACACATATACTCTGGTGTCATATCTGAATTGGTTATATGTATATCATATTAGTATTGCAAGGTGTATGTATATGGCATTTTTAACCCTTGCCCCAGCAGATGTCCCGATAGCCGAGTGATCTAAGGTATCTGCATTCCGAACCAAGGTTCGGCAGTTCAATCCTGCCCTCCTCCAGAAGATATTTTGAGCTCCGAAATAAATAAAAAAAGCCGCGCCCCTAGCAGCTAACTCTAGAACCAAAATGGCGGTCGAGCGAGAGCTATACCAGCGCCCCTAGTAGGCAAAAGTTGAATGAAAGACAAGATGGCGGGGTCGAACGAAGATGAGTAATAGGGTGGCACACAATAGCAGCAATACACAGCATTACAGAGATCGGTGGTACACTCTAGCGAACGACGAGAGAATTACAGGATGTGGAGTACGTGCGACGGTGTGTAATTTGGAAACAAGATGGCAAACGAAAAAAAAATGGCTGACTAAAAATATTGCTGACTGCACCGACTAACATGGCTGCCAGCTGCACCTACCAAGATTGCGGACTGCACCAACTAACGTGGCTGCCATCCGCACCTACCAAGATGGCTGACGGTGGCTGTGACACCTACCAATATGGCGGGTGGCGTCTCAGTCCCCAGCCCTTGTTTCCGGACCGGCACAACCCTACTACTCGCATGCTCTATTGTAATTTTTCGAAATGTTTAAACCCGTGCTCCATTACTCAAAAAAATTGTACATTATTTTAAAGGCACAATTTAAACAATAAATGTTGTAATTATCATTAAAGTTTTAAAATATAATTTTTTTTATGGTCATTGCTATTTTTCTTTATAATCATCGCAAATATCGCTAACATAACACACATCCCGCAACATTCATCAGTTGACACAATATTTTTCAAATGAGGGCGTTTACGGTTTGCATGCTGTGTAGGTTGGTCACAACTTCTGTCATACTACGCAGGCGCTCATAATAACCCAGGAGTTGCTGTTAATTACTTAAACCAAATAGAAGTGCGAGATATTATATGTTGGAAGGCCTTTGCTTTGCATGAAACTGTTATAAACCAGACTGTAGATGTTTCTGTAGCTCCAGCTCCTGGTTTGGTTTTCAAGTAAAAACGTTAGGTTGGAATTAGGTCATGAAATAAGGATGTTCCGTAAACTAGTTGGTACTACTGGTGATATTCACGTATTGGGTCATGTACAATTTGTATATAGTGTATAATTATATTATTAAGACTTATTTTCTTAAATTTAATTATTCTCCACCTATATTCCCTTTCAAATGTACTGAAAACTGTTTGGCCTTGAAAGTTGCGTCACCGGAAGTTCTAATCAGCTTGACCAGATGTACATCCGGTGATAAGAAATGCAGCCTAAAGTATAGGGCCGTAGTGCGGCAAGCGTCTAAAGTTACGGAGCGCTGCCGCGATTCGCGCAGTTCTACTGTAGCAGTAGGAGGTTTCTGACGTGCTTGTAAACTGAATCAGTGGTTACAATAAAAGGAGACATTACTCAAGAACCGTTTTCAGGAACATTGGAAGAGACTAGGATTATTAATACATATACGATAAAGCATATTTATTTGCGACTTGCGACGTCCTTTGCCATTTCATTTACTTTCTTCTTGCTCGTATCATTTCGCTTATCACGGTTAAGTTACACACATCCAAAAACATCCAAACACACACAAAAAACACACTTGCTAAAACGTATGCAATACTACCTACATACATGTATGGTATGCTGCTGTGCCCACAGCAATACAATGATGGAATACTTTGACATTTACTGTAAACATCATTACAACAAATTAATAAACTTACAGTAGAATCTGCCGTATGTTTCTGCCAACAGTCGGTGTATGGTCCCTTGCAGGAAATATTTGTATTTTCAACGAGCCTGAAACGTTTTACGTACGTTGTCTCGAAAACTGTGGGTTCTGGGCATATGCAACAAGGCAAGATGGCCATATTTGTTAATTAATTCATCCTGCATTCATCCATTCATTATGTCGGGAGGTATTAATGAGTTTCCTCTTAGTTTGAAGATCCTGATAACATTAACGTTCAGAGAATTGCTGTATAATTTAAATTAGTTTCCGGTATTTCAAAAATACAGTTTAAAATATCGATTTTAAAGGCTTATACATCCCTAAATATTAACTTTACGAACAATATCCTACATATTTCGCACTTGCTTTTGCATACGGAATCGTTTCACGAAATTTGTCGGCCGAATTCCGCTTCTCCGTATTTTATAAAATACTAATTGTAATATACCTATAAAATATTGTATATTAAATAATGTATTTCAAACTATTTGTAATTAGTAATAATAATAATAACTTATAATAATTAAATATGAAACTTCAGAAAAATTACTTTTTAACTACTGCCACTAAATTAGATGTTACAGCCCAATTGTGATAATCCTAGCAGCACAATTATATACAGAAATTAATATATTGCATGTAATTGCAATCAGTTTTATACAAAAATTCATTATTATAAACAAGATATCTGGACAAAAACAAGCAAAACTCAAAATTTAATCCTAACTGTTTTTTTTTTTATTCTACGAGGGCCGATTCAAATGTCATGACAACTATAGTTGATCTCCCGAAAATGATCCAACACAGGAAATGTCCTATGTACAAGTGAAAGTGTACGACAAGTACGTTTGAAAGGGGACACCATATGGGGTATGGATGCAGTAGGGAACAGAGACAAACTTGGCTGCTTGAAATCACCGTTTAATTGATTTATTATCGTACATCCTGTACACCCTCATTTGAACGGGTACGTATAATACGTATACAAGCTGTTTAATATCCTTCAAAGTGGTCTCAGATGTTATCCACTATTCGTTGCCAGCGATGAGGCAGACGGGAAATATTATCGGCTGCATGAGGTCCGTCAATGTACGCCACCTCTCGTCGAAATCCTGTGACGATGTCATCGTCTGGAAGGTAAATTTATCAAAACGTTTATATCCAAGCCGCATATCTTATTACGAATATCAACGCTTGTAATTTTGTCCACTTTTTCCACCAAATAGGACCATGTGCGTCGTAGGGAGGGGGTCGAAGGGACAAGCCAGGATAACTTATTTAATATCATCTCATTAGAGTGAGTGAGTGAGTGAAGAGTTTAGGGCGGCTTTAAACAGCGAGGTCTTGTAAGCCGATGAGGGTGATTGAGGTGAGCATGGAGCAGCGCCGGAATGAAAGGACGGGGGAGGCACGATTCCCACATGCTAAAATCCGGAGTGACCCCGCCGGGGATTGAACCCGGTTCGCCTTGGTGGAAGGCGAGCAGGCTAACCGCTCAGCCACCGTTTGCCCGCATCTCATTAGACTAAGTATGAGAACTGCCTGGGTCATTATCTGCCTCCGACTGGTCGCTCCCATGCGTCGACGCGTTGAAACATCGCCGCGCACGCAGCTGTGACAAGGAGACGAAACGAACAGCGAACTACAGAGCAGCCTTCATCCCTCCTCCGGAAACTACTAGACTACTTCCGACATCTGCACTCTGCAGTGAAACTCTTGAGCACATGCACGACAGTCGGTTGGTGCGAGTACACACGCCCACGAGTAAGGCACGCGTTGTTGATTTTATGGATATAACAACATTTATTACACTTTTTATTCTATCTGTTAGTTTAATACCAAAGGAAGCAAAGTTCCAAAAGGAGTTATCCCCGATAAACGTATGTTGGATTTTGGCAGCGCTACGTATTAAAGTAATTGACTGCCGCCCATGTCCACACACTAAATCCGAATCAGTGATATCAACCAGTGAAATTACAATCACTGAAAGTCAGTTGATAAGCTACTGCTGACCGGCGAATCAAGAAAATTAACAGGGAAGAAGTGATTTATAGCAGTGGAATTCTTGACATTCAGTAGGAAACACAAATAAATCAGTGAAATTAAGCCACTATATTAATTAGTTATCTGGCACTGATGATCAGTTTCTCAACTTTCACTGTTTTCACTGATTTGGCTCAATTCTCACTGTTTCGCGTTTAGAGTGCACGTAATGGCAGCACGCATTGCCAGAACTCTGGCCGAAATTATCTGGTGCGCTTACCGCCAATATTTTCTGGCTACGAGAAACAGTTTGTTCCACGTGACACATAAAAGTCATTACGGTAAAAGGGGAGCAAGAAGGGAGGTACGGCTTATAGCGATTTCGGGAAATAATGGAAAACCGAAATCACGATGGCTGGACCGGGAATCGAGCCTAAATTCCACCGTACGTGAGTCCGAAGTTTCACTCATACGCCACCTCGCTCGGTAAAAGGGGAACAAAATCGCCTGAATGCCGTTTGCCGCCATTCTGCAACACGTAACATTTACGTCATTCTCCCTGCTAAAAAAAAAAAGAACATTGCAAAGAATCTGCCGTACTTAAAAAGTTATTCAAGAACAGAAATTAAGAGAAAAAAAGTCCAACACATGCCTCTTGAGTGACGAGGCTATCGTCGCAGCACGTAAATCTCGACCTCGCAGGGTCCACCTAGATAAGCGTTTGTGAGTCAACGCTTACAAATTGACTAACTAAACATTCCTCCGTAAAACTCGCATAGGTGCACTACACACTACACACCTCACGTGGGCTCGATATAAACAAACAAACACGCGTGAACAGGCCGAAATCCGCGCATTGCAGCAGGCCCTGCCCCGCCGCTATTTCACTTTTTTTTTCCCTGATAAATACTGTAATTTTGTATCACGCCTCTATAAACACTCAAGCTATACTTCACTGCAGTTAAATACGTAGTTCGCTTACGTATAGTAATAAACTTGGCATATTGATATTACACGTGCAAATACAAGTAAGTTCCCAAATAAAAACCAATTTGCGCGTGACGAAAATCTGGTGTAATCACTGTGGCTATCACTATGGAGATTCTAGTTTGGTGTAAAAACATGGGGAAAAAACACCAAAAGACAAATCAGCTTCGCGTTTATTCTAATGTGATCACAGCGGGGACTACGTGGCGCACCGAGCCAGCGTCACAGAGGTAAACAAATGTACCTACTCGCATTCTGAGGACCCGGGTTTGATTCCCGATCCGGCCATCCTGATTTCTGTTTTCCGTGGGTTTCCGAAATCACTCCACGGGAATGCTGGGACGGTTACTCGCTACAGGCCATGGCATACTCCGATCCTGCTTGCCTGAGCAACTTGCTCTACCTCTAATGAACTCGCTGTCGACGAGACGTTAAGCACTTCATGCCTACCATCTCACGAAAGGTAAGTGTTCATTACAGTAGAACCTCGATTAACCGTCACCCTTTTAACCGTCAGTCTCTATTAACCGCCACCCCGCTAGCGCAAAAAAATTGTATGTTTCCGCGTCAGCGCCGAGCCGGATCGTCTGTCGAGGCTCTATGATGAGTAGTGACGACTGTACTGCACACCTGCACTGTGCGTGAGTCATTGGCGGCAAGGGCAGTGACCTTGGGTTTGCGCGCCCACCCCCCCTTACACTGTCTTCTGCATTCCACTGCTACTGTTTCAGTTCAGTACGGTGCGTGGCTTACTACAGTGAACCGAAGTTTTTGCCGATTTCGAGTGCAGTGCCTACTAGTGTTCGTGCTTTACCGTTTATTGTTGACAGTGCTGTTTATACGTAGTGTGGGTTGCTCTTCTGTTATGGCTGAGAAACGGAAACGTGTGGTTTTGGGACTCGACAAAAAACTAGAAATTATTAAACGATTGAAGAAAGGTGAAACAGCTACAAGTCTGGCTCAGATTTATGGTGTTGCAAGAACAACCGTAAATGATTTAAAACGTGATGCAGATAAAATTGAGGAACACGTATCAAAAATGCAAAACACAGATGGAGATGTCAAGACTAGAAAAACAATGAGACCAGCAAAATTTGAACAACTCGATAGTGCTGTTTATCAGTGGTTCGTTCAAGCCCGAAGCCAAGGGATACCCCTTTCTGGACCCATTATAGTGACGAAGGCGATGGACATGAACAAAAAACTAGATGGCGACCCAACCTTCAAAGCCAGCATGGGATGGCTTGAAAAGTTTAAGTTTCGTCACGGCATTCGACAACTGGACATTACCGGCGAAAAACTTAGCTCAGACAGTGCTGTTGTAGAGGGCTTTAGAGCAGAATTTACTGCAAAAATGTACGATCTTAATCTCAGTAGGGAACAAGTGTATAATTGTGACGAAACTGGACTTAACTGGAAAGCTCTGCCACAAAAGACACTGGCTTCATTCTCAGAAAAATCTGCTCCAGGTTTTAAGATCCAAAAAGATCGAATCACTGCAATGGTGTGTGCAAATGCCACAGGCAATCATAGATTACCCTTAGCAGTGATAGGAAAATCTAAAAAACCCCGTGCATTTAAAAATTTGAATTTGAACGCTTTACCAGTAAATTACTATGCTCAAAAAAACGCTTGGATGGACCAAACGATTTTTTTCGACTGGTTTCACAAAGTGTTTGTTCCCCAAGTAAGAGCTCATCTTGCAGAGAAGAAATTACCACAGGAAGCATTGTTGCTCATGGACAACGCCCCTTCCCACCCTTACAATGAACTTCAAAGTGATGACGGTAAAATAAAGTGTTTCTTTCTTCCTGCAAACACAACACCTCTCATTCAGCCCATGGACCAGGGTGTGATTGAGAACATGAAGCGACGCTACAGGAAGGCTTTTATTGAAAGTTTGCTGTCTTCTGACGACGCTACAACGGTTAAGGAGTTTTGGAGAACATACAACATCAAGGATGCAATTTTTAATGTTGCCAACGCGTGGTCAGATCTCACGGCAACAAACCTGAAGAACGCTTGGAATAAATTATGGCCTGAACCTTCTACTGAGGAATCTGCAGAACATGAGCCTGTCAGTGTTGACGAAATAGTGCAGCTTTGTAACAACGGACTGATAGATGAAACTTTATCAACTCAAGAAGTGACAGACTGGTTAAACAGTGACAATCAGGATGGAGGCTTTCAAATCTTGAGTGATGATGAAATTGTTTCCAATGTTTTGCAACTTGATGACGGTGGTGATCATGAAGACGTGGAAGAAGCTGAACCGGCGCTTGATAACAACCCAGGAATCACCCATTCAGAAGCGGAATCGATGTTAACACAGTGCATTGACTGGTTCGAGCGTCAAGAGGAGGCTACCGGGACCCAGGTGCTTCTTCTCAGAAAAATCAGAAACATGGCCGCCCAAAAAGCTCGACGGGGAAAGAAACAAAAGAAAATGACGGATTATTTTAAAAACTAAATACTGTACCGGTAACGTAAGTTTTTAGAGTACAGTACGTACATGTATAGTTGATATTTCATTGTTTTCTTAATAAAATATTTTAATAAAGTATTTTTCACTTGAACTGGCGTGGTTTTGTTTTTTCTCTTTCAAAATCATTTCACATTAAGTACTGCGCAGCAATCATCACAATTAGGACTTACAATGGCGCCGTTATAACATGCAAGGCAGTGAATTGCGATGTTGCCACGCCAAACACTGTCTAGGTGCTAAGTTGTAGCGGCGCTATATTATTTCTGTTATCCGTCTATTCGGTTATCCGTCATGGTCTCGGTCCCGAGGGTGACGGTTAATCGAGGTTCTACNTTTCTGTTATCCGTCTATTCGGTTATCCGTCATGGTCTCGGTCCCGAGGGTGACGGTTAATCGAGGTTCTACTGTACTTCAAAACCATTCGTTTCAATGATCGAATAAATAGTCAACAACAACAAGGGCTGAAAATCTGGTCACCTTGCCACTTCAATAACACTTTACTTCGGCACCGGTGGAAATAAATGGTGTTGGTACGGAGGAAGCTGGGACCTCTCAGGTTTAGTCTGCAAATATGGCTAGCCTGCGCGGAGGTCGCAGAAAGACACCACGACACGAAAAAAACGAGAAGTGTGAAGAAGAGTAATCTCCTTTCCCTTTCATCTGTAAAACACGGTTACAGAGACTGACTCTGCATAACCTAACTTTGGCAATAAAAATATTTCACTCTACTGACAACGCGCTTTCATCCGAGCTCTTTTAAGAGTTTATTGTTCAAATATCGGTGGTCTTTTTCACGGGTGTTCGCAATTATAAGGCGGTGTGATAAAATTTCAATATAAATTAATTAAAATAAACATACATACATTTTGGGGTACAGTGTATTTTCATGCCGAACAATGAATGGGAAAAGTCGTATTACATTTTATGGCTTGCGAATTCCAGGTTATCCTTCATATAAAATTCGCAAAGACTTCTCGGAAAATTAAGCAACCGTGCGAAGGAACGCAACAATTTACATCACTATGCGGCGTTGCAATGATAGAACCCAGTATCTAATCCTAAAATCATAGGAAAACAAAATTCCGTATATCAAAGAGTGTTCGCTCAAGTGATATTTTTTTTAAGGGGCTATATATCACACTCGATGATCATAAATTCCCCTGGCAGCGTCTCTATCCGTAATGATAGATATGGGGAAAAAAAATCCACGCTATGGCCATGCACAATTAATATACTGCGATTACTTCTATTAAATTACTAAATCAAATAACATAGTGACTCTCTTCCTAATACCCGATTTGCTAGAAGAAATTGACAGGCTTCCACGTGTCTACAGTCACTACACTACCACAAGTAAAGTATGGCTGTAACCTAGTAAAGTGCGCAAGTTTATCAATATTTCTTTAGCTAACTTTACCAAAATTATAATTGTTAAACAACAACGTTTTGGGAATCTTAGAACTTCAATCCTCTATGTAACTTCTTTGAATATGAAGATTCTTAAGGTTCTTACGCAGGCGAGAAAAGAATTTTAATGCGTCGATTTGTGGAGGCTACTGTCCCGGGACAATCTGAGCAACAATGTTCAAAAAAATATCGCCATCAACAGCGACAAGCGGACATTAAAATTTAAAATCAAGTATGTGAAGACGCCATCCGTAGTGGGCACGATTTATCTATGTGGTGCCGTTCACTCACTCCACTCTATTATTCTACTTCTACTCCACGCCCATGCAAATTTCACATGATGCATTGTAAGGATTTTAAGGAAATATACGTCTAAACGCAGCCGGTTCCGATCAGTGCAGGAAAACGTAACATGCATTTTTAACAGTCGATTTGGGTGCGCAGATTTCACATGCATCTTTCTAAATAGCTATGAGCACGAAGAAAAGTATCACAAACCACCCTCACTTAAGTTCTCTACTGCCGTATAAAAAGAACCGGTAATTTTTTAAGGAACGTAGGACCCTACGTTTAAAAAAAACAGCCCGACAGAGAAAGCGGTTTATTAATACTTTAAATAAATTCCGTTTATAACGGTTCGCTCATAAAATTATTTTTTGTGGTTTGATCACAAGGCAGGCTTAAGTTTTACCTGTAAAAAAATATCCACGTTAACTTTCGCACAGGCAATTTTATTGTAGTGATATCAAGATTTTGTTTGGTTTGGCATCCAAATAATTTAAAAAGTGATAATATTTAAATTATTTTTACAATTATATTATTTTAATACAATACAAATTATGTATAAATTTAATTTAATATTTATTTTATTTACTTGGTGCTTTGAGTGCCCCCGAACGGCGACAAGGCTGTGGTAGATGAACACTATGGAAAAGAAATCGGCCAAGGCGTGATATTAGGAACCATCCCAGCATATGCCTGAAGCAATTTCGGATAACCCTGGAAAACTGAAATTAGAATGGCCAGACAGGGAATCGAACCGGGTCCTCCCGAATGTGAGTCCAGAGTTTTAACACTGCGGCACTTAACTCGGTAATGATAACGAATGCAAAAGTAACACGTTTATGCTGAGGCTACTCAGCGTGGCCTGCTCTGGCATAATGGAATAGCGTAATTTGCAATTGCGGGGGAAGTACGCTTTGCGTGACATACGAATGGGTTAGCTTACTGTATCACAACACGTAGTTACAATCCTGACGATAATGTGCAAACAGTCACTCTTCAAGCCTCCGTTATTAGCTACGGCGGGACAGAATTTCCCTGCCGTCATCCCAATAAATTACCACACGGACGTAACTGCTGATCCGTTGCACGCAACATTCAGGATCGACTGTCGGATTAACATAAAGCCATTACTTACTACACTTCCAAACCATTGCAACAGAAAAACATAACGTGTCCGTGTTGTCGATTGCAAACTTGTTCTNGGGATATTTTTAAGTCTGACACAAAACAGCGGGGAAATATTGGCGACTTTATCAGATAAAGGTCTCCATTAATAACATGAAATTACAACTAGATTAGGTTCCAGCAAGAACTCTAGGCGCTAGCATCAACTCCTTTTTAACATATTTCGTATCGTAACACTTAAATGTACGAGAGAAAAAAAATTAAATGTTTGTGATTATTGTAACACTAAGCTCTCAACGGTAACTGTCAGCTGGTTGAGCAGAGAAAATAATAACAACAGTTGTCGTTCCTGGTGGTGTGACATTTTTATCTTAATTAGTGCATTTATGCCTACTTAAACTACGAGTGTACTCGACGATTGTCACATTTCATAATTCTATTAATATAAAACATGGAGTTTTTACCTTAAATTTAATGACAATAGTGTGAGTGAATTATTATATTAAGGATTTAATTGGCTTAGAAATTATAATTCTGAATGCAAAATTGATCCTGCTTATTCACGTTCCCAAGTACCTCAAATTTAGTAACTTGGCACAATTAATTTCATTGTAAGTTATATCGTCCCCTTAAACGTATACTAAGAATTAACGTTAAAGCAAGAGTAGATGAATTAGTACTACCGGGGCATTGCAAGATTTTTATTTTAATGGAGCACACTACTATTT
This sequence comes from Clitarchus hookeri, assembly GCA_002778355.1. Classification (NCBI taxonomy): domain Eukaryota; kingdom Metazoa; phylum Arthropoda; class Insecta; order Phasmatodea; family Phasmatidae; genus Clitarchus; species Clitarchus hookeri. Next base: position 126,429 of record NQII01003499.1, on the reverse strand, counting down.
TCTTCAGCGATTTCTCATCCTTTTAACCACATTTTTTACATAAATATTTTCATGTAAGTAATAAACACAGTGTGTATATTTCACCGCACTCTAAGGTTTACGTCTAAGGCTAAAATAATATATATTTATTGACTACTATTCCTAATAGGGGGGCTTTCAAAAATGCTCACTTTACCGGGAATAGCCTCTACTAGTGTGGCGTAATAGCAGGCATATTTTGATTACAAACGCAAATTGCTCCACAATTAAAATCTATATCCCCGCTTCGCTAGCTCTACAGAAATAAGAGTCGCTGAGCATTTTTAATGTGTATGGGTAATGGGTATATATTTCGCTTCTTCGGTAACAAAAAAAAAATCCTTGCTGGCTTAGTACGAGTAAAAGCATAAAAAAAAAATGTAAAGTTGGGATAGCCGAATTTTTGGAGTGTTCACAGACCGGACATAAAAATTACCTAGTGAATTTTTATAGACACTCATTAGCAAACCTTATAAAATCCTACTATACAAAGTCCTCAAAATTTGGCAAATTTTTAAGCCAATAAAAGTTTTGTAAACACATATACGTCAGGGGTGATTTCCGGAAGAAATGATTTCATATGATTTCCTGTATGTTGAAACCAACACATTTGTGGGCAGTATGCATTGTATTTTAATGCGATCTAAAAATCTGCTGTATAAAAGCGGTGGAAAGTTCATGACGTTGTATTTACGTCAAAATCTTTTAACTTTCAGACATCGTAAATAATGCAATTTCCTTTTTTAAAAATCCCTAAATTGTGCTAACAACTTGTCAAAATAACCTTATACTGTCTTAGAACACAAAATAAAAACAAAACCACTTACAAAAAATTAAATCAGCGAAGCTGAAAAACAATGATTCTATTTATTTTAAGGTTTGCTCAGCGAAATTAACTTTACAACGAAATAAGCGAAAACCGCCAATAAAAATACGCAAAAAAATCTTCGCTAAAAAAATTAGTTTAAGGAAAAAAGATATTTGCTTTTGATCACCTAAATACACTGAAGAGCCAAAAAAAAACAGGTATAGGCGTGCGTATGCAAATAACAGAGGTATGAAACCAATTAGAGAAACGCGATGGGTCGGCAGCTAGATCGGTTACTGCTGCTACAACGGCAGGTTATCACGATTTAAGTGAGTTTGAGCGTGGTGTTATAGTCGGAGCACGAGAGATGGGACATAGCATCTCCGAGGTAGAGATAAAATTTAGCTGTTCGCGTACGACCATTTCACGAGTGTACCGTGAATATCGGGAATCCGGTAAAACATCACATCTTCGACATCGCTGCGGCCGGAAAAAGATCGTGAAAGAACGGGACAAACGACGACTGACGAGAATCATTAAAGGTGACAGACGTGCAACCCTTTCTCAAATTGGTGCATATTGGATTTGTGGTGTGAATTGCCTCCTGCATACCTTCAGACATTAGTAGAGTCCATGCCACGTCGTCTTGCGGCACTTCCGCGTGCTCGGGAGGCCCTACACGATATTAGGCAGGTGCACCAGTTTTTTTGGCTCTTCAGTGTATATTGAAGCTCATGGCAACTAAATTAATTCACTTGCGCGAGTTGTTTGTGTACTGGAGTCACAGAAAAATAGTTGTTTTGGCATTTAATTACGTAAACTACGATTTTTTTTTTGAAAATGGCATTGTCTGCCAAATGAAATGTTTTGGGCACTTATTTGAAATTTGTTTATCCGACGCCCCTCAACAGTTGCTATTTATCACCCCTTGGTTAGTAGACTACACCTGCAAACATAAAATTACCTGTAAGCACACGTATCATTAAATTTTAACGTGCGCTGCGTAACGCGAGTTTCGGTGGTAAACAAACGTTATTAGATGTTCGTAATCCACGAACCGGACCCGTGTTTACAAAATTATAAACCCTTCTCTGTTCCATCGGGTGGAAAAACGACCAACCCTCAAACAATTTACTGCAAAGCAGGTAATGAACTCTCTGCGCCGGTAAGATCACTAGAGAACACATCACACTAATGCCGTAAAACAAGCACGGCACGGGTTCAAAGAAAAACTGTTTTGCTCATCTGAAGCGAAAACTAGTAAAAATGTCCCCCCCCCCTTTCCCCCCTCCAGCCATTTTTCATTTTGCTTACAATATTCCAATTTTCAGAATAAAAATTTGACACAGTGACACGAGTAATCTACGGGTTTCATTAAAAGACATGTAAAGTGACTACACAACTACACACTGTGTTCGTTAAAGCTATGCTAGTGGCAAATGTTCCATCTTTGTTAATTCCTGATATACATATTCATCATTCAGTGCCCTTTGCCCATATCTACGTCCATACAGTTCGTTCTAATATGGAAGCCACGTTATGAAAATTGGTGCAGAAATTAAGACTAATGATTTTTCATCCATACAAGTAATAACTACAATGATAAAAAAAAATTCCTACNGTTATGAAAATTGGTGCAGAAATTAAGACTAATGATTTTTCATCCATACAAGTAATAACTACAATGATAAAAAAAAAAATTCCTAGGATATTCAAAGTGCCCTGAAAACTTTCGACATTTTAAATAAGAGATATTGCTGGAGCATTATTTGCCAAATCTATAAGAACCATAGTTACCGCTAAAAACATTGGTGATTCACCCCGCAGCCATGCGGGATCTGAGTTATAAAATACTATTCAGAATAAGCAAGTGACGTTTTGCTGTACGCACATAATATTTGTTCTTTTTTTTTTAAATTTATATCAAGTAATTTCACGTATTAAAAAGTTTCACGATACACCAAAATATGACTTGATATACACCAAAACCGGCTAGCGAACAGTAGTCTAAAAAAAACTCTGCATTTAAGGTAGTTCCGTGTACAGGAGTCCGATGAATAGAAAAGAGCTGCTGCACTTTCCAGGTATTTCACCAAACTAATCAGCAAAACATAAAATACTGATGGTACGGTAAGTTTTTTAACCCGATGAACTATAAGAAAATTACTTTCAAAATCGTATAGTTACACGCAATATATTTTATTAATGTAGGGCAGCTCCACAAAATTACACCACCACTACTGTTGTTATTGAACGCAAGGAAAAAAAAAAAGTCGTAAGTCTGAAACTTAGACGTAAATCTCACGTAATATCGCGGCGAAGGAAACGACGGCAAAAGTAAAATGATGCCTCACGATCACAATAATAATGTATAGTAGTAGCAGACACCATACAAACGTATTACAATAAATTACCATGACTGTAAACGGAACATTAAATCATAAACACAGCCGAAATCCAGGCTAAAATACTAGGTTAATAAATAAAGCCAAAAAGGCCGCAAAACAAAAAAAAAGAAGGTTCGCTTAACGCAACAGAAGCCGGCATAAAGTCTCAAGGTCGCCGAATCAACGCCACATTGCCAACGCAAACAACTTGACGCTGCCAACAAACACAACACACAACCGCACTTTCACCACACACTACCGTGCATAGCTGCGACCAGAGGTATCTATCTACTTTATACACTGTCACGCACAAATCGCTTCCTAGGTTGGCAGCGTAACTCTCTGTGCTCACAAAATTATACAATTTAATAAAATAGCCATTTTGGAGTCAAAATTACACAGAATGTCAAAAAGTTAACAAAATAATAAAAAGATTAAATTTTCATTCTAGAACAACGGATATCAAAGTATTGTACCCGAGCTGATGGGCACTATTTTTGGAGCCAGAGTGTTCAAATTCTGGCTACTTTCAGTAAACACTTGATTTTACCTTGCACGTAACTACCGAATACTTCTTGTTACTGTGATCGTCAACAAAAACGTGCCATATGCGTGTTTCCTTGATGCTGGAATATAAATAACCGATCATAAACAGAGTAAAAGGTTTTATTGTCTGTAACTTTTTATCTCCATTGCAGGAAATAGCAACGCACTGAAATTAAATACGTGTTAAAGAATGTAAATTAATATATGACCCAAAATATACTTCCGGTAAGCACGTAAAAACACAGTCATGGAATTCGCATTTCCGCTACCAGGTGCAATAACTTGCAAGAAAGCTCATTAATGAACAACCGCGCATGTCTAGTACCCGTTAACACTGAAGCATGAATACCTGCGAGTAAAACAAATGAGCTGTAGCTACAACAAATTCAGAACTTAACAGTCAATATAACAGCGACTTCGATGACTTCACAGTTTCGGATGAGACAATATTATATATTAGGGTTCTTCGTGCTTGTGGAAAAATTCGCATATTTTAAAACATCGATTATTTCTGAAAATTTATTTGTAAAACATGTTTCTTCACTGCTTACTGTTGTAATAATTTTTTCCATTCAAATTTCTACACGCGAAATTCCTCATAATATTCGCATATTGCACAATACTCCCAAGCTAATCTTTATTGTCTCAGTCCACTATTGCTAATACTACTAGTGTATTACAATGAAGATAATAGATATTACAAATGTAGACTGTAATATACAAGTTACAATAATTTTACTCAGTTTTAATATTCGCAAATACCACTGCTTTTTGTGTTGCTTTCAATACTATCGCCTCATTTATAACGCAAATCACAATAAATAATAATAAAATTCGCTGTAAAAAGTTTGTTTATTATCTTAAAAAGACGCTCAGATTCGCAATTTTTCTGTCAGCAAAATTTACTGGACGGTTTTACATACAGCTCCAAATCTTACTACCCAAACTGTCCTAATACAAATTAAGCAATGTAGTGTTTATCAGAGTAACAAAATAAAAGAGTATCCTTTTGTTATGTTCTACTCAACGAACTTCTGTTATTCCACAGTGGTTTATTATATAACATTATTCTGTACGACTAAAATAAAATAAAAAAACTTATCAAAAGAGAAATTAATAATAAAATTAAAATTACAATGAGGAAGAATTTTGACATTTCAACTTCCACGAGGTCTTCCTAGGATTGCAATTAAAAAACTCTATACAACATATTTGTTCCATTAGATGGATATAAACATTAACATGGCCATAACAGTGTGTATGTCTCTGCAGCAACAAACAAGTTCAGAGAGTTATGTTCTATGAGCACGTACACAACCCGGCAGGTTAGACGCACCGCGAAACGTCACTAAGAAAAAACAATTCCCCATTCGGACACTTACCAGCTCCCGGACATATACACAACCCGCACACCCGACGCGCTCTGTAGGTTGCATGCTGGCAGGAGATTTCAATTGGCGAAACAGATGGTTCCGCCTGGCTGGAGACCTTTTGCGTGTCGGGATGCCTAAAATCGCGGGGTGGTACGGGCGATACAGGTACGCTAATCAAATACCTCATCGCCTCTATGCACAAGGCACTGAAATGGCGAGCTGCCGACGCGTCGGCAGCTGGCCTCTTGAGAGACTCGGCGGTGAACCTATAATTCTATGGTACAATAATAAAGCAGAAAATTATGCTTCTGGGCCTTCGACAACTTTAAATATCTTACAGGGGTGTTTTCTTACACAAAAAAAAGATCGTGAATACGCCCATTTCAGGCATTTTCACTTGTGTGTGGTGAAATGCTGCGAGGTAAGCTGGCGTTAGCTTTGTGCTCCCATGTTGCTTAAATGTAGTTCGGCAAGTGACACCACAGCACATTTAATAGGTCCCTTGCCTGCTCGTTGAGAATGTTCAAAATACATTCAATTTCCCTAGGCTCCACAGTGGTCATTGGTTACTGCTGCGTGCACCGAGACTGTACAGTAGTGAGCAAGCACCAGCTTACTTAGCAACAGTTCACCACACGCTACTGCATGCGTCGATCAAATGAAACTGTGGAATTATTATAAAAGTAAATTATTACACAAATATGCTAACTCTTACACTTGTCTGCATTAAAAAAAAATCAGAAAGCAAAATATATAATTTTTGTATTCACAATTGTTTACCCAGACTCTTAATTCAACGTTTAACACACTAACTACTTCCCATCCGTCGCGTCGTTGCCAACTTTACTGGGCGCACACCAGTCAGTGAGCCCGTTAAAATACATGCAGGTAGGGGGCAGTCATATTTTTCAAAGGTTTATTTCAAAAGTGCTTAACTAACATTTTATTTCTACCCAAACAACCTTACGTGAGTCGTATGTACTGATCTACGAAAGTAAAATACATTTGAGACGAGGTACGAAGACTCCTTTCAAGACACCACGCACATTACAAACACTATTGCCGAGCTCTCATACATAGCTAAAAAAACTGTATTTCCAAGTTGCTTGATCACAAAATTTACTGATCGGAAACACTCAAAACGTCTATAGGGACATGTACTGAACTTTGCTGCAGACTTTGAACTAATAAAATTATAGGGTTATCGCTTAAGGTCTTATAGTTCCAACGGTACAACGAGAACACTGGGGTTTATATCAGAACCTTGGGCGTCGATGCGCCACAGGGGCGATAGGTACGAGATATCGTGTCGCTCTTATCGCTCCCTCGCTTCTGTACGTCGAATGGCCAAAACAGCTACAGGTATATAAGACTTGGCGAATAACTTCAGCAAAAGGAGAAAAAAAACGTAGCAAAAACAGATATACTTTTGGTGTTTGTGGCAGCGTTTTACCACAGCCCAAAGCGGTTTTGCAACGATCCATTCGTCCATCCACTCAAGCCGAGTATTCCGACGAGAGTTCCTGCAAGGTTTACCATGTGAAATATTTGTTTTCATTAACAAACACACACACACTCTTCGTCCTGTCTATCTCCTCTCCCTCTCCCCCACCCTGTGTCTCATCCTTCTTTCCCTGTCTGTCGCATCTCTCTCTTTCATTGTGTCTCCTCTCTCTCTCTCTTTCCCTGTCTGTCTGTCCTCCTCTCTCTCTCTCTCTTTCACTGTCTGTCTCTTCAAATTGATATTATACACTAGCATATTGTACTTTAAGACCAACTCTTTTTCAGCCGTATATCAAAAAGTCCAGCACTGTGTAAGATTCCAGTGCATAAATATAACACTTTGGAATTTTCCCTAAATAATACACAAGATATCAATTCGTAGTAAGTTTGATTTCGCAGTAAAAACCTATTTTGCTCTATACGTTACAATATTATTATTTATTTCTAATCCCCCCCCCGCCCCCATCACCATCCCCAAAAAAAATGTAGGTACGTCCTGTAACCAAGATATTTCACATGTAACATATTTGCTTGCCATAGGAAGTAAGTAACACTACTTCAGGTACAATGAAAATAAATACTTTAGAGTATAAACACGGTTTCTTTACGGCTGACATGCGCTGGCTGTTTTCTTAGGTTGGCGACAACGGCAGTAACAAAGCTGGGCCGTATTTACGAGACAATTTCTTGGCAGAGTCGAATTTTCTATTTTTATGCTGTTTTTTTTCTTTCACACAATTTCATTTAAGGACGGCCAAGTGTCTCAATTTGTTTTCTGAGTTTTGGGTACTGTTTTTGTAACATCACAGGAAAAGTTATTCCCCGAAAATGCCATATCAGTAGGAAAATAATTTAACACTTTCTCTTAACTTCAAAATTCCTTTAAATAAAAGCTATTTAAACACTTTTTTAAATATAAATAAAGTGCTTATTTGCGTATTGCAAATACCTACAAGTATTTCCTTAGAAATCCGACACGTGGCCCGTAAGCAATAAGAGTTTAACTCAAAACTGTAAATATGAATATTGTAGTAAAACTTAAAATGAAACTACAAGCTATTTTTGAACTATAGCAAAGCATGTTAAACATGTTTACACACACATATTATATATATATATATATATATATGACACTGTAAAGAATGAAAATTTTTGTGATTCTTTTAAATTATTTATCAAAAATTCGTGTTATTTTTTTTTATGTATGCACTTTTATCAGGCTACTGTTTGATATATCACGAAACTCTGAAAATCTACCAAATTTGGACAATTATTTTTCGGGACACTTGGGACAGCCTTAACTTAGTGTTCTAAAGCAGCTCGCAAACCTCCCTCCTCCCCGGTAAAACTCTAGTTGAGATGACTACCTGCTAACCAGAATAGGACGGGACAAGGGACGCAATCCGTGGTGACATTAATTTCAAGAAGATTTTAAGTCGTTCAACGGTGACATTTTGATTTTTCGCGGCGGCGGGCGGAGGGAGGGAGACATGTATCTAGCCCGGGGAAACACCGGCGGAAGTTACGTGAAGGGGGGCACGGCCCGGGGTGGAGGGCACGTGGGCGGCGAGCTACGATGCTCTGCTTGCCAGGGACAATGCGCCGCCTGCCTTGCCTGCCTGGTCGCGGGCCAGCAGCCTCTGTTCGCTGCCAACTGAAGGCGGCTTCTCACGGCGTTCCAAAACGCCATGCACAGTTCATGGTAAACTGAGCACTTTTGAAAACACTGCGTAAGATCTATACACATCATGTAGTCTTACATAATATGTAAAATTAACACTGCCGTGGACCTGGTCACTTTATTCATGCGTCGGTCAAGTACAATTGTAGAATAAATATTTTGCAAATTTGCTGATTTTTACAATGATATGAATTTAAAAAAAAACCAGCAAATGAAAGAAACTATATCAGTATTCACAAATATTTACGTGCAGCTTTTAATTAAACTTTAAAACTTGGAACTGCTTTCCCTCGGTCGTTATCGTCTTAATCGGGCGCATGTCATTCAGCGTACCCGGGTATGATGTGCGCAGGAAAGGGTAGTGACATTTTTCAAAGGATGATTTCGAATTCAAAAGTGCTCAATTGACCGTGAACAGCCTTTACTCCGAGAGTAAATTAATACAGAGTAAAAGCTGAGCAAAGCTTCAGTAAAAGTGGTTTAGAACGACAATAATGTAAATAGTATACGTCACTCTCCAGAACTTCGTTCCTTTGGAGAAAAAAAAACGTATACACGACAAGTTACCTTACCATTATTCAGAATCCGTCATTTGCATTTTTTCATCTGTCTGATACTAGAAAGTGTACATTTTCTATTAATTCAATAACATAAACGATGACATGAACGATATACGTAAGTGTACAACTATTTCGTGCAAAACATTTCCCCCGAAAATTCTGTTTTTTTTTATTTAGGGTAGTCGTGTTTTAAGGGGNGTACAACTATTTCGTGCAAAACATTTCCCCCGAAAATTCTGTTTTTTTTTATTTAGGGTAGTCGTGTTTTAAGGGGCGAGATGTGTACGGAAATGTCCGTAGGAAATTATTAGAAGAGGTTACTTGACGTCTTGTTAAAAGGGCAATGCTCAAAATAGGTGGCAACTGCATTCACTTTCTTTCTCCTTTAATTAATACGTATTATATTAAAAAGTGATGTCGAAGAAATATATTTTGGCTTTTAACAATGTTACAGTATAAGTAATTAGACTCGTAACAATGTAATGTTTCACAAGACGCGGAAGAATGCGCAATGGATCGAAGCCAGAAACACAACAGACACACTAGAACTGATAACCCGAATCCAACGAAATGTAACGCGCGAGAGAGAGAGAGAGAGAGAGAGAGAGAGAGAGAGAGAGAGACACACACACACACACATACACAAAAAATTTGTTTCCCACAATATATCCCAGAGCTAACTAGATGCGACGAAAATCCAAAACCCAAATTTATCGAAAAAATACTACCTCTTCAAGATTTTGCAACCTCGGGGACACCATAATAAGTCAAATTTTGCAAGTATGAAAAGGAAATATTGTTTGCGACTTTCGTATATAAAGATAGTTACTCTAGCTTTCAGACATCAACAAACATCGTTGCATTAACCCCCTCTCCCCAAAACTCGCACAAGTAATTAAACTAAAGAGTTAGCGTAACTCTGTTAAAGTGAACTCGCTGAGCACAACAATATTTGCAATTGTTTTTCTACCCTTTCTGAGCACTGGCGTGCGTCAGTCTCAATCTGCAGGAGGCGATATATGCATTAGAATATGCTGCTGCTCGAATCGCACAATTTTCAAAGCTGTGTCAGAACACACAAACGGGATCGTTACTATTTTTACTGATATTTTTGTATAAATAAACTGCCACGAGCCACACGCAACAACTTGACAGACTGTACAGTATGTTTTGTTCGGGAATTGCCAATAATAAACGAGTGAAGATCATAACGATTTTTATCAGTGTGTTCACTTCAAGAATGTTTTAACGCAATCTCAACGAATATACAATAAGAAATGTTTAAGGCTTTATTTCTGGCCGCATTTCTGAAGGAAATCACTCAGTTGATATCAGCATGGATATCAAAAATACTTCTGACCACAAGAAGGCNCTGGCCGCATTTCTGAAGGAAATCACTCAGTTGATATCAGCATGGATATCAAAAATACTTCTGACCACAAGAAGGCCGCACAATACATTTCACAATAATCACTTAAACGCTATACTTCAGCATATTTGCAAAAAAAAATAGATTTATAATACTGGCGTTGAGAACATGCTTTTTTTTTTTTTAATTTTAATCGCAAGATGGTAAAATACAATGAAAAAAAAATTATACACGCAGTTTAGGGTTCCGTTGTACCACCTGTGGTTAGTGCCACGGATATGAAATCGAGTCCCTTGTTGGGACTAAACTGTGTAGTATAAATAAGCGCGTGTTGGAGTTAGTCAGTTATTTCGTACTCTTGTTTGCAAGCCAGTCGCGACACACCTGCTAAATATTTATCAGGGCAGTTAATAAACATGGCAGAAATAGACGACTTCAGGGCTTGTTGAAACCTGCCCCGATAATATTTATACTGACGTAATATTCTGCGTTACTCTGGCGTAATAATGTAGTAAAAAAAAGAGGGGGGTGGGGTTAACCGCACAAGCGTCTGCCTTAATTCCCCCGGGGCCGTGGTGCTGTAGCGGCTAGAAAGTTCGCCTCTCGCCAAGGGGTTCGGTACCCGGTACCCGGAAGAGTAGCTCCCGGATTTTCGCACGTGGGAATCGTGCCAGACAATGCCGCTGGTCGGCGGGTTTTCTCACGGATCTCCCGTTTCCCCCGCCCTTGTATTCAATTTCTATCTCACTTCACCCTCATCGGCTCTGACGACCTCGTTGATAAGAGTTGCCCAAATCTCTCCACTCTACTCCTTAACTGCCCCGCACGAGTGTTAATAAAGTTATAAACATAACTTTACAAAAACAAGGCATTGCAATTTTTTTTTTTAAGTTAGAACTTGCAGTGTGTATTTATAACCGTGTTTCCAATTTGAATATACGAAGATGTGCCTAATAAACGGACAAAGGGGCCTCATGTATTAGCTACATCGATTCATTACCAAAACCACGGAATATGAAGGCATTTTTAACAGCATGCGAATAAAAAAATATAATTTGACACCATTCGAAGGAAATCATAATATAGGTTATTCACGGTACAGTAAACAGTGTATTTTTTGTAGCCTTGGATGATAACTTCAGAGTGCGGTGAAATACACTCACTTATTTTATTACTTACACGGCAATATTATTATTACTTACAAGGAAATATTTATTTAAAAAGGTGGTTAAAGGATAAAAAAATGGTTGAAAATACAAATTAACTCGGGTCTCAAAAGTCCTCACTTTACCGTGAACAGCATATACCAAACCATTTCGTAATGAACGGCAATGTTTAGAAGTTATTTTGAATATATGCTTGCTTTTATCGAATTGCACACTGTCAACATCCTCAGTAGGAAGCAATCACAGTTTCTTTTTTTATACAGGAAAAAAAGTTTGGAACAGTTACATGCCAGAATTATATTTTTCACATGTTTGAGCACAAATCCAACTTCAATCGAAAGTGGTATTTGTCACATAAACACTCTTTAACATTCGCCTCTAAATTACACCATACTGTAAGCTTCTCACGGTAAAGTGAGCACTAAATTTTTCCTTTCGGCACATTTCTATCTTTCCACCATTTTTAATGCAAACATTGCCATGTGACAAACAGCGCATAAACGTTACACAACTCTCGAAACTTAACGTCTGACGCTGCAATAGAATACATTTATTAGGGGTTAATAACTGTTCAAGGGGCCTTTTTTGTGAATAGTCTATAATAAGATATATTCAATTACATCCGCAAATATTTTATTGAAACTCACAATTTATTACCATCATAGAGCTATCTTGAATTTTGCTTTCAGGACTTCTCTTGTATTAATGAAGTCCACAAAAAACATACTCACGGGCCGTAAAAATGCAATAGTGAGGACAGAACATCTAAACGAAACGCATAATACTTGTTCTAAACGACGTTGGACATTTTAAGGCATTTTCACGATCAGTGACTTACTTAACAGTAAAAAGAAAATTTGACTAGAGGTAAGGTTATCGCCATATTTGTTAATCCAAAAACACCACCACGTTCCTAGATAGACGCCATACGCAAATATCGTTTAATTCGTCTTTCAGAATGCATCGAAATATGCAAAAAAAAATTGCCATGACGTAATTCACGTAAAAACTTTTTTTTAAATTAAATTTGTTAATGAATTTTTAATTAAATGGGTTTGCCACAAGAACTATCCGCGCCCCATTCCGTGGCATGCGCGTTTTACTGACCACGAGCTAAGTGGATGAAATGGATTTTATCGATTTTAACCGGAAAACCACGAATGTTACAAAATGTAATTTTTGATAACAGTATGTTTGGGAGGGAGTGTACTTAACGTGGTCAGGTTAACTGACTAGTACAGATAACTTTTTATTGTTTTTTTTTACAACCGTTTTGAAGGCAAGCCATTGCTGAGTGAGGATCTACCCCAAATTTAACAGTCAACACTTCTCACCAGCGTATGGAAAATGCTGATGTTTCCCCTTCTGTACCAGAATGGAATAATAATAATAATAATAATAATAATAAAACCTAGCTTACTCTGATAATTTCTTTGCCCTTGGAAACAAAACTAGCACGAAGATAGATTAACTGTTTCGCTGGAGTTTGCTAGGATATATAGACTGTTCACGGTTATTTGGGTACTTCTGAAATCAACATTATAAAATAGTCACTGTCCCCATCTGCATTAATTTTTACGGGCGCACTGGCTGGCAAGCGCCCAGTAAGGTTGGCAATGACGGTGCGAAAGTAGTTCCATGGCTGGCTGTTGCCTGGTTGAGAATTTGGTATGGTCCATACGGTATAAGAAGGCGACTTTCTGACAGTCCGTGAGTGGCACTTGACGTATACGAAACAAAGTGCCATTTACAAAATCCAGTATCAGCTGACGCACGAACGAACAAAAGTTAAAATTACGTTGGCTATTCTGAGTGCACTGCCGATGCACATCACCAAAGCAGAAAATACGCGGATAAGAAAGAGTTCTTAGATTTATTAATACATTTTATTTTACAAGGTCACAAAACAATGGTTGTTAGTGTTAAAAACTAAACTTCGTGATAATGTAGTTATGTATAGGTGTTCAAAATGAAATATAAAATACAACAATATGACGTAGAAAAGTTTTCTGAAGTTGTGCTAACTTCAGGAAACTTTTTCACGTCGTATCATACCTCTCCAACCTCGCTTTCAACACGTCCTTGATAGTAATTCCAAAAGTATACAGAGATATTGCATAATATTGTTGAATTATTTTTTCTAATAATTTGACGAAACGACACGAGTTTGAAATATATTTCCAGCCCATAACATAAGAACAATCTACTTTAAAAAATACGCTATCTGTTATCCAAAAACAGCGGCTCAAACTTTGCAGTGACATGCTGTACGCGCCATCTGTCGGATATAATGCGACGTATTACCAGCCAGAATTTAACCGCTTTCCTGCGCGATATATAACGAATTTACAAACATAAGCCAATAGTTATATTTTTCCACGAGCTCTGCATAATTTTTAAAGTAACATATATTTCATGTACAACGATTTGGAGTACAAGTAATTTATATTCTGCCGGTAATCGTTCGTCTACGTAAATTATACGCCATATTGTTCTCTCGAAACCCATCTCCTTGTTTCCGTAGAAAGTGAGACGCGTGAATAGTTTTAAAGCAATTCTAATGTTATTCCACGTCGCATATTTCCAACGCGAATATATTAGCTACAATGTCCAAATTGTGATAATATATACAACAGACCGTCTCGCAAATGTTAACCCAAATTCACTATCTCGGACAAATTAAAAAAAAGTAGGCAAATATTTAATTATTTGCAACATTTTATATTTTTACTTTTATAACCTACTAATTTTTTTAGACAGATGTCAGTGTTAAAATATCTTAAAAAATTTTTAGCGTAAAGTACAATGGCAAGTGGATTAGCTGACAGCATGTTGATAAAAAATACAGCCCCGACTTGACGGACCAGCTGATGGCGGAAGGATACATAGTCACATGTAGTCAGACGTAAACAGTGGCGCTACTTTCGCAGACCTGTAAGAAAGTGGCCTTCTTATACAGTATGGACTATATAGGGCTACACATATGAATGAAATACTGTTTTTTGGCGTTCCTGTTAAAGGTAGATTTATACCACCCGGGACTTTTTTGAGCAGAAAAATACGCGCTTCTTTGCTATCGAAGTGCAACAGCCTTACGCTGAATTCAAAGTGATACGTAAATATTTGTGGATACTGCAATAATGTATTTTGCTTTCAGCTTTTTCAATGCATAAAATATATAAATTATCATCTGTATAAATTATTTACGTTTCTGAACATTTCACAATTTCACATGACCGACGCATGAATAAGGTTATTAGGCCCAAGGCAATGCTAATTTTACATGTGGTCAAAGAATACACAATGTGCATACAAGTAGATCTTGAGCAGGGCTTTCAGAAGTGCTCAGTTTACCGTGAACATCCTATAACACGAAAACTACAGCCGAGCAAAAATAATTTTCCTGTCTAAATACAACTTTATTTTATCTTATTACCACTCAAAAGTGCACGACTGATTGTAAATTATTTTTAGAGGAAGTAAAGGATAATCGTTTGAGGCCTACACAACTCGGCACCCCAATGGCTGATGACCCACCGATAATGAAAGTTGCAAGGTAATGTAAACACATCTGGTGTATCGTGTGGCAATACTACAGTGCACTGAGAAAACTGCTTTAATGAATAAAACAAGATTTGCCCGGCGCCACACATTAATTGTTTGTACAGGAGAAATTTAATATTTTGTTGCTGGCAATTTATTTTTTGTTCAAATTTTTTTCCAACTAAATATCTGTAAGGTTGTACAACGAATAAAGTTTAAAACGAATATTGAACGAAGGACTAAGATTCTAAATCGGGAAATCAGTGCCCTAAAGCTATGCCTCGGCAACCTCCGCCAAACTGACTACTGGAAAAGTGGAAATAGTTAGCGTGATGCACTTTCAAATTTTGCAGTTCTACTCATGTTATCTGCCATTGCTGTTTCATTGGTATTGTTTTTGCTATTATAGAGCATCAACAATACACTAAAAACATTGATACTATTCTAACTGTGACAAAAATGATGAAATTCTTGAGCTGTAAATTCGAACGAAGGTAGTCAAATAACCCGATAATCTCGGAGCGAACCAAAAAAAACGCCGTTACTGAACAAAGCTGACATTTTTTCCGTGACAAATTATGTGATAACGGACATGTCAGATAATTCCATTCAATAAAATGCTTATTCATTCCGAACAGAATATTCATTTTAATCCACCACGATATTTTTAATGTTTACGGCAGCCAAGCCGATTAGTCTAACGTGCTTGTAAAATGAATGTGTTAAATAAACACAAGTATATTGTGAACGTATTGTGAAAATACACAAAACAAACGTTAAAAATTACTTTTACGTTATTTCCTTGAAAATAACAGTTTTTTTTTTTGGTAACACAAATTTTGCCCTCCTTCGTGGATGATATGCAATACAAAAATGTTTAAGAACTATTTAAAAAATAACAAAATTACAAGTGAAAAAAAAAGACGACAGAGGTAAAATACTACCTATCTTAGGGCCAGAAACAAAGTCATAACACAAAGACAATATGTGCATTATACAATGTAGCAATTCACCGATAGCTACTGAAAGTGTTCAAAAGCTAATATTTTATTTGAGGAATCTTAAGCTGGCGCCTAAAATCATAATTTTCACTCAGCCAAGAAAATATGTACAATAATAATTACAAATTTACATAAACTATCTAAATTAGCCCTTAATATTTTAAATTTTCCTACATAAATATAATTAACAAAATCAAAGCAAAATACAGTTTATAAACTCACAAGTAGTAAAATCGATAGAATACAATATTTTTTATTTTACTAATTACATTTCTTTACACTTCATGTAAATTCCCAGACCTCTCATAAAATTCCCTGATATTTCCTTGACTTTCACGAAAATGCAGAATTTCCCGAGGTGAGCAATTGGGAAGGTGCGCACTGGAAAACTACGTTATGGTTTATTCTACTCAGGTTGGGAAGCACGAAGCTTTAAGTTTGGCAACTAAAANGCTATGGTATATTCTACTCAGGTTGGGAAGCACGAAGCTTTAAGTTTGGCAACTAAAATGTTTGGCCACTAGGTAAACGCTTGTGTTGCATTACTGGATTTATTTTCTACGCAAAAAAAAATTCCAATAATCTTAAAACAAATATAAAATAACTACTTAACTAAGTGAAACCCTTCTCTTTTATAATTCACGTAGCTTACAATTTTAATTAAGTGACCTCTTTGGAACACTAGCGCTTACCTAGCGGAGGAAATTTTTCCTATGCCAAACTCTTCCATTAGAAAACTCGTTTTGTTCCTAACCTGGGTAGAAATAACCTTACTTGCGCCAACACTTGTCTGTAATGCCGGTGCGAAATAGCTTGGTAAACACCACACACACGTACACACTCAGAGCAGCCAGCCGGGATGGAAAACACGGTACCAGCGAGATGCAAGTCTTGCCTGTCCGCGTTACCGGACACGCCGAGCGTGGGCGGGGCGACCCCTTGATACATTGCACCCGCGTACATTGAAAAATCACGTCGGCGTCCATCCTGGCGAGCGCACTACCAACTTCTGGACCTCGCCTTTCCCTTCCGCCCGCGGGCGACGTCGGGCCGTGCATCGCCATTACCGAGCTCGCAGCAACGAGAGAGAGATGTTTCCGACAGCCGACAGCCCATCCTTCACGATTAATGAAACGAAAGCCAAGCTCTGCTCATTCACGGGAGCTGCCTTCTAGTATGTGTTTATCAAGCACGAATTGCGTTCCGTGTATGTTCTACTAGCGGTCTCAGCGATCCTCGGAACGAGCTGCCATTGTAAATTCTACGCTGTAAATTTTTTTCTAGTAAACGTCCTAAACTGGAATGTAAATTCTTAACGTATACACTGCACGGAAATACTACCATAAATCAGGTTACAAATACAGGAATGTTTAGCACCGCTACAATAAATAATTGGTAACTTACCCCGTGCATTTGACTGTTTCCTGAGCAAATGCAGGAACGCTGCTATGTATGGGGAAAAATTTTACCACCCGCTCTTTCTCAATATACTTATACACTGGTGTGGTATATTTTAGAACAAAGAGTGTAGCATACACCTTAAAAACGTTTTGCACTATCGGAATCAATTACTCAAACAGAAAGTACGGGATGAAAAAAAAAAACACCGTCTGTATAGAATACGCCTTCGACGCCTTTGTACTGCGCGTACTGCCCAAGCGAACATATTTCATGAGCAACCAAATTGCAGGTAGTGCCAAACTTTTTTGAGGAGTGTATAAGCTATGATCGTAACATCAAATAGGATTAACTTACGAAGACGATATATTAGAGAAAACTCAGATAACTTTAAATGGAATTGCTTAAATAAATCNACTACCATAAATCAGGTTACAAATACAGGAATGTTTAGCACCGCTACAATAAATAATTGGTAACTTACCCCGTGCAGGAACGCTGCTATGTATAGGGAAAAATTTTACCACCCGCTCTTTCTCAATATACTTATACACTGGTGTGGTATATTTTAGAACAAAGAGTGTAGCATACACCTCAAAAACGTTTTGCACTATCGGAATCAATTACTCAAACAGAAAGTACGGGATGAAAAAAAAAACACCGTCTGTATAGAATACGCCTTCGACGCCTTTGTACTGCGCGTACTGCCCAAGCGAACATATTTCATGAGCAACCAAATTGCAGGTAGTGCCAAACTTTATTGAGGAGTGTATAAGCTATGATCGTAACATAAAATAGGATTAACTTACGAAGACGATATATTAGAGAAAACTCAGATAACTTTAAATGGAATTGCTTAAATAAATCAGTAATTTTATATCCACTAGTTTACAGCGTACAGTTTTCGCATTTCCACGCCAGGTGGGGGATATTTAAGACGATTCTCACAATCTGAGTGCGAATGACACTGCCGCGGTGCGGGGAGAGGGGGTTTCCTCGAGGCATTCCTGTTTCCTCCCGCGTCTTCATTCTACCGCTGCTCAAACCCCATCTTGCCTACAACCTAATCCGTTCTTCGGGCGAACAGACGCGACAGGTTTGTCATTCGAGTAGGGCAGCAGGGTTCCAATTGACACCTGCCTCTTTTCATCCATTATGACCGTGCCTGAAGGTGAGAGAACGTGCAGCTTTGCATTTTACAAAGTATCCATGAGTATTAATGTGTGTTTTAAAACCAAATATATCGTGAACTGAAACACCGAGTGACTACATTACTGTTTACCCTCAGCAGTCAAGGCACCCGTAGCCTGTGCCTGGTAAAGGTAACTCGTTCCCTACGAACCACCCTGTATCCCACAGGTGGCGAGTAGCGTCAAGTTGATGTCTTTTAAACGTTCACATCCTGTCATTCCACATATATGTGAATAACAATCGAATCACACGGAAATAGCCAGATGCAGTTATTGCCTACTCAATCCATGAAAACAATGACCGGCATAAAGAGCATTACTTTCTTGTCTAAACAGTGTGGCATTCCAAAAAAAATCGTGGACACACGTGAAGCGTTAAAACGTACTACGTATAAAAAAAGCAAAGAGTTATAACTTGCTGATAACTGACAAATATAATAAGCAATATTCATACTGCCAATTTCATATTACTTAAACGACAAAGAGCTTAATAAAAACAGTCGTAGGTCTAAATAAATTTATGTAACGTGTTTTTAAGTGCCTCAGAGTATCTACCCTGTAGCAACAAATAACTGCCTTCTATGAGCACTGTTTTAATACTGCTAAAGTAGCTGCGTCATGCATGTGCCCCTCTCACGCTACTGTCCGTCTTCACACCAAGTGGTACAAGAACTATTACAAGTAGCTTACTTTCGTAATGTGGGAAAACAATTACGCATGGATGAATCTTAAAAATGACAGCCAAACACTCCTACATGGACTAATAATTATTAAACTAGTCCACTGTAGATGTATATATTTTTATGTTAAAAAACGTTCGTTAACACACTGACGTAGTTTTACAGCTGCTGTTCCAAAGAAGTAGTGCTTCTGTTGCAAGACGGTACTTGCTGACTATTTACATATTGCATGCCGCACCCTTCGACTTTTGCAAATTATGATTTAAAGTTCTGCTGCCCCGGTTTTGAAACTTGGCGATACATAACTGTATTCTTGACAAAACTATCTCTAATAATATTATCACCACGCAAACCAAGGAAGCAACCGGCAACTAAAAATAAATTGGGAAAAATTGTGATACCGATACTACGGATAACAGTACACAAAATTTCAATACATGAACTGTTCAAGGATTATGCAANAAAATAGGATTAACTTACGAAGACGATATATTAGAGAAAACTCAGATAACTTTAAATGGAATTGCTTAAATAAATCAGTAATTTTATATCCACTAGTTTACAGCGTACAGTTTTCGCATTTCCACGCCAGGTGGGGGATATTTAAGACGATTCTCACAATCTGAGTGCGAATGACACTGCCGCGGTGCGGGGAGAGGGGGTTTCCTCGAGGCATTCCTGTTTCCTCCCGCGTCTTCATTCTACCGCTGCTCAAACCCCATCTTGCCTACAACCTAATCCGTTCTTCGGGCGAACAGACGCGACAGGTTTGTCATTCGAGTAGGGCAGCAGGGTTCCAATTGACACCTGCCTCTTTTCATCCATTATGACCGTGCCTGAAGGTGAGAGAACGTGCAGCTTTGCATTTTACAAAGTATCCATGAGTATTAATGTGTGTTTTAAAACCAAATATATCGTGAACTGAAACACCGAGTGACTACATTACTGTTTACCCCCAGCAGTCAAGGCACCCGTAGCCTGTGCCTGGTAAAGGTAACTCGTTCCCTACGAACCACCCTGTATCCCACAGGTGGCGAGTAGCGTCAAGTTGATGTCTTTTAAACGTTCACATCCTGTCATTCCACATATATGTGAATAACAATCGAATCACACGGAAATAGCCAGATGCAGTTATTGCCTACTCAATCNCCTGTCATTCCACATATATGTGAATAACAATCGAATCACACGGAAATAGCCAGATGCAGTTATTGCCTACTCAATCTATGAAAACAATGACTGACATAAAGAGCATTGCTTTCTTGTCTAAACAGTGTGGCATTCCAAAAAAAAAAATCGTGGACACACGTGAAGCGTTAAAACGTACTACGTATAAAAAAGCAAAGAGTTATAACTTGCTGATAACTGACAAATATAATAAGCAATATTCATACTGCCAATTTCATATTACTTAAACGACAAAGAGCTTAATAAAAACAGTCGTAGGTCTAAATAAATTTATGTAACGTGTTTTTAAGTGCCTCAGAGTATCTACCCTGTAGCAACAAATAACTGCCTTCTATGAGCACTGTTTTAATACTGCTAAAGTAGCTGCGTCGTGCATGTGCCCCTCTCACGCTACTGTCCGTCTTCACACCAAGTGGTACAAGAACTATTACAAGTAGCTTACTTTCGTAATGTGGGAAAACAATTACGCATGGATGAATCTTAAAAATGACAGCCAAACACTCCTACATGGACTAATAATTATTAAACTAGTCCACTGTAGATGTATATATTTTTATGTTAAAAAACGTTCGTTAACACACTGACGTAGTTTTACAGCTGCTGTTCCAAAGAAGTAGTGCTTCTGTTGCAAGACGGTACTTGCTGACTATTTACATATTGCATGCCGCACCCTTCGACTTTTGCAAATTATGATTTAAAGTTCTGCTGCCCCGGTTTTGAAACTTGGCGATACATAACTGTATTCTTGACAAAAATATCTCTAATAATATTATCACCACGCAAACCAAGGAAGCAACCGGCAACTAAAAATAAATTGTGAAAAATTGTGATACCGATACTACGGATAACAGTACACAAAATTTCAATACATGAACTGTTCAAGGATTATGCAACTATTTCACGCCTGTTGAACGCTAAACCGCGTATCCCACTGTCGCCAAGACACATCAAACAAACAAAATGTCAACGCGGTTCTCTGACAAGAAAACATCGTCGCGACAATCACCCGAATTTAACGAATGGCGTTTCCGACAAGTTCGGTAAAACACAAAACACGTCTGGCGGCGCGTGCAGAAACCGACTGTACCACGATCGTTCAGCCTGGGTGTATTGCTTGTCGGGATGGCTATACGGTCGACCCAGGTACTCTCACCACACGCCTCGTCGCCTCTACGCGCAAGGCGGTGAACTGACTTGCTTTATTTACGTCGGCGACTCGCCTATTGAGATTCTCAGTGGTGATCGTATCATTTTATGGCGTGATAATAAAGAGAAGTGTGCTGCATATCCCTCTACCCCTTCAAATCATGTGCAACTGTGTTCGTACCCAAAAATATTAGCGAAAACACCCGTTTAAGTCATTTCCACTTCCAAAAATACACATTATAATATAAACGGAAACAGAAAACTGAGACTTGCCGTTGAATGGGTAATGTTTTTACCGGCTGGAAATCTGTCAAGAGTCTTATGTACTGCAACATTTTCTGTGAAATCGTTGTTTGCGCGAAAATGCGTTTCTCGGTAAATAAATTTTCTGGAAATAAGGCTTTTTGCCACAAAAAAAAAAGGCAAAAAAAAACTATTATCTATGTCCCTATCTGTATACTTTTATAATATTAAGTGTATTAATGGAGAAAAAATCCGTGAAAATGGTCAAATATCGCATTTGTAAAGCTTGCCTATACAATTTCCTTGAGCGGTAAGAGGAAAGTACGATTATACGAACGTAGTTAAATCTGTGGGTTTCCATCGCGTGTAATAAAGTCCCACTGTTACAGATCTGATTTGCACAGTACAGCATTTTGACGGAAACACCGCACGCCTTGCGCTTAGGGGCGATGAGACGCCAGGGGTGCGCGTTAGTGTCGCCCGTATCGCTCCCTCGCTTCTTGACCTTGAACGCCCAGCGTAATAGTCCCCTTAAACATGCTGAACAGTGTTCGAGTAACAAGTTCTGCACACCATTCGGCTTAGTGACGCGTACATAACTTAATAATACATAGTGACGTAAATGATAGGTATACGGGCAATTTCCAAGAATTAAAAGGGCACGCGCAGTAGCACTACAACAACTTGCCTTTGTGTTGTTGTTGTTGTTGTTATACGTGTCGTCCCCGTGACTGCGCAAGATCTGAAGCACTTCTGGTTTATGTTCCCGGACAATCACACCAGAGCAGGATCACCCCCAGATCGATGGCGTTAACTACACGTAAATGATTGTAGCACCGAGAGTGAATGAAATGGGTCACGAAAATATAAACAGAAAGGTGCTAGTAATAGACGTATTATTAAAGCATGCCACTATTACGCGGAACCACATTACCAAATGGCAGAATTAAATATTTGAAAAAAATTGAGTAGTTTTAATGAAAAACCTATCTTTGTGATTTTATGTTTGTTAATTAAAGTTCTCGCGTTTTTTGTAAGCTGATGTGCATAAGCCGGAAAAGAGCAATCTACGTAATAGCTTTTATTAACTTTGTGAGCAAATCTTTTGGCAGAATAACGCATTTCTGATTAGCTCTTTCTGACGCCGTAACATTGTATATTTAATTGCAGCTCAAGGTATTATCCAAAAGGAACGTGTGAACTATAAATAACGTGCTAAGCATATAATTATATATCCCACGGCCTCGTAAGATGTGTGCTAATTACATTTCCTACGACGGAAGGGAAACTGCCACGCTACTGCCACTTCGGTAAGGCGGTCTCAGTACAGTCGCAGCTCCGGCCTCTAGATGCACGCTGCACTGTGCACGATCGCTCGTATTTCAAATAAACACTGAGCATTTTAATTTTTTTAACGGAAAGGATTTATTACTATAGGCTGTACACGGTAAACAGAGCACTTTTGAAAGCCCTGCTTATGATCTACTTGTATGCACGTTGTGTACTCTTCCGCCTTATGTAAAATTAACACTGCCATGGGCCCCATCACTTTATTGACATGTCGGTCAATGCAATTATAGAATTACGTATTACAAAATTTAATATTTTACAAATTTGCTTATTTTTACACTTAGGCGTATTTCTTTATAAAAAAAAAAAAAAAAAAGGAAAGCGAAAGAATCATTTAAGTTATCACAGATATTTATTTAACATTTTTCAATCGAGGTTAAGGCATGGAAATACTTTTACCCCATCGTAACCAACTTTACAGGGAGCATGCCACTCAGTGCGCCCTTAGAAGTATATGGAGATAGAAACAGTGACATTTTTTTTTCAAAAGTGCTTACTTTATCGTGAACAGCCTTTACTGAAGTACCTAAATATAATACTGGTACATTTACCTTGGGGCTTCCGCCTAAAAACGCCGGA
>NQII01003499.1:91701-102668 GCA_002778355.1 Clitarchus hookeri | reverse complement strand
GGGGGGGGGGGTCACACGACCTGCGACGGGATACACGCATGGATTCCTACGGTATGTAAAAACGGGAACAAAAGTTTCGTTACCAACTGGTAAATTCGAGGGTGGTGTCATGATGAAGAAGAGAGGGGGGAGGGAGGACCTTCAACTTCCACTGCATGGCGCCCGGCCAGGCGGGTCGCGGCGTTACGTAGCCGTTGGCAGCGGCGGCCGCATCACCGCGAGCGCCCGACGCGAAGATACGTGGACGACAACATGTCACTTCTGCGCTTCTCAAAAGGTGACAACAGCCGCTAAACCGCCCGCGTCCTTCGCACAGCAGCCAAGCAGGGCTGCCAGCTATTTACTTTAATGATTATACAACTTGAATCCTGAAAATATACGAAATCTAGTACGATTATAAAATAAATATTAAATAAAAAAAACCAACAAAAGGAGTACCATCAGTAAAATACGAACTACACTTTTAGGACTAGCAACATTTCAATTGTCTTCACAACAAAAAATAATTACGCGAGGCTGATTACGAATCTCAAGAGAGGTGAAACTAATAGTATGCACATCCACGGTCACAGATTCTCACCATCGCCACTCACGCCTCACTAACAACGTAACTGTTGCCGACCTCCCGTGGCGCAAGTCGGCTGGTGCGCCGCCGGTCAGGGGTGCGGGAGGTTCTGGGTTCGAATCCTAGGTAAGGCATGGGTAATTATAGCTTAAGTTAGGTTATAAGTTAGTTAATAAGCCGTCCCCTGATAAGCCTTCAGGCATAACACCGGGGAACGTTAATAAGTCCTTTCCAATCCAACACAACTGTTTTTGAGACACGTTCCTTTACTTCGCATTGGTAAATGATTTAAAATGGATGGTTTGTGTAATATTGCACAGTGATTTACATTATACAAACGCGATACAGAGGACAATCAAGTTATACCGATTTCGCATCGAACTATACAATCCGATAGCCCAGCAGCCAAGGCTCATGTATTTGGCGCGGGTACGCCTAGTGGCGACGATTCCACACTGCCGTCATTAAGAACCACATCCAGCGCAACTCTGGGTAGCTTCCTGTTTGCCACGTCACGCCCTCAAACTATCTCAATTTGCGTTCTGCGAGGCGATTATCGTACGCTTTTGCACTTATCGGGAACCGATTTACGCAGTACTCTTTCAAGCTGAAAAAATTCCCTGACCTTTTTTCCAGGTTCTAATTACTTACTTAATTTTTCGTCGGCAAAATTAAATGTAAATATTTTCCGGGAAAAACAATAGTGTCAGAAGTAACCCTAAACATAATTACCTATATAAAAAAATTCCCCCGTATCATTTTGATAAGAAAAAATTACAACAAAATAATAGACAAGTTTTCGAAAAATGTAAAACCTAAACCAAGTTTTTACTATTTAGATGCCCATCCAAACTGCTCACATGGCGATAAAAAATCTTATTCCAAAACTTGCATATATTTTTTTTTTTGCGTAATACAATTACATTTACTATACAATATTCAGTCACAATTTTTGTGTTGACAGCTCTAAATAATAGTAATAAAATTATTTACATCAAAAATGAACAACACTCCAAAATTATGAAACATTTATTATGCATTCAATTTCTGCATTGATATCATCAACTTCATTTTTCATTTCTTCAACCAGTTCCATTTTTTTTTTTTTTTTTTTTTTTTTTTTTTTNNNTTCCCAACATTTCTAGTTCAACTTGTCGCTTCATGTCAGCAAATTTAATATATACTATTTGTTTACAAAATAATTCCAGGTAAATGGTGAATTCCCTAACTTTCTCTTACCTTTACTTGTAGCTACAACATTTCCTTAATATTCCAGGTTTTCCATGTCAAGTGGCTACCCTGTTACTCGTGGAAACAATCCGCGAGGTGGACGTTACCACGGTACAAAGTGTAGTGGTCATCTACCTATCAGAATAGCAAACTCCTACGCTCGGCTAAAAATGCTCACGTTATAGGGCTCTCTATAACAGGATAATTGAACGAGAATAACGCCCAAGCCAGGGTAGAGTGAATGTCATGCTAGCTTTCACGTTACGTTATGTAATGCCGCCCGCTAAGCAGTTAGAGTACTATTACATGCTTTCTGAAGTGCATCGCTTCACTTGCCCCGTCCTAACACGAGAAGCGCGCGGCGTGTTACAAAGGCGAGCCGGCGCGTGTGCCAGATAAGCAAGCTCCTGATCTTCAGCGGATTGAATTTCTGTGGTTCATCTTTGAAAGAATGTTCCGGTCGTCGGCCTTGCCTGTTTCAGCGAGACTCCGGGTGCGGGGAACCTTCTAAATCTGGCCAGCGAGAGCACCGAGCCGATGGTAAGGGTCCAGAGTTCGGAGGGTTGCACGACGTTAAGCGCCAGGTGTGCGGAGACATCGAAGCGATGGACCAGCAGAGCGACGAGTGACAGCGAGAGTGAAGTCTGCGAACTGCGACTATCGGTGCAGTGGAGACAGACTAACGGGCGGGACTGTTGAACTGGATACGTAAGTGACAGGCATTTGGAATGATGGCTGTAGACAGATTGAAAATGTGTATATAATAAGAGACTGTAATCAATATAGAGACATTGATAAGGACTTTAATTATAATTGAGATAACAATAAATACTGCGCTCGCTGAGAATAACAAGAGCAATAGTAGAGACAGCTAGTTTCATGTTGTAAACAATAGCTGTGTGAATAAATAAATAAAAACTAATTTAGTTCTTTTATTTTAGGACAAGTACAGACGGTTCATTACGCACACTTAAATCGCAATACATTTTGCATGCAACTGAATCTGCATAAAATTCTAACTCGGCGCACAGAGTAACTTCAGTCACGACAAGCTACAAACTAATTAAGAGCAGGATTGTTAATCAACAACTCCTGACAGTCAGTGTACCGTTGGTGACTTTTTACTCACGGAAAAAAATAACAAAAAATGTAACATTAAAAGACTTTTGAGATCCANTAGTGTACCGTTGGTGACTTTTTACTCACGGAAAAAAATAACAAAAAATGTAACATTAAAAGACTTTTGAGATCCAAGCAACTATCTCATGCTGAAAATATACGCGTTAATAATTTATTTAACGCGCATGCAAAACGTGACCTCGCACATTCTTGTTGGAAAAGGGGAAAAAAAGGGGGGGGGTGTGTTTACGGACGAATTAAAGAAATAAAAATAGAATTAGTTTGCAAGCGAAATAACACAAATTTTTACCATCACGTGAGATTTCCACATGTTCGTAAATAAACAGATAATAATTATTATTCCATTTACGGTGAAAATCTACACTGCGTGCCTCAGTGTCAGAGAATATTATCNAATAAACAGATAATAATTATTATTCCATTTACGGTGAAAATCTACACTGCGTGCCTCAGTGTCAGAGAATATTATCGATTTAACTGTGAGCCGTTATACCAAATCCGAGTTGGCAGTTATGTCTACGCTACAATATGATAAAAAGTTGCTACACTGACCACGCAGCACAGTGAAATATATACGACGTGTAACAAACCTGAACTAAATATTTCTAGTGCTGGATTTTGTTTCCCAACGCCTGCCAATTTATAAAAATCAAGAAATTGTGAAACTCCTCTTACGCAGTGGAAAACTAACGTTTGTTACCGGTGGCTGCCGTCCTTGTTTCAACAGAACATCGGAGGATATAGGGAGTGGCGGGGAACCAGATACAATTATAACCACTATCTCAAGTTTCTGCACCTTACATACATTATGTCAATAACCGGTCGGCTGGGNACCTTCTAAATCGGGCCAGCGAGAGCACCGAGCCGATAGTAAGAGTCCAGAGTTCGGAGGGTTGCACGACGTTAAGCGCCAGGTGTGCGGAGACATCGAAGCGATTAACCAGCAGAGCGACGAGTGACAGCGAGAGTGAAGTCTGCGAACTGCGACTATCGGTGCAGTGGAGACAGACTAGCGGGATAAGTAAGTGACAGGCATTTGGAATGATGGCTGTAGACAGATTGAATATGTGTAAATAATAAGAGACTGTAATCAATATAGAGACATTGATAAGGACTTTAATTATAATTTAGATAACAATAAATATTGCACTCGCTGAGAATAACAAGAGCAATAGTAGAGACAGCTAGTTTCATGTTGTAAACAATAGCTGTGTGAATAAATAAATAAAAACAAATTTAGTTCTTTTATTTTAGGACAAGTACAGACGGTTCATTACGCACACTTAAATCGCAATACATTTTGCATGCAACTGAATCTGCATAAAATTCTAACTCGGCGCACAGAGTAACTTCAGTCATGACAAGCTACAAACTAATTAAGAGCAGGATTGTTAATCAACAACTCCTGACAGTTAGTGTACCGTTGGTGACTTTTTACTCACGGAAAAAAATAACAAAAAATGTAACATTAAAAGACTTTTGAGATCCAAGCAACTATCTCATGCTGAAAATATACGCGTTAATAATTTATTTAACGCGCATGCAAAACGTGACCTCGCACATTCTTGTTGGAAAAGGGGAAAAAAAGGGGGGGGGTGTGTTTACGGACGAATTAAAGAAATAAAAATAGAATTAGTTTGCAAGCGAAATAACACAAATTTTTACCATCACGTGAGATTTCCACATGTTCGTAAATAAACAGATAATAATTATTATTCCATTTACGGTGAAAATCTACACTGCGTGCCTCAGTGTCAGAGAATATTATCTATTTAACTGTGAGCCGTTATACCAAATCCGAGTTGGCAGTTATGTCTACGCTACAATATGATAAAAAGTTGCTACACTGACCACGCAGCACAGTGAAATATAGACGACGTGTAACAAACCTGAACTAAATATTTCTAGTGCTGGATTTTGTTTCCCAACGCCTGCCAATTTATAAAAATCAAGAAATTGTGAAACTCCTCTTACGCAGTGGAGAACTAACGTTTGTTACTGGTGGCAGCCGTCCTTGTTTCAACAGAATATCGGAGGGTATAGGGAGTTGTGGTGAACCAGATACAATTATAACCACTATCTCAAGTTTCTGCACCTTACATACATTATGTCAATAACCGGTCGGCTGGGACCTGGTGTTGCGAAACAACTGAATTCACGCACGCGAGCCACCAATATTCCCGCAGACCAGTTTGTAGTCCTGACAACTTATCCACTCGTCCACAGAACTAATCCACTCGTACACTGCAGTTGTGAACTGGCTGAGGAATAGTTCCAATTGCCACTTTTTGTTGAAGGAAAAATTAGTCATTGGCCAATTTTGTCCGCAAATTCGATTATGTATACTTACAAGTTGCATTTCGTCAACATCAAAGACGACAAATTACTAACACAAGCCACCAAATCGCCGCCACGATCGTTTTACCGACTTTAAATGTAAAATACGCATACGACAGAAGTAACTGTCATAAACGAAAGCACTTAAAATAACAATTTAGTAAAAGAAAGATTCGAAATATTAATTAAATGTATGTTGTTATCTAATTATTGTTTACCAACAGTTTGGCGTCTGTGTTATTTTATTATGATTAAGTTCAATGTACAACAGTGCTTTACACATTGTTTTGTGAAAATACGCAATTATTTTTTATAACTTCTGGGATTTTTGGTTTTCACGTAATTATTTTTACATTTATAACAGCAAGTCGTGGTGTACAACATACAGCAGTAGTTAATACTAAACTGTTAACTTTGGTGGTGTTCCATTTAAAACTTCAGAACATTTTAAAGGAAATTAATATATTTAAAAAAATTTGTTTGTAAGGTGGCCTTAGTCCACATCATTGCAATTTACTTTATTTTTATGCATGCACGCACTTCCATGATCCAGCCACGTGGTCCACAAGGCAAATTTCATTTTAATTAAATAATAAGAAATATTTCGACCATATTAAAGTAAATGTAACTAACACATACGTTGAGGATAATCATTTTTTAGTAACAAGTCACTAAACTATTTAAAAGCACAAACATTTTCTGATTTTGCGGTTGGAAGTAGTTTTTTTTTTATATTAAAAATAAAATTTTCTTCCTAAAATAAAAGTGCATTACTAATAAATACACAAATACAGAGTAACCTCACTATGAAATGGCCATGATAAAAGTATCTTGGTCATAAGTACAGGAATTCCCCCCTTAAGATACGAGGCAATACCTTAACCTACATACTGACACTTGACTTTCTCTCTCAAAGAAAACTTTCAACGTACATACCAGTTTAGTGCGCAAGTGAATATGTGTAGAATTATATAGGTACATATTTTTAATTTACCGCTTATAATGTTCTCCACTCGTTAACGTACAATTACCACCCCACCCCTGTCCCAACAAACCCTATTTGTGGACTACTGGCATGGTTCTTCATCGTTCTTAGGTTATTTACATGCTTGTCACGAAATGTAACTGACTTAGTACTCTTATATCTAGACATTAGTTAAATGCATTGATAAATGCGCATTTGTGGTTTCTAGTTTAATTGCCTTACAAAGTCAATTCACTCTAACATTTCCTTGCTCGATCTCTTCAGAATATATCATTGTGTTGGTTTGCTACTTAAGAACTCAAATGTAGCTTAATATTTAACAGAATAAATCAAATAAACAATTAAACCTGTAACCACTAACAAAACTGCGTACTACTTTTAAGCCCGCGCTTGTCGATATCAAACAATTTAAGCTTTCTCGCGTGATCTTCAAACAATCTTGTATTTTATTAATAAAGAATGCAGTTATTTTTTGTGTGTAAAAGTTGTGAACCGNCCCCCCCAACCCTTTCCCGAGCATAACCATGCAGCAAATCACTCAAACGAGAGTAGCTTTTTACTCATTGCCACATTCCCTAATTTTCGTAGAGTTTACAGGGCTAAAATTTCGCACGACCATTCGGATCAGAAATAAACTGCAGTACGAATGACTGAACGTTGTGCGTCGGATTCGGTAGAGCAACTTTTTATTTGTTATTATATGCGTGACCATCATCTAAGCTACGCTTATTGCGCGTGGTGTAACGTATAGCCTATTCGCGGTCCCATGTACGACATGGTTGGTTATTTCTTAAATAAGTTATATATCACACCTTTTATAATTGCGTCAACATAAAAGTACATTAATAAGTAACATGAATTAAAAAAAAGAGAAAATAGATGTGTTGGTAATGCCTAGTAATAAATAGTTCTCATGCAAAACAATCACACCGAACGCGCACGAGTGCGATACGTTGTCTTTTTAGCGTAAATTTCTAGACTCCGTTGTGCTTTGTTTGCATGAGGCGGAGGAGTATCATATAAGTATAATTTTAGCAGGGCTTCGCAAAAGTTAGAAGTAACCATGATTGGACTACACAATGCACGGCGCTCGAAATTATCACAGTGAAACGCGGTAGATGAATGGTGGAAACGTGACGTGACCGTGATCCCGGCCTAAGGAGACGTGGTACATACACCTCACGCCACACGGGACACTCGCTCCTGCCGCCCGGCAGTCGTGGAAGCGTCGTCAACGCCGATCACTGCCCGCTCGGACACACGGACACACACGGACACACACGGACATACACGACGATCTGACAGCGCGCAGGCGCACAGCATGCATACTCCGTGCACACTCCCAACAGTCACGGTCCCATTCACAGTTACTTCAAACTTTTCTGAAGCCCTGCTGAAATTCTACTTCCAGGCTATCCCTCCGCCTCATGATTACAAACCTTAGAAAATTACACCAAAGGGACTACGCACCGTATTTGTGCGCATTCAGTTTGATGATGTTTTACATGAGAACTATTTCTTACTAGGCATTAACAACACACACATTTTCGCTCCGTTTTCAGTTAGTATTATTTATAGTTGAAATATAATCTATTGATAAAATACAAGTAAAACTTTAATTTAACCAAAAATGAGACGCTTGTGATGCGTGACAAACTTAGGAAACAACCAAACACGTCATACACGCAGTGATTTTTCAAACGTTATAATCCGAAAAGCGTTCAGGTGCCGAGCATTTCTAGCGCCTTTCATACTTCTGGGATACATTAAACAGTAGCATGATAAGTTATACACACCTGCGAAATTACTGTTATTATTCGACAACAGGCTAGACTCCAAATTGTATGCTCGTCTAACATCTGTCATTCGCTGACCATTTGCATGACAAAACTTGAAAAGACTTTTCTCTAAAAACAACAGTTCTGTGTTAGAGTGACCAATCGCCTGTAACTAGGTCACACAGTTACGTAGCCTCGTGGAAAGTCNAAAAACAACAGTTCTGTGTTAGAGTGACCAATCGCCTGTAACTAGGTCACACAGTTACGTAGCCTCGTGGAAAGTCACCAGCCAATGAAATCAAGCATTGTGCTCACGTATACGGTAGTGACATCCAGCTTGCCCCGAGATAGTAACGCGAATTTCGGAGCTGTCTTCCGATAATCTTGAGAAAATTGAGTATATTTATAACAGCATTCTGGACATTTAAATTTATTTTCTGCCAAACGACTAAAAAAAGTACGTATGTAATATATTTTTCTACTGCCCAAAATAATTCTCGCCCCCAGACTAGTGTAGCTTAAAGGAATTTACAGTAAATTAAATGCGTGATTTGCCTGTAAAGTCAATTTTAAGTTTTACCATAAAATTCGATTCTAAATATGTAGCCAGAAATCAAATCCTATTTGCAGGCTAGCCAAGAATGCGATTTCAATGAAAATTTAAAGCATTTCCCTACGTCAAATACTTCAGCTGAAGACAAATAGAATTTAATTTTTTTTTTTATTTGACACAAAATTTAATCCTGGGAGAGTAATAGCCGATTATTACGGCACTGAAGAATGTGTATACACCCCACCTTATTCAGGCAAGGTTAAGTTGAAAGTTTTACAATTACGCTTTTTTAAAGGTCCTAAAGAGTCCTATTTCCAGGGATTTTATATTTTCGTCAAATTATTGTCTATGCCATGATCGAAATAAAGTCAACGAAACTATTCCAGTGTGACATTCGGCCAATACTCATTTTAAATTTAGAGCAAAAACTCTATAGGCGCATCAAAAGTTCGGTTAACCAATCTGATTTGTTATTAAGTTTGTGTATTTCAAGCAGTTCAAAGGAGNCTATAGGCGCATCAAAAGTTCGGTTAACCAATCTGATTTGTTATTAAGTTTGTGTATTTCAAGCAGTTCAAAGGAGATTGTAAATATAAATAATTTCGGCTAAGAAACACGTGAACAGTAGGTACGTAAGAATATAATTCTGAACACTGATCAATTCATATAATAGTAACATATTTTACCTAGAAGACGATAAACTGCGTCGTCCAAGTGTTCATTCCATGTCTACATAATCGATGAGTACAAATTTTAAAACAAGTTTCACCAGTTAAATTACGTTATATGTAGGTATAACCTACAGTCTGTTACTGTTTGTGGAAGTTCCTGTGCGCCATTGTTACATTATATACATATGTGCTGGAACTGTAATAAAAACAGATTTGCTGAAACTGACTGAGTACAATCTTTAATGAAATTATTCCGTAGGCGAAATTTAAAATCCACCGCAGGATTACAGGAATTTTTCTTATCGTCGTTAGGCCATAAAATTGTGCCACAGCTTGGATTACCGCCGCATTCTTTGCGGCTACGCCCGAATTAAGAGCGATGTTGGCACCGATAAGACTATATTTTAACCATGGGACAGCTGATTTGGCGCCCCTATCTATGCGCACACAAACAACTTAACACAAGACGGAGCCCTTGCCAAGAACAGCTTCACGAACTCAAAACTTTAACGAAACTATAAAAAAAAATAGGCGTTATATAAAATATATTGCATAATAGACAGAAGCGCGCCCTGGGTAGTTAATAGTAATAATTTAAGTGAGCGCCACTTTTTAATAGTGTCCCTAGGCTACCGTCGTCCTGGAGGCATGATATGAACTCAGACCTTGGAAAATCAACAGAATGCAATGGTGATCAAAAAAAGAACACTATTGAACAACGTCCACTAAGTTTACCAAGTGACGAAATCCGGATTACAATTCACCGGGAATCAAACAGGAATCCTCACACGATCGCTGATCCTCCCATATCAAGAGTAACACACTGAAGAGCGTATGAAACATTTCAATAGCATCAAAAACAGTTCATCCTAACAGGCCATACTTGTGTCTCCACATGTACAGCTTATTCAAGAGATTAGGTGTAATTCGCTACTGTGGTGAAGGCCTAAATTATATAATTTAGCGTTGCTGAAGCATGGAAGTAGAATAGCAGTAGGGAAGATTAGTAGCGCACTTATCAAATGCATCACTTCTACAGGTAAGATGCACAGCCTTTCCCCTGCGTGCACCAACGAAACTTCAAGCAACGCCAAATCAAGTTCAAAGAAGTCGCCTACACTTGTCTCGAGTGCATTCACGTGGTAATGTTTTTAACGTACAATGGTCTGAAGAAGTCGGCTTTGGTTACATTTCAAGTCCTCCAAAATGATGTTTGGATTGTGTACGATGCACTAATGTACGTATTGAAGTTGAGAGTTATATTCCTAGAAATCACTGCGAATAAGTTCGCGGATTTCTTTTTAAAGCGTGTGATTTAATCTAGTTGCGACGCACTCGCACGCAGTGGGTAAATGAACTCCGTAAGAATGTTTAAACAGTGATTTCTACTGATTCCCAGTGAAGTGCACTGCTGGTCTGGCAGTGAAACATCAGTGCAATCCACGGATTCACCAGTAGACAAAAGCTCATTAACACTGAAGATTAAGTAAAATAATTCTACTGGTCGCAATTACTGATTAAAATTTAGAGTGTCTAAAAATATAAACGCAAAGAAAAAAATGGAACAAGTAAGTTATTGGAACACGAAATAACTTTTGTTTGCCTTCTCGTGGGATCTACAATAGTAAAATAAATACGATACCTACGCAAGATGCATTTGTCCTTTATGCTCGAGGCAAAATTGTTCAATTAGGCACTATCGCAGGGG
>NQII01003499.1:78740-91616 GCA_002778355.1 Clitarchus hookeri | reverse complement strand
GACGGCTTAGGAGTACCAAATGCACTATTACGAGGAATCCGACAATACAGTAATCAGCGATCGAACCAAAGAGGTTAAAGGTCAAAAATCTGATAACTACCTGTTTCCCTAGCAAGATAAAACCAGGAAAATACTGCAACACCTGATTGCATAGCATACCAATGCGGCAGATAAGCGTGCCATACAATAAACAATACTTTCCATATTTTGCTTTTTTTTTATTTTCTTTGTGACAGTTACCACACTAAGTATTATTTTTAATACGTATTATTGAATTTAAAGATTTAGTACAATATTTTAACAGCAGCAGAGTTAAGTAAAGCTATTATTAGTAAAAACTTAAACGGCGACGCTAGCGTTTACGGCACGAGAAAGATACTAAACACAGCAACTTTTTTGTAGCACAGTTTCCCAACTGCTGTTCAGCAGAAAAATCTACATGCACAACCTCAACTATTTTAGATTCATGCAAAAGCAGTATTTATAAAAAGCTGAAACAAAATCATATGCTCTTTAACATCAAATTAAAGGTTGACATTTAACTTTATTTTATAGAGATGAAAGACTTGGATGGTCCGCAGCATAACTTGAATAAAGAAAATGTGGCCCACAGCTCTCCACTAATAGCGAACTGCTGTTTTACAATATAAGATAATGTGCTCGGCGGTATAGTATGGCACAGGTCAAATAAATTTCCGGCTCGAATAAAACGTTTAAGTTTCTATAAACAAATTACCCAGAATTCACCGTGAAAACGCCCTTACTTGTTCATATGTTTCAAACACGCGCGTGTATGATGGCTAATAGGCACAATATAAAGACCAGACAGCAAAGAAAAGGCATGGGCACTCGTGCGGTTTCAGGTTGGAACCAAGATAAAATTTTTATAACTAGGATTTTTACAATATTTTCGCTTGGTTTTTGTTTGTGTAGCTTTTCTGTTTCCCATGTTTACACTCCCTCGTCTTGATATTTTTTTAAATTCAAATACAAACGTGATAACCAGCAACATCAATCCGCACAACCAGGAAATAAAACGCTGGTAATGCCCCTACTTCAATATAATAGCTGGTTCGCGGTTCATTAAATACTCTGAAACAACTTTTGAAAAAAAAAATTCCTGCCCTCAACAGCATAGACCCATATTTCAACATAAATGCTTACTTTCGTGTTCCAGTATGGTTGGCAGCATTGTATAAAAAGTGTATTAACGTCGCATTAAAAGTATTGCGTTTCAATATATGACCATTTAACTTATTTATCATGTGTTATGCACATAAGAGTAGGGGTTAGCATATTAAAAACATTTGCGTTCCTAATAATTTCACGGGTCACACTTGACCGATGCGTAAATATCAGGTGCCATGGCAACGTTAATGTTACATATTGTGAAAGTATATAAAAGCGAAAAGCTTATAATGTACGAAAATATTTTACTACAATAGCTATATACAAAAAGTAATGCCATTCCATCTATTAAAATTAAACACGTCGCATGAAATTCCTTAGTTAAAGTATTCAGAAAAACAGTGAAATCTGCCTTACTTTAATAAGCAATTTGTCAATACTGATAATAAACTTGGTTATTTCTCCCGAGATTCATATCGATTAAGTACTTCAAACGCCTTAGTCATCCACAGTAAACACCTAGCTTAGTTCGAAGCGCGGCATTAATCGGTGGTTCGAAAAAGCATACAATCATGTAGATCCCGTCTTCTTTGAGCTGTTAGCACATCTTCATGCGACGAAGACCCGAAATGTTAACAGCATTTCTTATATCTGATGCAGTCATCTGTCGCCTGTGTTTATGCTAGCTGTGAAGCGTTGTTTTCGTCTTATGGCCGACACAAATATCAGACCTACAGGGCAGTAATAAACGAGACCGTTGTGACGTTTATTAAAGAAACATGGAAACAAAGAGGAAAAAAATTAGATAACAACGCTCTTTATTTTAAAACATTCACTGAAAAAACATTTTAAAAACTGATTCCAATTAATTAATTAAATTGTATCGGAGCTGTATTAAAAACGTATAAAGTGCGCGAAACATATATTTAAAAAGAAAAAATATGGACATATTCATATATTTATAAAAAATAAAACCGTTTAGCGCAACGTTCCAAACCAGAGGTTACGCCGTAACCAGTGATGGGAGGATATCGGGGGACAAGGATTCGATGCCATTCCCTTGGTAATANGTTACAAAAATTCCCCTTCCTCCTCTTCAGAATAACTAAATAATTTTCGAGGTCCGTGGCTTTATTGGAATAATTACAGTATAACAAATTCGAATATTTTTTTAGAGCGTGTCCAACGTGTACATGCGTGGTAGTTAACACTGAACGAAGTACTTGGTTTCGTGTTAAATTTGTGAATAAAATTTTAATACACCTATTTGAAAGTTTCTTTTCTTATTTTGAAGTTGTGCCGGTTTCAATATTTTGTTGAACGCAAAAGTTCAAACTCCTGGAAAGCATAAAATTGATTGTGAAATATTAAGTTAAAAGTATTTATATTTGTAGTCTATGTAGATAAATTAAGAACATATTAATTATTTAATTTAATTAAGACTTTCATCCCGTGAAGAACCTGGCTAAGCCCTGTGACTCCGATAAATTGCAATAATACATATTCTGGGACATTTTTCCCAGAATAGCACACCTCTAAGCCCCTAATAGCGGGTTCCGCATTTGAAATTGGTGCGGCCTCGGTTCCCTCGAATGTATTGCCTTGTCGTTCTTGAGAACCGCCATAAACCAGCGTATTACAGACCCGAGTAAAGAATTATCGATTTCTGTACAGGAATGTCGTTCCATAAAAGTGGCAAAAAAACTTCAGGTCACCACATTTGAAAAGAACTGTAAGAGTTACCACACAGAAAACTGATAGATCTCCGTCGCGGCCATAATGTAAATGAAATTGTCATGTTAAGTTCCACGCGGTAGAATACAAACTTGTACGACAGTTGTTCAAAAATTATAACAGAACTTAGTTAATTTACGAGTACATTTTCAGGATGTAAAATAATAAAAATACTTTTCACTAACTGTGGTTGGTAACGATGGTCGTAAAAATGTTTAAAATAGCTACTATCTTAGTGTGTATACAGTTCCAGAAATTGCAATGTTAAAGGTTCTGTATGTTAAGTGGTAACAGCGCCGGAAAAACTCTCAGAATTAGCATACACGGCTTCAGCCAGAGTTTTTGTACATAATTTGGACAAGGTTACACACAAAACATACATACCAATAGTAGATCGATAATGACAGTTCTGGCACAGGGCTTGGGGATTCGAACGTCCGGACGACCGCCATCTTGAATTACAACACAGATGTTATCTTGGATGACTTTGACCACCATACGCCATTTTGGATGCCANACAGTAGATCGATAATGACAGTTCTGGCACAGATTTTGGGGCTTCGAACGTCCGGCATCTTTAATTACAACACAGATGTTATCTTGGATGACTTTGACCACCATACGCCATTTTGGATGCCATCACGACCGAAATTTTGAGAGCCAGTACACCACCATTTTGGATGTCACCTCATGCTCTATCATTCCACCTCGCCAACATGTTTATTCAAAATTTCAGGAATTTGCCTCAACATTTCCCTCNATAGAGATGAAAGACTTGGATGGTCCGCAGCATAACTTGAATAAAGAAAATGTGGCCCACAGCTCTCCACTAATAGGGAACTGCTGTTTTACAATATAAGATAATGTTCTCGGCGGTATAGTATGGCACAGGTCAAATAAATTTCCGGCGCGAATAAAACGTTAAGTTTCTATACACAAATTACCCAGAAATCACCGTGAAAACGCCCTTACTTGTTTTATATGTTTCAAACACGCGCGTGTATGATGGCTAATAGGTACAATATAAAGACCAGACAGCAAAGAAAAGGCATGGGCACTCGTGCGGTTTCAGGTTGGAACCAAGATAAAATATTTATAACTAGGATTTTTACAATATTTTCGCTTAGTTTTTGTTTGTGTAGCTTTTCTGTTTCCCATGTTTACACTCCCTCGTCTTGATATTTTTTTTAATTCAAATACAAACGTGATAACCAGCAACATCAATCCGCACAACCAGGAACTAAAGCGCTGGCAATGCCCCTACTTGAATATAATATCTGGTTCGCGGTTCATTAAATACTCTGAAACAACTTTTGAAAAAAAAATTCCTGTCCCTAAATAGACCCATATTTTAACATACATGCTTACTTTCGTGTTTCAGTATGGTTGGCAGCATTGTATAAAAAGTGTATTAACGTCGCATTAAAAGTATTGCGTCTCAATATATGACCATTTAACTTATTTATAATGTGTTATGCACATAAGAGTAAGGGTTAGTATATTAAAAACATTTGCGTTCCTAAGAATTTCAAGGGTCACACTTGACCGATGCGTAAATATC
Source organism: Clitarchus hookeri (assembly GCA_002778355.1). Lineage (NCBI taxonomy): Eukaryota > Metazoa > Arthropoda > Insecta > Phasmatodea > Phasmatidae > Clitarchus > Clitarchus hookeri. The sequence continues at coordinate 87,193 of NQII01003499.1, read as the reverse complement.
AGGTATCATGGCAACGTTAATGTTACATATTATGAAAGTATATAAAAGCGAAAATCTTATAATGTACGAAAATATTTTACTACAATCGCTATGTACAAAACGTCATTCCATTTATTAAAATTAAACACGTCGCATAAAATTCCTTAGTTAAAGTATTCAGAAAAACAGTGAAATCTGCCTTGCTTTAATAAGCAATTTGTCAATACTGATAATAAACTTGGTTATTTCTCCCAAGATTCATATCGATTAAGTACTTCAAACGCCTTAGTCATCCACAGTAAACACATAGCTTAGTTCGAGGCGCGGCATTAATCGGTGGTTCGAAAAAGCATACAATCATGTAGATCCCGTCTTTTTTGACTTGTCAGCACATCTTCATGCGACGAAGACCCGAAATGTTAACAGTATTGCTTATATCTGATGCAGTCATCTGTCGCCTGTGTTTATGCTAGCTGTGAAGCGTTGTATTCGTCTTATGGCTGACACAAATATCAGACCTAAAGGGCAGTAATAAACGAGACCGTTGTGACGTTTATTAACAAAACAGGAAAACAAAGAGGGGAAAAAAAAAATATATATATAACAACGCTTCGTTCTCGTGCTCTTTATTTTAAAACATTCACTAAAAAAAAATTTAAATAAGATTCCAATTAATTAATTAAATTGTATCGGAGCTGTATTAAAAACGTTAAGTGCGCGGAACATATATTTAAAAAGAAAAAAGATGGAAATATTCGTGTATTAATAAAAAAAAATAACAGTTTAGCGCAACGTTCCAAACCAGAGGTTACGCCGTAACCAGTGATGGGAGGATATCTGGGGACAAGGATTCGATGCCATTCCCTTGGTAATAGTTACAAAAATTTCCCTTCCTCCTCTTTAAAATAACTAAATAATTCTCTAGGTCCACGGCTTTATAGGAATAATTACAGGATAACAAATTCGAATTTTTTTTTTAGCGTGTCCAACATGTACATGCGTGGTAGTTAATACTGAACGAAGTATTTGGTTTCGTGTTAAATTTGTGAATAAAATTTTAATACACCTATCTGAAAGTTTCTTTTCTCATTTTGAAGTTGTGCCGGTTTCAATATTTTGTTGAACGCAAAAGTTCAAACTCCTGGAAAGCATAAAATTGATTGTGAAATATTAAGTTAAAAGTATTTTATTTGTAGTCTATGTAGATAAATTAAGAACATATTAATTACTTAATTTAATTAACACTTTCATCCCGCGAAGAACCTGGCTAAGCCCTGTGACTCCGATAAATTGCAATAATACATATTCTGGGACATTTTTCCCAGAATAGCACACCTCTAAGCCCTTAATAGCGGGTTCCGCATTTGAAATTGGTGCGGCCTCTGTTCCCTCGAATGTATTGCCTTGTCGTTCTTGAGAACCGCCATAAACCAGTTTATTACAGACCCGAGTAAAGAATTAACGATTTCTGTACAGGAATGTCGTTCCATAAAAGTGGCAAAAAAACTTCAGGTCACCACATTTGAAAAGAACTGTAAGAGTTACAACACAGAAAACTGATAGATCTCCGTCGCGGCCATAATGTAAATGAAATTGTCATCTTAAGTTCCACGCGGTAGAATACAAACTTGTACGACAGTTGTTCAAAAATTATAACAGAACTTAGTTAATTTACGAGTACATTTTCAGGATGTAAAATAATAAAAATACTTTTCACTAACTGTGGTTGTTAACGATGGTCGTAAAAATGTTTAAAATAGCTACTATCTTAGTGTGTATACAGTTCCAGAAATTGCAATGTTAACGGTTCTGTATGTTAAGTGGTAACAGCGCCGGAAAAACTCTCAGAATTAGCATACACGGCTTCAGCCAGAGTTTTTGTACATAATTTGGACAAGGTTACACACAAAACATACATACCAACAGTAGATCGATAATGACAGTTCTGGCACAGATTTTGGGGCTTCGAACGTCCGGCATCTTTAATTACAACACAGATGTTATCTTGGATGACTTTGACCACCATACGCCATTTTGGATGCCATCACGACCGAAATTTTGAGAGCCAGTACACCACCATTTTGGATGTCACCTCATGCTCTATCATTCCACCTCGCCAACATGTTTATTCAAAATTTCAGGAATTTGCCTCAACATTTCCCTCNGAATTAGCATACACGGCTTCAGCCAGAGTTTTTGTACATAATTTGGACAAGGTTACACACAAAACATACATACCAACAGTAGATCGATAATGACAGTTCTGGCACAGATTTTGGGGCTTCGAACGTCCGGCATCTTTAATTACAACACAGATGTTATCTTGGATGACTTTGACCACCATACGCCATTTTGGATGCCATCACGACCGAAATTTTGAGAGCCAGTACACCACCATTTTGGATGTCACCTCATGCTCTATCATTCCACCTCGCCAACATGTTTATTCAAAATTTCAGGAATTTGCCTCAACATTTCCCTCCAAATCTGTAAAAAAAAAATTCCTGCAAAACGTTTTCTTACCCAAAATTTTCATGAGTAGCTCGTTCTAAAAATAGCATTGCCTTGTTTCAAGAATGTTCCAGTTCATGCTCNACCTGTAAAAAAAATTTCCTGCAAAACGTTTTCTTACCCAAAATTTTCATGAGTAGCTCGTTCTAAAAATAGCATTGCCTTGTTTCAAGAATGTTCCAGTTCATGCTCTCTCATTCTGCCTATCATGCTCTATCATTCCTTCCTTCCTCTGACANAATGTTCCAGTTCATGCTCTCTCATTCTGCCTATCATGCTCTATCATTCCTTCCTTCCTCTGACATCATCTAAGTCGATGAACGATATGCCCTAGTCGAGTAAGATATCGGGACATGAGAGCCACTGCAGGTTTAAATGATGTACACATAAAATATATATGTAAATTATTTTCTGAAATGTGATAGGCATATATCTATTTGAGACATATGTGTTCGTTATGTTAACTCCTGCAGCAGACGTGGCACTGAAAATAACTTTTCATTGTTTTTTATCACTACAACTAATGCTCTAAATTTTTATTACTATAAATAAGAAACAATATAGGCATGGGTATGTATATTATACCTCATACCACGAAATAGGCATGCAGCCTTGAGTAGGTAATAATTCTAAAAATAAATCAATCCTATTCTGAAAAAAATTGTATTAAATAAATTTTTGTTTGTACNTTTTTTTTTTTTTTTTTTTTTTTTTTTTCCCCCATCTTTTTGCGATTAGCAGACAGCAGACACTTGCTGTAAAAAAAAATTATTTATTTATTTGCGATTGCATCCTTGTCAATCCAACTATTTTTTGATCTGCAAACCCCATCCAACGAACATAGATTTTATTGCCTTTACATTTCAAAACTTTTTCTACAAGATAAGTGTCGGGAAATTTCGTAGGCTGTATTTTCTTACTGCAAAACCGCCGCGAATAACTTCGCCATCCAGGTCTTCGAGAACTCTGTACAATTCGTTTGACTAGTTCTGTGCACATCCTTTGTCAAATGTCCCATTCATTCTTGAAATGCGTGCGTAGTCTCCAACATTAACTATTGGCTTCAGTCTGTCAACAATTTGTTCATTCTTGTAAACTGTTTGTAGAAGCGAGTTGTCTTTAACGTCGATGGGGCACATGCCTATCGTACGGTGTAATTTGTGGTTTTTACTCTGAAAACAGTCCTGGTAATAATCCCTACCATTTGGAGCTTCCTTGTGCTGAGTAGTTTCCACGTCGCAGTTTTCAAAGTGCGATTATACCTTTCAACAACAGCACACTTCATACCACTACATGTAGAATAATGATTGATCTTGTGTTTATTCATTAGATGCCGAAATTATTAATTATATAACTAGTGTCCAAGATAGGTTTGCATAGTTTTTGGTGGGCGTTTTGTCACCCAAAACGAGTTCCATTGCTTTAGCAAAATCTACCGTGTTTGGTTTTGACTGGTACCGAAAAGGCGAACTTGCTATAGCAATTGACACAGTCAGCATATACTCGAATATTTTATTCACATGGGTATATGGAATCATTATGACCAAATCTGCCTGGTATAAATCACGCAATCCAAACACCATCACTTTACACCTTGGATGATTCCGTCCAGCCGGTTTGTGCAGTTCGCTAGAGATTTCTGACCGACTCATCGTATGTAGCATCCTTCACGAAATTCCTCCCGAATATTAGTAATTTCGTTCGTGTGGGAATTATTTTCAGCTCTTTGTGAAACAACCAGCAGATGCATTCTATCAACAAGTTCGTTTACAACATCCCAATAAACATACTCGAGATGATGTACCTCTTCGATTTTTCCCAGCAGACCAGAACCAGATGGTACATTAACATCTGAAAACATACATGAAATAGTGCTGAATTTTGCATAGCAGTAACCTTATACTAAATGCTAGATGGATCGTTAACTTTTTTAATGCACATTCACTTTAAGCAACCTCTTATGTTCATTGAACCGAGGTGAATGCATTGCAAGATAACCTTGAGCATTTACATTTCTAACATTAACAAGATTTTTTTNTGTTCATTGAACCGAGGTGAATGCATTGCAAGATAACCTTGAGCATTTACATTTCTAACATTAACAAGATTTTTTTAATGCTTCAAAACAAACAATGGAGAATCGTCTTCATCTGCCACTTCTTCTAGATCCAGTTTACACTTTCGTTTCCTNAATGCTTCAAAACAAACAATGGAGAATCGTCTTCATCTGCCACTTCTTCTAGATCCAGTTTACACTTTCGTTTCCTCCCAAGCTGCTATGTGGCTTCATCAAGTTATTTCTTCAATGCGACACGTGAAACTACAGGTTGCAAATTATCAAGTCGAGATGTGAACGGTTTGATTGCATCCTCTAAAAACCATGCCACTTTTCAACCGTACTCGCTTGGCCAACAAACATGTTCCACGAATATTTCCGATAACGCGACGTAATTCATCAACAGTGTCCGCCATTGCACTAAGGATAAAACAGTAAAGGAAATGGTTTATACATGATTTTACTATTTAGGTGCAGTCTTCGGTTTTGGATAATATACTGCTGTAGGCCGAGGTGCACAAGATGTAGTAGCAGCAGGTCGTATGGAAGTCGGCTTGATGATGTTTTTGATATGTGCTGTATAATATAATTTCAGACATGACTACAGTGTTTCCATACTTCATCATAATTCATGGCAGACAAAGCAATAATAATCTTGCTAATTATTCTTTCTTCTACGACATTAATTTATGCATCTAATATAGATAGTTTGCTCAACCATTCAGTCATTGTACGTAGTTGAGCCTCTGTTTTATGAGATTATGTTTGCATTACTACCAATGCCCTTAAAGATTCATAATTAACTGACAAAGTACAGCATTTTTACACCATTCACCATGTTTCGGTTCACCCACATTATTAAGTCGCTTCCCCCCAATGTTGCAGTAACCATCTTCAATCAGCACCAGACAGCTATCTCCCCGTAGTTTCAGACCATTATATCCGAATTTAGATATGGTATACGCCATCTCTCAATGGTGATTGATTATGAACTGATCAAAACCACGACGATACCTTCCTTTAAGTACAAGAAAGTATTTTACTATCACAAGGAATCCGTATGGTCCACTCCAACAACAAGCACACGCATCTTTTAAACTTTTCGAAAGGGATGTTTGTTATTTACATTGTAGGAATACGCATAGCGTAAATTCATATCGTCCATCCGAAACTAACTAGCGCATTTGCATTATCGCGAAGTAACTGGTTCGGTATGCGAGAATAAGTTTTAGAGAGTTAAAAACAATCCACCAATGCATGCCTGACCATACTGAAATATTCCTGCATACAGGTCTACTTCTCACATGCCACATCATCGAAAACAAACACAGAGTTTGGTTTAGCCATATCGGGAGGAATCACATCCGCATCGCTGCATGGAAAATACTGTAGATCATCCACAGCTTCTCGAATCCGAGCAAGTCGCTTGTATTTTGTTTGTTGAAGCGATTTAGAGTATAGGTACACATTCTCGAACCGAAGACCATTGGTCTCTTCCAGTAAACTCGGAAGTACGCATGTTTTGTCACAATTAGGGGGGGTTCAAAAATAAGACACCATATGGTATTTGGTAACAGAGGACAGTGATGTGATTCGTGGGAAGTAGCTTCATCCTCAGCGATGATATACACTGGGAGACTAGTACACTGCTTGACAATCTCAATTCGACTGATTTAGAAAACATACAAAAGTGTTGTTACTTATACAGTGACCATATTAAAGTCAGGGGAAGTGAGAGGCCATCACAAAGTCTAGGGAAGTGATCGGACACACTCCAAAAAATGTATAAAGCAGCTGCATAGTGTGTTGGTTGTCAGTCTGTTGTAATACCTCCCAGGGGCAAGACCAAAAGTAGACATGGACTTGTGAATTCGCTTATAAACAAGATTCCATTCGAGCTGCAAATTCCTGGTTACGAATACTACAGGCCTGGCACGAAGCTTGCAAAAAAAGGCTTGCGGATGGTGACAGAGGCATTAATGCTTTGGACGAGGCGCATAAAGACCACGATATTGCTTATGCGAGCAGTAACAACATGAGCGACAGACATGCTGCTGACACTGTTCTCGTCGACAAAGTCAATATGATTGCAAAATACCTCAGTCCAAGTTTGGTGAATGTCTAGCTGCTTATGGCGTTTCCAAGATAATGAAAACGAAAGTCAAGCGAGGTATGGGCATGTAATTCAACCAGAAGAAAAATAAAAGGAGAACTTAGAGGAAAGCATGTAATAGGAGGAAGAAAAAACTAGGTTCTCTACCTTTCGTTCTGCCCGCACTGGATGCTATTGCAGCTCTTATCGGAGCTGCTAGTAGTATAGCCAGGGCAGACAACAGTGATAAATAACAAGGTAAGCAGTTGGTCGAAGCAATTCGACACAACCGAAAATTGGAGGCACTCGCAATGGGTTAAAAAAAAAAANACAAGGTAAGCAGTTGGTCGAAGCAATTCGACACAACCGAAAATTGGAGGCACTCGCAATGGGTTAAAAAAAAAAATATAATAAAAAAACAGCAAAGGTCTGTACTTGGGACCATATCCGATAGTCGGTGGAGGACAAAGAATAAATAGGAAAAGTCGAGCGAACAGGAAAAAAAGGCGATTTCTGAAGTAATTCCCTAAACGCCTCCTTACGAACCGACATAAAAATTTTTGCATGGAAGTTAAGAATACCAAATTTCAGCTGTGTGTACAANACAAGGTAAGCAGTTGGTCGAAGCAATTCGACACAACCGAAAATTGGAGGCACTCGCAATGGGTTAAAAAAAAAAAATAATAAAAAAACAGCAAAGGTCTGTACTTGGGACCATATCCGATAGTCGGTGGAGGACAAAGAATAAATAGGAAAAGTCGAGCGAACAGGAAAAAAAGGCGATTTCTGAAGTAATTCCAAAACGCCTCCTTACGAACCGACATAAAAATTTTTGCATGGAAGTTAAGAATACCAAATTTCAGCTGTGTGTACAAGCGTGATGGACTGCCATGGGAACCTAAACATAATGATTCGGCAGTCGTAAATTTAGATAATATCATATGTCCTGGCATGCACAGGGTTGCATACAAAAAAAAGTGGAAACAGAGCACAGTATTTCGACAACTTTGAAAACTTACATCCCCCGCTTGAGTTGAGAGAGCATTTGCACAGTATGAAACTGAGTTATAATTGCAATGCAAAACAATTGGCAAACAAGTGGAATAGTGGACACTTGTGCATTAGCTTCTTAAATGAATAAAGCTATTTCTAAGGCATGCAGATAGCATCCTCGCATCAGTCATGTCTGTAACTTTGGTCTTGTCAGGCAAGATTTGGGGGCTTCGTTCCATGCACTTCTCTACACTTAAATTAGATGGTTCCTCAACTGTGGCACTAATCGATTTCCAGGCATATTTTTCAGTCCCAAATGTGGACTTCTCCAACTGTATGTTCCGTTATGTTCGAGCGGACAATGGAGCCTCAGGCGAAAGGCGATTACCGATTGGCTCCTACGAGATAGAAGACATTGCTACATTCCTGAAACACTCGCTACAGGCTGATGTAAGTTGCTTATTCGAGCCAACCCCAATACTTTAAAAGTGAAATGATTTGCAGTGCATACATTGATTTCACAAAACTCGATACACTAGCTTCCATGCTATGTTTCGAGAATAAAATATACGAGGCAGGTAAAGTGCATGAATCATCCTTGCCAATAAATATTTTGCCACTAAATGCTATAAGGATAAACTGCAATCTGGTTAGCAGTTCATATCTGAATGGCCGGCCAAACCACACACTACATGAGTTTTCCACAATTGTACCTCGAGGATTCAAGCTCATCGAGGTGCCTAAAACACTAATTTTTGCACCAGTTTGATGCATACCATATATTGTAATAAAAAGCACAGCTGCCACAGCCCGCGATCTCCC
>NQII01003499.1:52034-68027 GCA_002778355.1 Clitarchus hookeri | reverse complement strand
GGGGGGGGGGAGATTCAGGCCTGAGTGCGCAACGAATTCCCTAGGGCAACCAGCCTGGACGTCATGCCAAGTGCAGTGAACTCTACCGGATTTAACTCTTCTCCGCGATGAACCCTTGTCTTTGCTACGACAAGCAGAAGAAAATTTTATTCAGTTTATCCAGCAGGATATTTGGCTTCCTGTGCGGGTTACCCAGTGAGAGAGAGGCCAATATAGCTCGCGAATCGCGACATGGCCCCCCTGCTGCCAAACATCACGAGTTGTATTATTGCAGCACCTTCGAATTGCGTTAAAGACATGTGCGATGTTAAGTTTGTTGGAGGAACTGACTGGTATACATTTTGAAAATGTGTATTTATACTCGAAATCCTTAAAGTAACCAAAGTACCAGCGTTTGGCATACATACTACAAGCTGTAGATATTATAGGATTTTTTTCCATTTAGCGATGACAAAGTTTTGCCTCCAAATGGAGCTAGGCCGAATTCTGTAATTGTTTTTGATGATGTTGCATGTGAGAAGCAGCAAATCATACAAACAATATTTTTGTATGGGTAGACGTGCGACAGTGTTCTATCAGCATTAAATGTTAGTATGAATTCTTCGACGATAGGGTCATTTAGGAAATTTTTTTAAAAATACTTCCTGACTTGACTATAATATTGATATACAGCTAGTTTGATTGTATGGTAGGCATACTTGTTATGACAAGAGTGTAGCTTCGATGGTGTGGCCAGATGGTTTAACTGTTTGTTTGTAAGAGAGGGGTAGAATGATTGGTTGATATGGTTGGTTAGTATGATTGTATGGTATGATAATATGTTTGTGTGTTATTTCGGAATTAAGTCTGTATGGGTGTCATAGATGGTTAAATTGATGGTATGGGTTTTATGATAGCATGGCTTATTTATATGTATAACGGGTGAGGTTAGATGAAATGGCATTCAGTATGGTAGTCAATATATTTTACTGTTATGATTGGTCAGTTTGTCTGAGATTGGTGTTTGATATGGACTGTATTGTTAATAGCATGATTGAAATATGCTTTATTGGTGTTTACACTTGGCTTCGTGTTGTATTTGGTTGGTATGGTTATCTTGTGGTTGGTAGATATATTCAGATGACATGTTGGTAAGCTAGTGTTATGGTGAAATGTATGATCTGAATTGTACTCAGCACCACTGGTGTTATAGATATAATTATTTGATATGCTGGAGGTATGGTACCTGGTCGGTATTGCCAGTGCAGTTATTGGTATGGAAGGTCGGTATAACTGAATGGTTTGCTAGTTGATGGTGGTTTGGTATGGTGGAGGAATGTCACCTACTGTGTTTTGGGTGGTGTGATTAATGGTATAAAAAAATTTAAGCATTTTAATTAAAAATTTAAATTAAATACAAATTAATACTGGTTGTTATAATTGGCTCGTTTTTTGGTGTTGACATGTTTGGTAAGGTCTCTGGGTATATGGTTTGTGTTGTTTGTCTGTTGGTATGAGCAGTATGAAATGAGTTGCTGTGGTATGCTGTATTGCTTATAATGATGTATGTATGAATGGATGGTGTGACTGATGTATGCTGGGTTGTGGTAGATACAGTACTGCTGGTCAGTAACGTTATTGGTATTTGGTTTGGTATCCCGGAGGTATGGTAGGCAGCATGGTTATTGGTATAGATAGTTGGTATAACAAACTGGTTTGTTTGTCTGGATTGTTAGTTGCTATGTTTAGTTGGTATTGCATTTTGAATATTTGGCACTTGTGGGCTGGTTATGGCAAAGGTGTAGAGTTGTGATTTTTGTCTTGAATATTTTAGTTGGTGTGGACTGTATGGTATGTTGGGTAGTATGTTGCGAAGTATATTTTTCTGGTGAAAGTCTGTAGGGCAGATGGTATGGACAATAGGTTTGTTTTATTTTGGTAAGGTCAGTGTGGATTGAATGGTTGAGGTATGCTTGAGTTATAGTAAGTGGTATGGACCGTGGGTATATTTCGTCTGGTGTTATTTGGTATAACAGATGGCATGCGTGAGTTACAGTGGCTGGTATGGAACCTGTATGCGGGTATATAAGCAGCCGAGATCCAGTTAGGAAGGTTAGTTTGACAGTGGCAGTCGTGAAAGACACTTCGTCTCAGCTTGTGTAAGCAACTGGAATATATATTATGGAGCCAAAGGCTCCTGGTCAATCAGCATCTGAGGTTGGCATGGTACTATCGACTTCTACAGACGGAACACCTGCAACAGCAGAACCCCAACGTCTTCAGGCGTGGCACCAACAGTACCATCGACTTCTTCGGATGGGACACCTGCGACAGCAGCACCACCATCATAGTCTTCTTCAGGCGTGACACCGATAGTACCATCGACTTCTTCGGATGGGACACCTACAGCAGTGCTGCCATCGATCACTTCGTCAANGGCGTGACACCGATAGTACCATCGACTTCTTCGGATGGGACACCTACAGCAGTGCTGCCATCGATCACTTCGTCAAGGCTTCGTTTTCTGTTACTGTGAGAAGTTATTTACTAACCGCCAAAGTGCAAGGAAGCATGAAAAAACTATTGTGTGAAGGGACCTTCCTGTGCTATGCAGTGATGTATCAAGTACAAGCAACTGTTCAAACGTGGTGATAAGCTGAAGACATAAAAATTGTAAAGGGAGAGTATCAGCAGCTAATAACAGGCATGTACTAGCAGTTGGTGCAACCTCAACGAATGGATTCTACTTGAAAACAATCGGCATTAAAGGGCGCTTTAAAATNGGCGTGACACCGATAGTACCATCGACTTCTTCGGATGGGACACCTACAGCAGTGCTGCCATCGATCACTTCGTCAAAGCTTCGTTTCTGTTACTGTGAGAAGTTATTTACTAACAGCCAAAGTGCAAGGAAGCATGAAAAAACTATTGTGTGAAGGGACCTTCCTGTGCTATGCAGTGATGTATCAAGTACAAGCAACTGTTCAAACGTGGTGATAAGCTGAAGACATAAAAATTGTAAAGGGAGAGTATCAGCAGCTAATAACAGGCCTGTACTAGCAGTTGGTGCAACCTCAACGAATGGATTCTACTTGAAAACAATCGGCATTAAAGGGCGCTTTAAAATNATGTACTAGCAGTTGGTGCAACCTCAACGAATGGATTCTACTTGAAAACAATCGGCATTAAAGGGCGCTTTAAAATATTATATGATTGGAAATAACTTTGTAGGTACGAAATACATATGCACATACCTCGAACAAGTTAAGCAAAAGTTAATCAATCAATTAACAGAAGAAGTTGAAGGTCACATAAAATATAATGTTTCGCTAGGGTATACCTACAAAAAGCCTCAACCTTTTGATGAAATCATCAGTTGACGAGCATTTAAGACTGCGAACATTGTATTGTACAATGTTGACGGCATTCTAGAGGCTGTACAGGCCTTGAAAGAAGAACTTTGTTGTGAAGGAGAAGAATATATGACCAGGGGTCTGGTTGGATACTTGCTAGTGTAGACTGTCTTGAACTGCATATAAGCAGATTATAGAAGTATCTCGGGTAAAGAGACTGTAATGATTTTTTTTTATCTTGAACTTGTAAATGTGTGTGAAATAATTTTTTTAGGNGTATCTCGGGTAAAGAGACTGTAATGATTTTTTTTTATCTTGAACTTGTAAATGTGTGTGAAATAATTTTTTTAGGCGGAAAAATGTTTTCTCTCTTTAATTTTATTATCGTATTATAACTTTTTTCTTAAATGGCGTAATATACAACAGTCCTTAACGAGATATACACAAACACTATTAAAGAGTTCCTAGATGAGATGAAACAAAAGTGGTAAAAAATATCAGTTCTACATGAATGGTTAAGTCCTACATCAGTTATGTCATGGTTTGCTTGATGAGTGGAACGAAACACATGTAATCCAATATGGTAGTTCGAGGGTTATCAGCAGTCTACTGAGCAAAGGTGACTAAGGTGACAAGGAATGACAGTGCATAAGAAAGTAGAAATGGAATGACAGAGCAGGAAAAAGTAGNGTATCTCGGGTAAAGAGACTGTAATGATTTTTTTTTATCTTGAACTTGTAAATGTGTGTGAAATAATTTTTTTAGGGGGAAAAATGTTTTCTCTCTTTAATTTTATTATCGTATTATAATTTTTTTCTTAAATGGCGTAATATACAACAGTCCTTAACGAGATATACACAAACACTATTAAAGAGTTCCTAGATGAGATGAAACAAAAGTGGTAAAAAATATCAGTTCTACATGAATGGTTAAGTCCTACATCAGTAGTTATGTCATGGTTTGCTTGATGAGTGGAACGAAACATATGTAATCCAATATGGTAGTTCGAGGGTTATCAGCAGTCTACTGAGCAAAGGTGACTAAGGTGACAAGGAATGACAGTGCATAAGAAAGTAGAAATGGAATGACAGAGCAGGAAAAAGTTGGAATGGAATGACAGAGCATGAGAAAATGAAATCCAACATGGTGGTTTGAGGAGACCAGGTAAATGGTCAATGACTAAGGTGGAATGACACAACATGTCAAGGTGGCAGGGTTGAGCAAAGACGACTAAGGTTAAAAGGAATGAAAGATCATGAATGTAATGACGGAAAATTCTAGAAATTAATTGATGGTGACGTTATATGAGTGGAGCATCCAACAGCATGAGTAATTGAGAAACTAGGTGAAATGATAGAGCATGAGAGAAAGGTGATTAAAAATTAAATAAAATATGGCGGGAATGGAATGGAAGAGCATTATATTAAAATGGTGGGCATGGAATGACAGAGCAGAAGAAAATGAAATACAAGATGGCGGGAATGGAATGTCAGAGCATAAGAAAGTAGTAAAGGAATGAATTAACATGTTAAAATGGTGGGCATGGAATGACAGAACGGGAGAAAATGAAATACAAGATGGTGGGAATGGAATGGCAAACCATGAGAAAGTAGGAATGGAATGACAGAACATAAGAAAATGAAATCAATGATGGCAGACATCAAGGTGGAATGATCGAGGATGAAATAAAGGTAAGTATAATCAGGAAACAATATGGCAATCGAGCGAAAATGAGTAATCAGGAAACAACATGGTGATCTCATCCAAGATGGCAGTGGAAACAAGATGTCGGTGGAAACAACATGGTGATGCAATTCACGATGGCGGCGATGATGTAATATAAGATGGCGATGTAATCAAAAATGGCAGGGATAACATAATCCAAAATGGCGACGATGACGTAATCCAAGATGGCTGTGACATAAACAGCAAATCCGATCCATGATACCTTGGCCTCGTATGCCCATTTTCTATCTGCTTCAGTATTCTACACTGCAATTTTTTACAGCATTTCATTGTAAAGAGAGGAGCCTCACTTCGGCGGATGGAAAATAATATTTGTTTATATACCCATTATTACGTATAAATGCGTACTTGTACATCAATGTATTTTCTGGCATTATGAATAATTAATTAACTTCTGTATAGGTCGTCATCCCTTGCATCCTCCACGGAGTATTGAATCCGGACAGCAAGTAGTATGCGTGTTTTGTAGCAGTTTTTTTNTTTTTTTTTTTGTAGTTTGAGCTGATACTAAGATGTGCTGAAGCCATAGTTGAGACTCAGTCTTCTACTAGCCTCATACCGCTGGGGTTTCCGGATCGATCTCAAGGATATGGAAATCTTTCGGAGGGTTATTGTAATGTGGGTAGTACGACTAGCACTACGTTGTGGAGCACTCCCATTTCCTCCCCCATGTTTATTCCGCTGCTGCTCCACCGCCATCTCATTTCGTCTATAGTCCAGCCATGGTTACTTCGCACTTTTCTGAAGTCCTGCTAAGTTCTACTTTCACTCGTGCAAACAAAGTTTAACAGAGTCTAGAAAATGACAGCAGAGGGACAACGCGCCATATTCGTGCACACTCGGTGTAATAATACTTTGCATAAGAACTATTTCTTACTAAGTATTACCAATATACCTATTTTCTCCATGTTTGTATATATTAATTACCAGTGAAATTACAAGTAAAAGTTCAATTCAATAACAAATAAAGTAGTTTTATGTTAACGGAATTATAAAACGCTTATAATGCATTACATATTTAGGAAAAAGCCAAACACGTCATACATGGGGTGATTTTTTCAAAGGTTCGATTCAGAAAGTGTGAAGAAACCGCGAAGAGACTATTTTCGTTGGGGCTGGCTATGATGACCGATCTGTCCGTCGGATAGGGCACCAGGCTGCCCATATCATGCAACGAGCGCATTTAAATTTACTGAAATGCGGTAAGGGGCCTCCCTAGAGAAATATCTTAAACGCCTCAAGGTCACGCCCGGCCATAACGTAGCATTGTGACGGCAATAGCATAAACAAGTTTCGCGTGTGTTCTGTTTCCTCAGAATTTTAAGCGGTGACTGTAGGGCAATATTTCCATAAAAGGTACAGTATTGTCGCTATTGTTTTACACAAGAATAAAGATCGTAAACAGAGGGCTAATTTACAACGATTTGAGCTAACTGACATTCCAACGACCACATTTATGTTTCAATAATCGCATTTGTAAATTGGCGACAAAATATCGACTTTTTTTTTAATTAGAACAGACACACTGTTTTTCTTTCCGGTTTTTACGACCTGATTTAAAGCAAAAAGTTTTACAAGGAACTGCCATAAACTTGCGCAGATCCCGGGTACAAAAGGAACTATTATACTTAAGGCCACCTGATTTTCGCGAAAAGATTCCATGACGAGTTGTACTGCAAAACGCGTTAGTTCAGAACCTATTTCGTGGTTGGATAACTTCACCTCTAACGTGCCTTAGTTGTCTGCCAGCCAATCACCGACGTTCAGTGTCAGGATAAGTTAATTCTGATTGGCGCAGTCGAACAGAAACGCGGCCAATAGTGAAACGAAATTTGCAAGCTTGCGCGTACAAAGTTGAAGTATAGCCTGCGCATAAATAATTTTTCGTGGTACTCTATAACACAATGCGATCGGATTAACTTAGAGAATGGATTCATGACATCGTAAGAATAGAC
Source organism: Clitarchus hookeri (assembly GCA_002778355.1). NCBI lineage: Eukaryota > Metazoa > Arthropoda > Insecta > Phasmatodea > Phasmatidae > Clitarchus > Clitarchus hookeri. Next base: position 60,994 of record NQII01003499.1, on the reverse strand, counting down.
TCACTGTAGCTCACGAAACCAACAGATGTTTTTGAAAAATAAAAGAACTAAAGTTAAACGCCAGAGAAAACACACAAATGTTTACAGAATGGCACAGTTTCGCGTGTATTTTCCAGCTTACCGCTTTTCACATACTCGTTAAAACGNGAAGATAGAGGGGGAGGGGGGGGGGAGATCGAAAAGAAGAAACAAGAAGAGACAAATGAAAAAATAGTAGAACGAGGGGGAAAAACAAGCAACTTCGCTTCTCTTGTAGATGGGTTCCTTTAACTTGAAAACCGTTCAAAATGAAATGTTTTCAAAATATTATGTTTACTATTTGAAATGGATTTTCACAATGCTCCGAACGTCAGATATGATACAAGGTTTAAAAATCAAATAATTTTACGAGACGTAAGTGCACGTAAATAAGAGGAAAGAAATGTCGATTATGTATAAAATATTAAAACATGTCTCAATTGTTTGAAATCTTACCTTTTGTATGCACTAATTAACACCTCTTAAAATTAGAATGGCACACCGCTGTATTCAAAACAATTAACTGTGATACAACTAGACGGAATGGGCAAAGCCCAAAGCTCAAAGAACCAGACACTCGTGCAAGGGGGTTTTGCAGCGTTGTATGAAAGCTGACGACTTCGACTAGAGAAGACTGTGGTATTACCCAACTTTAAGTGTTGGCAAGCTAGCACTCGTCGCTCAAGAAAAGTTACGTCGATACTAGTATCTATCACCTATTCACTAACAAAGTTACGTTCTCGATGCCGAAGATACGAGCACAATGCTGACTGTCAACGTAATTTTACTAAGTCGTTAGATTGCCCACGTGCATCTCTAGGACAGGACCAACCAGTAGACTGAAACAACTACGAGAAACTACCAAATAATCTACGACAGTTTTCAAACGCAAATTCCCGGATTTAAGGCCTCAACCTCCAAATCTTTCAACTTGATTATAACGTAGTGACTGGTTTTCGATCCAAGGCTCTCGCTCTTTTGCAAGTAAAGAAAGAATCTGCGGTTTGCACGTCCGGGACATCAGGTTTACAGGTGCAATGTCCTCGCAATCCTCGTGGGAATACAGGTTGGACGTATGGAGCTGCTGTCAGTAAATGAATCCTTGTAATTTAAGTGCTTTACGTCACTGTCAAGTTATTAATTTCGCATGAACTGTGCCGCCGTCTTTCGTGACTGCAAAAGCAGTCGCATATTCGAGAAGGAAGTATGCCACGATAGCACTCGTGAAATAATTCTGAAGACTTCCAAGGGCCCTTGGTGGCTTTAACTGCTAGGGGGGCACTCGCCTCCCACGAAGACAAACCGGGTTTATTCCCGGCGAGGTCGCTCCCGTATTTCTGCACGTGGGAATCGTGCTGGTCAGCGGGTTTTCTTGGGAATTTCTCGTTTCCCCCGCCCTTGCATTACGGCGCTGCTCTGTTTCCACCTCGTGTCGCCCTCGCCGGCTCTCAAGACTTCGTTAAAAGTCACCCAAATCTCCCCGCATCTTTAAGGGCGCCGTCTGGAAATATTCTGCGTGTGCTAGGGCTAGAAGTGCGGGGGCATTAGATACACGCATCACATGCCTCGCGTCTCAATGTGCAGGATACTAAACTGGCGTGCAGTCGTTCTCTCGTCCACTCGCATCTTGAGATTCTAAGAGGTGATCCTATCATCTTATTGTGTGAAAATAAAGGCAAATGTGTGCTTCATGTTCTTCAAGTACATCAAGTTTTGGAAGTTTTGTGCCTGCAAATGACTGCGAAATACTCGCTTTAACCCTTTTCCACTTAAAGAGAAAAAAATTAACATTTCTTAAATGTCGTTTGTAAGCAGACGCCGCTCAAAAATATTGAACATTCTTTAAATGACAACTATACGACTGAATCTGAAGCTTGGACAGACGGCACCCTTAAATGGGTACGGTACGCTGATAATTACTATGGTACTTCAATTACAGTTTATTAATTTAACTGTAATGTGTAATCGAAGGGACGTAGCATCTTCTTTCTCCTTTTATATAGTTGATGTCCGTAGCACATTTTCAGGGGCTCTAAAACTTTAGTCCATAAAATTGTATTCATATTCTTTTTCTAATACCGTGCATTTTTACTCCCGTTAGCAATATATGTATTTATATATATTTTTTAATTTCCCACATTTTAAGGCATTTGCATATCTCAAGAATTTATCTAGGCTTAGTTTTACTTGAAGATCCGTCGAATTTAAATTGAAAACAGAACTGTACAAAAACACCCATACATCTCACGACGGTGCCCAACATCCTACACAGGGCAGGATAGCTACGAAGTTCTTGGAAATGGTCCACACTGCAAGACGAATTACTCGAAATCGTAAACCACGAAAACTCCCAGTCGGCTACAAACAAAACTTGGAAACTTAAATATGTTGCGTTTACATCCATGTAAAAAAAAACTGAGAGAACGAAAGGGATATATAATACACCGGCAATACAAAAGTGAAATAAAACGTTTTGAATCATAACAATATTGTGGAAATTCATACTCAAGTTTTACAACTACACAAACAAAAGTAAAAATTCCAAGTGGCGCAACTTTTTTAACATTCGTGAAAAATACGCACTGGACCCACTTGTGCGCGTAATAAAAGAAATATACGTTTCTCTCATACTAGTGCATCATAAGATAAAGTAGCAATAAACTACTTCAGAACAGCAAATGCCCACGTACACGTGAAAGTCACTTCACTCTGCAGAGGTGGTAGCACTGTCAAGCCGTCTGCATTCCCGCGACAATGCCTGGCTTCCGTTCCCTCCACTACAGACACACGCATGCATGCATAAAGGGACTCGGCAAGCTTATTTTCTGGTCACGTAAGCCATCACTTCCAGGCGCGACATGTATAGGGGGCTATGAGCTAACGCACTGAATAATAGATGCAATGCGTGGCACCATTCTATCATTCTACAGTTCTGTACTCACGTAGCGAGCCCGCACGCCACCTACCGACTCTCACCTGGAACAGAAAAGGTTACCGTTACCTTGCAACTGCGCAGTACTGAAACTGCGACATGCAACCAACAAACAAACTCAAACCTTAAAGCTCGGCTTTACATATTATGCACAAATTCGTCGTTTGTGTCTTTTTTTTTTTTTTTTTTCAATTTCAGATGTATTATTTGAAATGTCTGATTATAGAAGATTTACAATTTACAAGTTGTTTAACGTATCTAATTTTCTCTGTGTGTTATTTCCTGCTTGCAAAAAGACGAACTTATTGATACAATGTTAATATGTTCCCGACTTTTGGCAACTAGCAGATAACACGTAATACAAATTAAGCACATAAATATTAAACAACTTGTAAAACGTAAATTTTCTATAATCGTAAATTGCCAGTAATTACCCTGAGTCCAACATTATGATACGAAAACGAAGAATTTCTGCAAAAGAGGTGAAGCCGAGCCTTAANCAAACTCAAACCTTAAAGCTCGGCTTTACATATTATGCACAAATTCGTCGTTTGTGTCTTTTTTTTTTTTTTTTTTTCAATTTCAGATGTATTATTTGAAATGTCTGATTATAGAAGATATACCATTTACAAGTTGTTTAATGTATCTAATTTTCTCTGTGTGTTATTTCCTGCTTGCAAAAAGACGAACTTATTGATACAATGTTATTATGTTCCCGACTTTTGGCAACTAGCAGATAACACATAATAAAAATTAAGCACATAAATATTAAACAACTTCCAAAACGTAAATTTTCTATAATCGTAAATTGTCAGTAATTACCCTGAGTCCAACATTATGATACGAAAACGAAGAATTTCTGCAAAAGAGGTGAAGCCGAGCCTTAANTCTATATATTGTTTAATATATAACAATTTATTCATACGACGTCGCAGATGTTTATTGCATTTATCTCGCATAAAACTCAGCTGTAAATCTCACTCTCCTCTGAAGAAAACATTATGATGGCTGAAAGTAGGCACATAGCAGGACTTTCAAAACTTCACTTTACCGTAAACAACCTTTCCCAGGCGGGCCGCNAATTGTTTATAACTGACTAGTGTTCGTAATCATTCTCTTAAATAAGCGACATAGCACATTTAACAACAGATAAATTACTTATTTGCACCGTAACTCCAAAATGCAAGTCCCTGTTGGGAAAACATAGTTTTGCATGATTTTCCATAATTTTGGTTTAATAACATATTGTAATATTATCTATATATTGTTTAATATATAACAATTTATTCATACGACGTCGCAGATGTTTATTGCATTTATCTCGCATAAAACCCAGCTGTAAATCTCACTCTCCTCTGAAGAAAACATTCTAATGGCTGAAAGTAGGCACATAGCAGGACTTTCAAAACTTCACTTTACCGTAAACAACCTTTCCCAGGCGGGCCGCTGCAGAAAACTCCGTGGAATGTCCATTCCATAAAATGTACGGGCTTTGCGTACCAGCGCGTTATTATGATGAATGTAACCATCTGCCCAGGGATAAAATATGAAAATGGCTTCACAACTCACGGAAAGAGGAGTGAAGATAGCAAAGGCAATCATGAGCAGGGTAAGCCAACCCAGCAGTCACCTGGAGTGATTTCAGAAAAACACGGAAAACTGAAATCAGAATGGTGACTGGGAATCTAACCCGGGTCCTCCCGGGTTAATATGGCAGAGGAAAATCGTACTTTTGCTAGTCATGCACGCATCATCGCTGCACGGTGTAGTTTTCCAGTTACCATTTTTTTTTATTAATATTTCCATAACTACATTTTGTTTTATGGGTGTTAAATAAGTGATATTATTCATCCACCGCGACTTCTTTCAAATTTCAAATAGGTAGATCTTTTTCTACTTCAAGGTGGGAGCAGGGGAGGGTAAGGGAAGGTGAACTGAAAATGGACACTATATGGAAAGAATGAAGGTTAACACGATCTGGACTCTAACGGATTCTAGGTACAATCATGGGAATGAAGGATTGATGGATACGATTGTAATCCTACTGTTAAATTTGGAGAAAATAGCCGCCGTAGTTCTGCATTTGAAAGGTTCTCTTACTACAGCATCGAGTTAAATTTGGTAAGAATAAGACGTATAAGCGAAACGGAAACGAAAATATACACTACTTTCAACTTTCATCATTTAACATTAATGTAATATTGGCATGTTTCGAAATATTTCATATGATAAGATATCTGAGAGAATTCCGTGGCAATAACTTAAAACACTCTCTGCACCAGGCATATCTGTCAATCATCAACAACGACTGTTTATCAAGTCTTTTTACCTTCTGAAGTTACGTTCACTCAGTTCACTTAGCATTTGTAACCAATGTTATGCAACATCACACTCGTTTACTCTGCAAAACAGTTTAATCCCTAACATAGCTAGGTCTTTCAAAGTTCTAAATATTTAGAATATAAAGTGGATTTTCTTCCACGTGTCCTCTCATAAATAACCTACCCGAACATGACCCAAGCCCACGCATATATCAGTGTCATAAATGTAAATACATTCCCAAACTCGTCTGTCGCATACAACACTGATAAGTAGCACGCCGAAACCCGGTTTTCGCTACAAACCGCCACCAAAAGCAAAATGCAACGGTTTCTACGAACGTTTGTCATCGCTTTAATTTCCCACTTTCCACAGTTCTACCACCATGCTATTTTAAATTTTCCTCTGTCCTCTAGCTCTCTGGGCCCATTAATTGAATTTTGCTTTCGTATTTCATTTCAGTATTCCATTTGTAATATTTCGCTTTTATACTACCGTATTCCGAGACAAAGGCAGGAACACGCGACCTCTTGCGTAGTCTTTTAGCATCAGCCCAGGAAGTAACAACACTGCAAAAACAAATTTACTGTTTCCGAGATACAGGCTTCTCGTAATGAATTACCGTCATTCGAAACTCTGCCATTACTGTTGACAACCATTCTGTATCCTTGCGCAATGCATCCGATAGTGAAGAGCAAGGGAAGATACATATATACAGGAAGAGAAGAACTGGAGATCTCTTCTTCTAACTCGCCACAATAGTTGACTATTGTGTTCGCAGGCTTTGTTCTGAAGCAGCTCCTTTATATCTACCTACTGGGAACGGGAATTAAAAGACGCGAGTTTCCTCCTCCTGAGGCGGCGTCAGCACAAAGGTTTTGTTTTTACTAAGCCATGTTAACCGTGTCGCTCTAAGTACGACTCGAATATCCAATTGTATGGCAAAATTCAAGACGAAACGGTTATGGAATTCGGTAAATATAGTGGAGATGAGCGAAAATCTGTTGCCGACGGCTTGGTGCTGCTTTTATTACANGTTCTGAAGCAGCTCCTTTATATCTACCTACTGGGAACGGGAATTAAAAGACGCGAGTTTCCTCCTCCTGAGGCGGTGTCAGCACAAAGGTTTTGTTTTTACTAAGCCATGTTAACCGTGTCGCTCTAAGTACGACTCGAATATCCAATTGTATGGCAAAATTCAAGACGAAATGGTTATGGAATTCGGTAAATATAGTGGAGATGAGCGAAAATCTGTTGCCGACGGCTTGGTGCTGCTTTTATTACATATTTAAAACTACATACAAATATAAACGTCTTTTCAGCTTACACGCTTAAATTTTTTCATGTGGAAAACGAGGTGGACGCTGCTGTTGGCCAATGGATTTTTTCTTGGAGTACTTCCCGTTTATCCCCAGTATTGCATTCCGTCGCTGCTTCACCTCATTTTACCCCCATTAGCCCTTAAATACCTCGGCGCCTTCAAAATCTCGCGCTTAAACTTACACTAACATCATTCACGTTGGCCACTCAATTTCGGTTTCAAAGTTAAGTTCCCGAATTTTTCAAGTTTTCCACACCAAATCTACATTTTCCCCTCTCACTGCTCATTAGGGCTTAATATATGCTTACGACAGAATTTATCATCTAAACTGAATAATGTGATGAGAGCTGTAAAGACATTACCTTTGTGCAGCAGCCATAATATTAGAATTCTGCAGTCAGCAACCAATTTTCAACGAAATAAAACTGTAATGCTGCTTGGCTAACAAAACCCCTGAAGCCAACGTCCCTTGTACACATTTGTTTGGTTTAACATCGCATATGTAGTAGAAGAGTTGGGGATACAGTTTTATACCAAATAAATAATAAAATTAAGAAATTGCAATATTTGTAGCATGTCACACAAATCAATGCATTCCCTGAGAAAAAACTGCATAAATAGTAAATTTACTATCACTTGTGTTTTCTCAGAAAAATTGCATAAAAACATATTTTACCTTGATGAACCTAAAACTACAGTGTATAAACATTTACACACACACACAGAGCTTAAAATTTCTAACATGAAGGGTTTTTAAAATAATTTTAGACTAAAGAATTTAACTTTGAAATTTAAGTTAAAACTTCACGAAGATGTGCACTACAGGGATGGTATCGGATGTTCACGGTAAAGTGAGTACTTTTTGACGCCCTAGTTACTTTTGACTTTCAGCCATTTTTTATCCTTTAACCGGACGTTTTTTAATAATACTGCTATCGAAGTAATAAGCACGATGTGTTTATTCCACCGCACTCGGAAGTTAACGTCTATGGCAAAAAATTTATTTATTTATTGAATATTATTCCAAATTTGAGGACTTTCAAAAATGCTCACTGTACCGTGAATAGCCTATAACCCTTTATTTACATCCATAATAATGATAAATAATATCGCGATAGCTCAAAAAAATTTAAAACATTTCTCATAAAGTTTTTTTACTGAAAAACAATTTCCTTTATTTAAAATACAAACTTTCCCCGATTTTTTGCTGACCAACAGAATTCCCTGACTTTTCCAAATGTTCCCTATTTTCGAAAACAGTGGCCTCCCTGCTACTTAGACAAGTAAATATGCAGTCGTTTAAAATTTAACAGTATATATTATAATTAGATAAAGCTAAATTCCCCGTTCCGCTGTACAAATAATGCAAAATAAGAAATCAGAAAAAACTGAGACGAAATTAAGTAATCGACATTTTACTGAAAAATGTGTGAAATAGCTTTTAATAGATTTTACCGATATACGGTACAAAAAGAAACATTATGTTAACACCAAATTTTAACGTGTGTTATAATATTTAAATATATAATTAACCTTTCAAAATAAAGCAAAAAATAAATCCTTAACCATTACAAACATTCGCAATCGATATTAAAACATCACTAATCAAATATAAGTCTATGTTCTTAATTGTCTACAGGTATGAAAGTGTTTGTATGTGTACTAACGCCAACAAATATGGAAACGCTTGTATACGTGACATTAAAGTATTAATTGAATTACATAATACAAGGCAAGTTTTATGAACATAATCGTTCATTCATCAATGTTGGTTTCCATGATTTTATGTTTAAAAGTTTTCCAAGTCCAAGAAAGTTTGGTAAGATGTAATAAACCTGAAGTAATTTCAGGACAAACTGGTACTGAAAGATAAGGAAACCGAAGAAGTGGAGAGGGGGTGAGAGCAGATACGCTGCTTGCTTGGCAAAACTTTGCCAGCTTCCTTTTAAATAAAAATGAAAATAGCTTCCTTATAGGATGGTTCGGATAAACTTGAGAAAAGTACTCAATTTACTATAACTAAACGGCTTTGCAATTTTATACCTCCTCTCTTAAGTTTAAAAGTAGTTTTCTAGTAAAAAAAAATGGACTGGAACGTCATTGCCAACAAACAGTGGCGTGATTCATTCAAGGCAGTGCGGAGATATAATTAAATATGGTTGTTTCTAGCGTAAGGATAAGAGATTGGAGTGAAATAGCGCCACTATCTTGGATAACCCTAAACGTCTGATCACTATAATTATTACATGCGTAATTGTCTTGATTTAAACGTGCATCTCTTCCAGTAGAATATCAAATTACCTAGCTTGTAATATACAAAGCAAATATGGCGTCGCCAACATTGATACGAAATAGTTTTTCCTACAAGAG
>NQII01003499.1:23834-51896 GCA_002778355.1 Clitarchus hookeri | reverse complement strand
AACAAACAGTGGCGTGATTCATTCAAGGCAGTGCGGAGATATAATTAAATATGGTTGTTTCTAGCGTAAGGATAAGAGATTGGAGTGAAATAGCGCCACTATCTTGGATAACCCTAAACGTCTGATCACTATAATTATTACATGCGTAATTGTCTTGATTTAAACGTGCATCTCTTCCAGTAGAATATCAAATTACCTAGCTTGTAATATACAAAGCAAATATGGCGTCGCCAACATTGATACGAAATAGTTTTTCCTACAAGAGTGTAGCGAATTTTTCAAGACGTTACCTCCTCGCAGAGATTACGTTTCAAGCCAACTGCTACACTGCGAATTTCAGCTCATCTTCCCTCACAGAAACGCCATGCATTGTTAAAGTCCGGTGTTATGTCTGTGGTGAATGCTCGTTTGACCTTAACGAGGCAGTCTTATACGCGTAATTTCCTAAAAAGCTGTGACAGAACGTCGTTTTCAGCCGGTCTGCAATCTCCTCGTCGACGAAGATCCGTAAGAACTTCCGCATTACGGCTCCTCGCCAAAATGGTAAGCAGACCTGGCGCTAGAAAGCATTTCTCGTTAAAGGGTGGTCCCACTTCCCTTGCACTGCGTAAACCTGATTCTTTCCTCTCGTTTAATACTCGGTCGGAATTCTCCTTGGTCGGTGGAAGTATACATACAATCTCCGGCTATTTCCTGTTTGGGAGTTGCCAGAGTGTCCGAGAAAACGCAAGATATAATGTATTTTCTGTTTCTTCACACTTTTAAAATCAAACCTTCTAAAAATCACCCCACGTATGACGTGTTTTGTTCTTTCCAAAATATGCCATGTATCACGAACATGTTATAATTGTGTTTACATTAAAGCACCTTATTTTTGTTTAGATTGAAAGTCATGATATTCCAATTATATTTAATATGAACAAAACTGAGAGAAAATAGTCGTGTTGGTAATGCCTAGTAATAAATAGTTCTTATGGAAAATTGTATTACAACAAGTGCGCACGAATGCGGTGCGCTGTCCCTTTGGTGTAATTTTCTAGACTTGGTTAAGCTCATGAGGTATATACTGGAAGTATAATTTCAGCAGGGCTTCAGTAAAGTGTGAAATAACCGTGAATGGATTATACCATAATCGTCAGGAAAGTAAGGTTCATGTTGCGTATGGGAGAACAATGCACGCATTTTATAACACCGTTAAATATCTTGCTAGAATTTACTTATTTAAATGTTTAAAAATTAATTAGGCATAATACAGTCCACTTTTAATACAAATTTAGGCGTTTTTCCTTTTCGGCTGCATTAAAAAGAAAACTTCCCAAAAAAAATATTAAGCGAGACCATTATAATTATTACTATGTTTGAACTTGAGAAAATATTGCCACTAATGATAAATACTTTTAATAATTTACTTTATGTATGTTTATTTCGGTTATAAAATTGAAAACTGTCGTGGCTGAAACGAGTGCATTAAAGAAATTATTATAAATGTGTGTTAACATTATGATTATTTTATGATAACTGTCGTGGCTGAAACGGATGTGCTTAGTAGCAATTATTAAACATATTTGAAGACATTACTACTACTTTGTTACTTACAACTATAGTCATTATAATAATCTTGGGAGGAAAGAGTTCAAGATGTGGTTTTTGAAGCACAAAGAATGAAAATGCGTTTACATTTTTACTAAACATAAACACTCATTAGGCCTAAATTATTTTTTAACATTTAAGTAAGAAAATTATAGCAAAATATTTTTGTCATTCATTCTGTTGAAACATTTTTCAACACACAACACACGCATTCCTTTTATCCAAGTCTTTGAGTACCTCGTAAAAATTACTNACTTTTCAACACACAACACACGCATTCCTTTTATCCAAGTCTTTGAGTACCTCGTAAAAATTACTTGCAAACATATGTAGGGGAAAGTAGACTGATTGGATATTTCGGTAGGGCATAACTTTGTTATTTACGAGGGGTTTAGTTATACTGCCTCCGTTACTAAGTACATGTCTCGTGCCCAAGTACTAGTAACTCCGATAACGCAAACCCGTTTTTAGTTTTAGAAACTATGTACAGTGACTGCCTGTCGGTACAATGCACAGATGCACCACACACGCACGAAGGTGCTTAATATGCGTGCCGGTCTCAAGTAACGTATTTCGTGTGGCATTTTAGACNTAGGCCTAAATTATTTTTTAACATTTAAGTAAGAAAATTATAGCAAAATATTTTTGTCATTCATTCTGTTGAAACATTTTTCAACACACAACACACGCATTCCTTTTATCCAAGTCTTTGAGTACCTCGTAAAAATTACTTGCAAACATATGTAGGGGAAAGTAGACTGATTGGATATTTCGGTAGGGCATAACTTTGTTATTTACGTGGGCTTAGTTATACTGCCTCCGTTACTAAGTACATGTCTCGTGCCCAAGTACTAGTAACTCCGATAACGCAAACCCGTTTTTAGTTTTAGAAACTATGTACAGTGACTGCCTGTCGGTACAATGCACCACACACGCACGAAGGTGCTTAATATGCGTGCCGGTCTCAAGTAACGTATTTCGTGTGGCATTTTAGACCATGTTCGCGAGGCCCAGATCTATAGTATCTCTCTGTATGTCTCTCTCTCCCTCCCTCCCTCCCTCATTTTATCTCTCTCCCTATCTCTCTCATTTTATCTCTCTCCCTCCCTCTCTCATTTTCTCTCCCCCCTCTCCCTCTCATTCTCTCTCTCCATCTCTCATTTTCAATCCCCTGTACGCGCGCGTGCGAAACCGAATATGATCAATCACAAGCAAACAAAAGGAGGTAGAGTTCCACGTTTCAGCTACTTGCATTGTATTGTATTGTATTGTATTGTATGGAGTACCTGAGGAAGAAATGTTTCAGATATTTATTGCCTACATTTTTTTTTTGTTCCGGATAGTAAGTCACTCGCGATATTTTTCTTTAAAAAACCTTATTTACTTTTGTATAACAGGGATGCATATTCTCATCGTGCCCCACAACGTGCGACGTACGAGAACCACGCATACTACTGGCAACATCAAAATAACCAGCGTGAAATTCGGGCCAATGAATGAGAGGTGCAACCGAAGAGATAATGAATTCATAAGCGTGGTCGTTCGTGAAGTTCGTATGTCACGCAAATTTATTGTCAAGTTTAGAAACAACGTCAACAATCGCTTGCCAAACCATCACACTTGGCAACAGGACATTCTTTTGAAAATTCAGACATCTGGCTGGCATGTTAAGAGGCGCCAAACAAATAATTCTTGCGATAAGACAGAGAGGAAAGAAGGAGGAATAATAGTCAACGTTAAAATGCATTAAATAGTACAAACGCACTGTGCAACTGATTCACGTACGTACCAATTGGTTTTTGTTTCCTTTACATGTTGTCTTTCAACCAGAGACCCAACCATTTCACGTTATAAGATGTTACCAAGACATTTTCCAAAGTCATTCACATACTCGAACAGAGGTCACTTGTTCATTCGCTATTCCACAGGCAGAACGCATTCTCCTATTCCTCCCGGTCACACGGAATGAATAAGTACTTATAGATGCCGAACGTTTAATCTTGGTGCAGAGTCCTGAAGGCCAATTACACACGTAAAACTAACACATATGCTATCTACCTTCATACCGACTTATAACAGGGGCCTCGGTGGTGTAGTGGTCACACTACTTGTCTCCCGCCAAGGTAAAACGTGTTCGATTCACGGCGAGGTTGCTCCCGGATTTTCGCATGTGGGAATCGTGCGGGATGATGTCTCTGGTTAACGGGTTTTCTAGGGGATCGCCAGTTTCCCATGCCCTTGCATTCCGGTGCTGCTCCATACTCACCTCATTTCACCCTCATCGGCTCTCAAGATCTCGATGTTAAGAGCCAACCAAATCTCTCCGCTCTTCTAATTATAAAAGTAAATGGTAATCTTTCTTTCAAAAACTTATCTTCTTCTAAACACTCGACACGTTAAAAGCTGTGAACAGAATATTCAGGCTTGCGGAAGTTAACTGAAGGAAACTGAGCAGACTTGCCCGAGCGTTCTCGACGAGCGACTAGCAGACAGCATCCAATATCCGAAACGTAAAATGACGTGCAATAAACAAGGCAGTTTAGCAACAATGAAATATGCGCGTCATCACACACTGGCGCAATAATTTTTTTTATAGCCGGCGCCGCGGCGAAGCGCCAGACTATACGGCTGGGAAGACGCCGTCCGAGCAATCCATAAGACACGAGACAAGTGCCCCAGACGAGCCGCCCACGGTAGGGGCCACGGAATTCTAAAGAATGCAGAAACGGAACAGTCCTTTCTCGCGCCAACCCCAGCCGCGCGCACCAGCAATATGGCGTCACTGACCAGCAACGGGCCTTGAACACCCGTTCGCCAATCAGCGCCTGTTAACTCGCCACGCGGCAGCCCAGCCAATAGGAGAATTTTTACAGCATGCAGTAGCCAATGAGAAGAATGGACACGCCCACAACATAGGAACCGCCACGTTATTTTGTCTCCGTCTACTTATTTAGTATGTGAGGGTGCTAAATCAAATCAGGCAACGCAGCAACAGATTCTCAGCTACGAAATTATCAAGACACGTGCCTTGTGGAGCTAACAAATTTCTGTCCAAAGTTTCCAATATCAATATCAAAATATTCGTAATTTAACACCACTTTTTGAAGGAACTTAGTTTTTATGCCAGACACACATTCTCGATTCCTATATAGAGGAACACAACCGTGTCACTTACTACGGGCGATTAAAGGAGGTAGTAACAAAACAAACTTATATTTAAGGCCTTGCGTAACCCACTATGATACATACTAATTACCGTTTTCGTGAAGTATAATTTTTTTAATGCCCCTAAAGAAATTCAGCCGTTGGCCTTACTCTGTAATACAGACATGAAATCCGAACTAACAACGAAAAATGGTGTCACGAATACTTTAAAATATCAATACGTCCCTGCATTTTTAAGACTACTAAACACATAAAAAAAATTATGCACGATAATATTAAACAACTGATAAAATGAACATTTTATATACTTAGGAATTCTCTGTAATTATTATGAAACTCAGATTTTGTAAACGAAGAATTTCTGCATATGACGTGAAGTAGAGCCTTAAAACAAGATCGAACTAATCTACTACGCTGTGAGCCTACTCAACCACCAAGTAGGTAAATAACGACTTTTAAAGTTGACTAAAAACGCCTTTCTCGACTATCTACTCCTAGGAATCTTATCATATAACGTGCTTTCGTTCCGCATGCCGAAATCTGCCTATCATTTCTTACATTGCCAGGCGCCTTATAGGCAACCCGTAAAAAACTAAAATAAACATAATATGATGACGATTTCAATAAAATGTGACCATATCATTCATTAATTGTTAATGTTTCCTACCTAGAAAGAACTTTTAAATAGACTCTCAATACCTCGTTAAGAGTCGTCCAAATTTCTTAACTCAACAACTGAACTCTTAAAATGAAATAAATGTACTTATTCTAAGTTGATCTTGTTGTTTAGGGAGCCAACTAATAAGACAAAGGGTGTGGGTTTTAGTCCCCGTGCTGAAAAGGTGTAATTATTGTTTTTCATAAATTATATTTTGAAACTTTTTTTTAGTTCTCTGTTATTAACTCACCACATTTGTTTCCTAGAAGAAGCAAAAATAATTTTATGTACACTTTTTAATAATGTCAGTTGTAATACAAGATTTGTAATAGTACAAATAAATGTTTTTCAGATATTACAAGTAAACTCTATGAAGTTTTACGAAGGATTTTCTTGGCAACTGGGTTTCAAAGGATTTTTCTTGTAAAAGTACACAAAAAAATGTTTAGAGTGCACCGCACGTCCATCGTTGACGGTGTTTGTATTCTTTGTTAAAGGATATTACCTTCGATTTTCTCTTCAGCTATATATCTTGTTACCTGCTCTCTGATTGGCTGTCGTCTAACCACGCCACATCCATCCTCCAACCAGCAATCGCGAGACGAGAGCCAACCAGTATAACTTTATTTGCGTTTACATGATTGAAGAATGTCAATACAGAATACCCTCTAAGGTCAATTGAATAGTAACAAAAAAAAATTGGATAACTGACAATCCTGTAAAACAAATAAAAGATGATCACACGATCTCTGTGTCAATAAATCAATAATATAACCAAACTTTACAATGTACTTTGTTTATATCATACAATACATAAAAAAAATAATTTGGAAATTTATATTAAATGAATCGTAATCATGAACAAATAATTTGCAACCATAGATAAATATAATATCTGGAAAAACAGGTAATTATAATATATGGAAAACGGCAACGTTAAAAAGTTCGGTTTAAAATCACTCCAAAATTAATCAATTTCGACATATTAGTTTAACATTATATTCGCAAAATATGCACGGTTATTTCCGTTTACTTAAATGTTAAGTCTCGGGGTATAACACATTTTTACGTCAACAGAAGGTTTGATTTAAATATTTATGTATGTTAGTAAAACTTCTATGTGGTAAATACCACCAGAATTTTGCTTAGTCTCAAAATTTAAGACGTGACCTTGCCTGTCTTCTGGGAAGGAAAGAAAACAAGCCTGTATTATTATTTAATATTTTTGCACGTGAAAGGAGAAACGCAAACAAAAAGTGTGTATACCAATTATTAAAAATAACTAAAAAAAATCTTACTAAAAATACCAACTATTTTGCAATCCACCAATAGCACAAAAACATACACTGGAGGGCCAAAANAAAAAAAATCTTACTAAAAATACCAACTATTTTGCAATCCACCAATAGCACAAAAACATACACTGGAGGGCCAAAATAACTGGTATAGGCGTGCGTATGAAAATAACAGAGATATGGAACCAATTAGAGTAACGCGATGCGGTCGGCAGCTAGATCGGTTACTGGTGCTACAATGGCAGGTTATCAANCCGCACGTCCATCGTTGACGGTGTTTGTATTCTTTGTTAAAGGATATTACCTTCGATTTTCTCTTCAGCTATATATGTTGTTACCTGCTCTCTGATTGGCTGTCGTCTAACCACGCCACATCCATCCTCCAACCAGCAATCGCGAGACGAGAGCCAACCAGTATAACTTTATTTGCGTTTACATGATTGAAGAATTTCAATACAGAATACCCTCTAAGGTCAATTGAATAGTAACAAAAAAAATTGGATAACTGACAATCCTGTAAAACAAATAAAAGATGATCACACGATCTCTGTGTCAATAAATCAATAATATAACCAAACTTTACAATGTACTTTGTTTATATCATACAATACATAAAAAAAATAATTTGGAAATTTATATTAAATGAATCGTAATCATGAACAAATAATTTGCAACCATAGATAAATATAATATCTGGAAAAACAGGTAATTATAATATATGGAAAACGGCAACGTTAAAAAGTTCGGTTTAAAATCACTCCAAAATTAATCAATTTCGACATATTAGTTTAACATTATATTCGCAAAATATGCACGGTTATTTCCGTTTACTTAAATGTTAAGTCTCGGGGTATAACACATTTTTACGTCAACAGAAGGTTTGATTTAAATATTTATGTATGTTAGTAAAACTTCTATGTGGTAAATACCACCAGAATTTTGCTTAGTCTCAAAATTTAAGACGTGACCTTGCCCGTCTTCTGGGAAGGAAAGAAAACAAGCCTGTATTATTATTTAATATTTTTGCACGTGAAAGGAGAAACGCAAACAAAAAGTGTGTATACCAATTATTAAAAATAACTAAAAAAATCTTACTAAAAATACCAACTATTTTGCAATCCACCAATAGCACAAAAACATACACTGGAGGGCCAAAATAACTGGTATAGGCGTGCGTATGAAAATAACAGAGATATGGAACCAATTAGAGTAACGCGATGCGGTCGGCAGCTAGATCGGTTACTGGTGCTACAATGGCAGGTTATCAATATTTAAGTGAGTTTAAACGTGGTGTTATAGTCGGCGCACGAGAGATGGGACATAGCATCTCCGAGGTAGCGAACATTTGAATGTTCGCGTACGACCATTTCACGAGTGTGCCGTGAATATCGGGAATCCGGTAAAACATCAAATCTTCGACATCGCTGCGGCCGGAAAAAGATCGTGAACGAACGGGACAAATGACGACTGACGAGAATCATTAAACGTGACAGACGTGCAACCCTTTCTCAAATTGGCGCAGATTTCAATGCTGGGGCATCAACAAGTGACAGCGTGCGAAATATTCAACGGACCATCATTGATATGGGCTTTCGGAGCCGAAGGCCTACTCGTGTACCTTTGTTGACTGCAAGTCACAAAGTTTTACGCCTCGCATGGGCCCGCCAACAGCGCAATTGGATTGTTGATGACTGGAAACACGTTGCCTGGTCTGACGAGTCTCATTTCCAATTGTATCGGGCGGATGGACGTGAACGGGTATGGAGAAATCCTCATGAATCCATGGACCCTACATGTCAACAGACTGTTGAAGTNGAACGGGTATGGAGAAATCCTCATGAATCCATGGACCCTACATGTCAACAGACTGTTGAAGTTGGTGGGGGCTCTGTCATGGTCTGGGGCGTGTGCAGTTGGCGTGAAATGGGCCCCTGATACGTCTAGATACGACTCTGACTGGTGACAGATACGTAAGCATCCTGTCCGATCACCTGCACCCATTCATGTCCATTGTGCATTCCGACGGACGTGTACAATTCCAGCAGGACAATGCGACAGTCCACACGTCGAGAGGTGCTACCGAGTGGCTCCAGCAACACTCTTCTGACTTTAGAGTGAAGGTAACCGGTGGATTTAGTGGTCTGTACTTCATTATTGAGCATATATGGGATGCCTTGCAACGTGCTATTGAGAGAGATCTCCACCGACTCGCACTCCTATGGATTTGTGGAATGCCCTACAGGATTCATGGTGTGAAATGCCTCCTGCATACCTTCAGACAATAGTCGCGTCCATGCCACGTCGTCTTGCGGCACTTCTACGTGCTCGCGGGGGCCCTACACGATATTAGGCAGGTGTACCAGTTTTTTTTTTTTTTTGCTCTTCAGTGTAAATGTCCTCGAAACCTGTTTGAACACACTAATTAAATTTATAATATATAAAAACTAACTCACACTTACTTTAAAAAAAAAATGTAAACTCTTAACTCGTACAAATAACAGCCTCGGAAGATGCACCTCGACATGCACGCGTTATTAGCGCTGCGGGAACAGGAAGATCGCTAAATGTAAAACGCTAAACGCTTTAGTCTCAGCGCAGCACACAACATAATACATCCACGCTGCTACGCACCTGTGAATGGGCCAGTCACTTGTTTAAAGTAAAGGCCGGCTTCGTCTATGCGTGTTTTAAGCACTGTTACTGGTATATTAGTAAAACACTGTTAAGAAGTTCCCTGTTAAGTTTTCCTGCTCAATAAGCTTAAAAATTTGTTTCCCATGGTCTGTTATTAACATAGGAATTGGCCCTTCTAAGAAATTTTCCCTGTTAGTAAGTCAAAATTTTTCAATCCCTTCAGAAACTTCTTGGCAGAGTTCCACTGTATTTCGTTTAGCACAACATACAAAAACTTGCTTTCCTTTGGACTACTGCATTAGCGTATAGTGAAAAATTAACACCAAACTATTTATGCCTAAATTAAATTCAACTAAAAAAAATCTATCAGCACTTTCCTAGATACACCTCGTCACTTAAAACTCTATGCTTCGCAATGACATGTGGGCAATTGCATAAAGCCAAGCGTAATACGTCCGCGAACTTCTTTGCGGGCATTTCTCCAGTCACATTTTGCGAACACGTTAAAGAGCTGCCTACTAAGAGACTTTATTTGGAAATTACATGGCCGACCTTCACAAATGCAAATGGGTGGAAGAATGCACATTCAACTTTTACGACGACTCCACAGTGCGCACGTAGGGCGATTTTTCCTTCCTACTTCTAAGACATAACTTTTTACAAACAAAACTGTTTTTGCTATTGTCGTTCGCTTTTTAACAGATGTTTAGCACGCATTTTGTGCAATGAACTTTCAGTAACTAGTGGTGAACAGCTAAGGAAGAAAGCCGGTGCCCTGCGCGCATTTTAACATTTTGTAGCTATCTCGATCTCTCTATCTATATATCAATCGATCTCTATATATCAATAAATCTCCATCTATATATCTATCAATAAATCTCCATCTATATATCTATCAATAAAGCTCCATATTATCTATCAATAAAGCTCCATATTATCTATCTATCAATCTTTATATATCTATCAATCTTTATCTATATATCAATCTTTAGCTATATATCAATCAAGTTCTATACATCAATAAAGCTCTATACATCAATTGAGCTCTATACATCAATTAAGCTCTATACATCAATCAAGCTCTATACATCAATCAAGCTCTATACATCAATCAAGCTCTATATATCAATCAATCTCTATATATCAATCAATCTCTATATGTCAATCAAACTCTACCTATCAATCAAACTCTACATACCAAACAATCTCTACCTATAAATCAATCTCTACCTATAAATCAATCTCTACCTATAAATCAATCTCTACATATCAATCAATCTCTACATATCAATCAATCTCTACCTATAAATCAATCTCTATCTATAAATCAGTCTCTATCTACAATAAATCTCTATCTACAATCANTTATCTATCAATAAAGCTCCATATTATCTATCTATAAATCTTTATATATCTATCAATCTTTATCTATATATCAATCTTTAGCTATATATCAATCAAGTTCTATACATCAATAAAGCTCTATACATCAATTGAGCTCTATACATCAATTAAGCTCTATACATCAATTAAGCTCTATATATCAATCAAGCTCTATACATCAATCAAGCTCTATATATCAATCAATCTCTATATATCAATCAATCTCTATATGTCAATCAAACTCTACCTATCAATCAAACTCTACATACCAAACAATCTCTACCTATAAATCAATCTCTATATATCACGCACGCACAAACAAAATAAAAGCCCTAGCAATGTTTTCAGGAAAGCGTGACGAGAGAAGCACTGCACTGCACTGCACTGCACTGCACTGCACGCCGGTGCAGCGCCTTGCGTGTATAAGCTATGCGAGGGTGCGCTGGGCGCGCGCGTGTTGTCGCCCGCATCTGTGCGCCTCGAACGAGAAAAAAAAATCTCGGACACACGTACTTTTAAGGGCACTGCCTACCAGCTGGCAGCGCGAAATTTACCTAAATAGGAAATCCCGTGTTAAGGAAATTTCGCCTCAGTGCGTTGATTTTTAAGATAGGTGTTCCAAACAAAATGTATTCTTCACGATTTTTTTTAGGAGAATATCCTCACGAGCGTATATTTTCAATACAGATAGGCAGTATGTACTTCTTTTGCAAACCATAAATTTTATTAATTCCTTGCAAACATGCTATACATATTATGGAAATATCTCCGCTGTATGGAATTTCTTAAAAATTCTTGAAGAATACATTTTGTTTGAAACGCCGATATTGAAAATTAGCGCACTGAGGCGACATTTCCTTAAAACGGGATTTCCCATTTAAATTTCGCAGCTGCCAGCCGGTAGGCAGCGCCCTCAGGGGCGTCTGAAGGCCTGCCACTTCTCCCCTCTTAAGACGGAGACATTGTTTCGTCACTACAGGCCGTACATACTTGCTGCAGCCCGGCGCGCGGCCGACCAGACCGGGATGTGTTTCGCGAGAGGGGGGNGGGGGGGGGGGCTGCCAACAAATAAGTCGTCGCGACGAGAGCGGCGGGCTGTTGACAATATATAGCACCGGTGACGCCCCGGCGAGGCCACCCATCGACGCCGAGGCATGGCCGCCCATAGACGCCGAGGCACGGCCGACCACGCCGCCATCGCATTCTTGATTCGCGGCCAGCGTTCCTTGTTGGAATAATCGCACAGCCGCCGCTGCGTCTTCTACCTCCGTTCTTTAAATAAAGCTACTTTGCCCAGCTCCCCAGACCCCCTAGCGCCGTGCGCGGGCAAACAAAGAAAATGCTACAGTTCAAGCAGCAACTTGCCGAACGTGTCCGCTTCCTTACGGACGAGCATGCCACCGAATTCGCCTTGCGACTATCTTATACGCATTCGCGTATGTTAATACTGGAGTCGCAGTAGCACGACACGACAGTCCGACAACGAAATTTCATATTTATATTTTATTCAGTGTTCTCAATAGTCCGATGACACCTGTCCGACAAGTGTTGTAAGCTGTCGGAAAATTCTAAAACGACAAGTCACCCGTATAATATCTAATATTTACAATATTAAACTCACGATAAAGTCACTGCTCCTTTGTTTTAACAATATTTGAAAACATACCAAAATTTATTTTAAAACAAACTTAAATGTGATTGTGGCACCATGTTAGTTAATTTACTACACGAAATTTTGTTTTGTAACGTTGTGTTTGCATTCTCTGCGCATCCCCAACGAGACCAACACGACGAAAATTAGAAATATAAACTAATACTGTCGTGCTGTCCAAGATGCGATTTTGTTGGTCTGACTTTGCTTCCTATTGGTTGTTACACGTGTATCTTCATGTCAGAGCTGTCATGTCGCACTATCGTGACTCAGGCATAAAGAGCAGAAATCTCATTCATCTCGGATTTTTTTTCTCTCTCAAATCTTCGTAATCAAACTTTATGAGCAGACATTAAAAATCAAAGCTATTAAATGGCATAGAGGATTACTTGACAGACTGTTTGAAATTTTTATGGTTTCAGTTATATCCATATTTTCCCATGTGGGACTTACGGTTACAGATGTGAAACGAATCACGTGATAAATTAAGTTGATTTCGAAAAACTGTTGAGATGTTCCCTGTGCCTTGACAAGCTTGGTTTGTAATATTGAAACAGTAAATTAAGTTCGAGGAATATGCTTATATCCAAAACGGCGGGGATACCTCCCCTTAATTAATTTGCTTGGCTCTCTCGAAAAACACGATAGAAACATAGGGCAGTTTCTTCCCGCATTCTCTTGGATTAGGATTTTCAGATGCATTAATAATTTTCCCCGGAGGTTTCTGTGAAGTCGACTCGCGCGGCGTCATTTCATTTCGGCTAGACGCCACGTACATAGAGGAAGTAAACGGCGCAACAGGAAATTTGTTATCATCACTCGTACGCCCGACAATTCTCAAAATAATAACAATTTTATCTTGCTTACAAGGCAATTATATTTTATTTGCATAAACTAAATTCTTTTCACGCCCATACATCAGGGTTATGCAGTAAGCTCATATGCTACTAATACAGTACTGGTTACTTTTTTTTATAAGCCCTTTTTTTCTTTCTACCGCTTTTTAAAATAAATAATCCCATGTAAGTAATAAATCCAGTGCATATATTTCTCCGGACTAGAAAGTTAACGTCTAAGGCTACAATAAAATGCATTTATTGACTAATATTCCAAATGAGAGGGCGCCAAAACGAGCTCACTTTACCGTGAATAGCGTATAGACACAAAGCAGGCAGTGGTGTAGCGAAAAACCCGCGCATTTCTTACACCCCTGTCTCCGCCTGGCACACGAGGCCACGTGCTAGTATGGAAGATGCGGCCTAGGGAAATCAAAAACTGCCAGCGGTGTGATTGCAGGGATCAAAGAGGCAAAGTATAGTGCACACAGCAGTGCGGTTTGATGTTCAATTACACGGCTGCCGTTTAACATTTGATTTATATGTACATCACTAATCAGGAAGTCCATCCGGCAGCACGCCACACACAGCTAACGAACCACTTGTTCGCGTGGGCCCAGCGAGGCCTCCAGCTCGTGATATACTACGCACTCTGAAAACATCGTCAGGGGGGGCTGGCCTTTGAAACACGGCCATCAACTCAAACGCCAAAATATAAATATAGCCTGTTGTGACATCATGTAATCTTTTTAATTTTGCTGGTGATTATTAACGGCCGGCNACGCCAAAATATAAATATAGCCTGTTGTGACATCATGTAATCTTTTTAATTTTGCTGGTGATTATTAACGGCCGGCTTCTCTGGATCTACTTTCATACTACTAAACAAACCTAACTGAACCCCCAGGAAATGTGCGAAACAAGTCCCTCCGTCTCTCCCTCCACCAACCCCAACGCCACAAAATAAAATTCATAATTATTTATTACCGAACAAAGTCGAGCAGAAAGTTTGAACGAAATATGAACACGCGGGTGACATGCAAACGGAAGACATTTTTCCTAACCAAAGGTTATTTACGGTAAAGTGAGTACTTTTTGAAGCCCTCTCATTTGCAATAATAGTCAATAAATATATTTTAACGTAGCCTTAGACGTTAAATTTCAATTACGGTTAAATATACACACTGTGTTTATTACTTACAAGGCAATATTTATTTTAAAAAGTGGTGGAATTATAAAACATGGCTGGTAGGAAAAAAAACCCTAACGGCTTCAAAAGTGCTCACTTTAACGTGATGAGAATTAACACGAACAACGAAACCACACATGACAATAGACATATTGCAAAATCGAGGAAATGTCTGCGAAGTAAGAGAAAATATGTTACAATTCTTCTTGGTTTCGTCGGCGGTAGGAATAAGTATATGTTGTGACAGTCTACCCTGTTCCAACTCTCCATTCCTCCCACCACGCTCTGACGCCCGGAAACTAAAAACGTGCCACACTGAAGTCTACTACAGCGCTTAATAGCGAGGCCTTTAGGATAAGTTTGTGGAGCAACACTAAACCTAACGTCGCCGCTAAAGGCACTCTCACAAGCTTTTTCAGTATTCGAATCTAGGAGCTCGCGATTACGTCTTTACAACTGAGGTCGACTACGTTAAACGAAATTTTNGCTTTTTCAGTATTCGAATCTAGGAGCTCGCGATTACGTCTTTACAACTGAGGTCGACTACGTTAAACGAAATTTTTCTGCAGTACAAAAATATTGTTGAACCTCTTTTCTCATAAATGCTCACACGTTCGAGGATTATATGCGTGGTATGAACAGTATCACAAAAAGGAAGATGCCAAAACAACCTGGGCAAAACGGATAAAAGTGAGTGAGTGAAGAGATTTGCCAAGACGAATCCTATAGGCAAACGCGTGACACATAAGTAAACAACAAATAACAAACCAACAATACCAAACAAATGTTAAATAAAGATATTTTTTGCATTTTTAACCTTATTTTTTAAAACGTATGAACTGTTATTTGGTGATTACATCCATGTCAAGCAGTAGTTCAAGGCATTAGTTTATGTTGTAAATTTCTTCATCTGCACAACTTAGTATTTGTTATAATGTCTGCAACAAAACAGAAGAATTTTGTATTCGGCATAAAATTATTTAAAAAATGTTAAGTGTAAAAAATGTTATCCGAGGAAAAATGTGTTTATATACAATGCGTACGAGTTGAACACTGTTTGGTACAATTATAAAATGATTAATATTTTGGGGTCCAACGCCGTCAACAGCGAGGTCTTTCGAGCCGGTAAACGGATAAAACATGGGTTTTTGATTTAGAAGATAATATCAAGGTGAACTTTTACTTCATGCTGCATCGCCGACCTATGATACATTACCTATAATTCTCAATTTCGCGACTCCGCCTCCGCTTCACGCACGCAAACGCACACAAACACGCACGCACACACACTTCAGCCGAACTTGCCAGCAGTTCATAATAAAGCAGTTACTACTGCACTGATCACAACCGCGTTACTAGTGTCGATTTTCCTTCTGCTCCCTACTATAGATACTGATTTGGGCACAATGATAGTGGCTACTTGCCTTTAACTTCGTCTTGGCAAATATATACAAGACAAAATTTGCGACTAAGAAAAAAAATTTCNTGCATCGCCGACCTATGATACATTACCTATAATTCTCAATTTCGCGACTCCGCCTCCGCTTCACGCACGCAAACGCGCACGCACACACACTTCAGCCGAACTTGCCAGCAGTTCATAATAAAGCAGTTACTACTGCACTGATCACAACCGCGTTACTAGTGTCGATTTTCCTTCTGCTCCCTACTATAGATACTGATTTGGGCACAATGGTAGTGGCTACTTGCCTTTAACTTCGTCTTGGCAAATATATACAAGACAAAATTTGCGACTAAGAAAAAAAATTTAGTTTCGACGTACGCCGTCAGAAGATAACGTAATGGCTTCGACTACGCTACATATTTGATATTTCATTTATAAACAACTTTTCAAAGATCAATGGCTTTTTAGACACATTTTATGTGTATATCAAGTCGCACCCGTTCGTAACTTTCAGTTTCTTCAGTACTTTTAATAAATGACGGATTCCTATAGCGAAGACAATCTCACAAGAAAGTACAAACAAGATGACCAATATTAACTAAAAGTTTTTCCCTTTATATTTATTGTTGCGACTTTCTCCTCCCATTATTGACCTCGCGGTCTTGTGTAATCTTTCATGTGTTTTTGCCAAAGGTGCATGAAGGGAAATCGCTCTGCGCAAAAATTTATGCATGGTTTTATCGTTGTTATCTAATAATACTGTAGCGGTTATATATATATAACTACGGATACCTATACCAACAAAAATACAACTCGCTTGGTAGCAATGAGCAATCCTTTCTTCCCGAACTGTACATTTAATTCACATAGTAACTGCCGATATTAAAACATCCCGCATAGAAAACTCCATCCTCTAACTTCCAGCAGACACCAATAAAAAATTAACATTGAAATAACGATTCCTTGTCAACCATCAAACACCTACCATTATAACTAGAAACTCTTTTAAAAGAAACGTTCTTTGTTAAAGAAAGAGGAATAAAAACGCCCCGTTCATAAAGGCACCCGACCACGATCTTAGTCAAATCACTGAAGATAAAATGAAATTAATTATTTTGAGGCAAGATTTATATTCAAGCAAAAGGTAAAGATCTACAAATCTATTGTTTCCTCCGGACAAACACGAGGATTGCATACAAACCACTTCCGAGAAGGTAAAACAGCCAGGGGTATTAACAAAAAAAAAAGGGGGGGGGGAGCACCCAGTAATGGATTTATGAGAAAACTAACATTAGATTGGAACGCTATCAGACCAGGAATGTAAATAACCGCCTCTTGCGTGGGAAGCAAAGCGGCAAAACGAACGAGACGGTACGCGCAGAGGCGTCGACAGAGATGAGACGATGATGGAGAGACAAGCCGGGCGCTCGTGCATTCGCAAACTAATGAGTTCTGCGAAACTTATTTCGGCGTTTGCTTTTCGTGTTTGAGAGATACTTAAATAATTAAAAATTACTTAAGAGATACATACTCTGAAAGTATTAAAATGCCACCTCCGCGCGAAATCGTATAATTTATTTTTGAAACGCGTCGACCGTGTATTACTCAGTTTTCAGGCAATTTAACTTACCGGAGTTTCTTGGTCGTTATGTTTACGTTGGCATAGTTTTTAAAACATGCTGGTGAAAGAATGCCCCGTCTGCGCGGCAGCTGCGACATTTTATATATGTGCAAGTCGGTCGAGTCGAATGGAGGCAAGTCATACTTTATATCAGTAACTCCCACCCTCTGTGCGCGTACACTACATATTTCTCAAGAAAACTTACAAAAATGCTGATGTTCGACACGTATGGAGTGTGGGTGTTTATTGATAGCATAGCTTACACGTACGCAACGTATAAAAGGCCCATTTTTTTTTCCCACCACAATACGTCTGTGTACATAGAACAATGTTCCCTACCCTTCATCATCATTTACATCTCACGCATGCACACGTTTTTATAAAACGCAAATGCATATTACGTAAACATAAGCATACTATGTTCTCTCACCCTTCGCGTACCGAAAGAAGCAATTGTGTGGCTAAAGGTTCAACTAGTTACCACGTTCTAATAAATAAGTTACTTTTGGTAATTCGTCTTCGCGTATTTTATAACCAAAAAATAAACATTAGTATTTTAATGTTTGTGTGATACTTTCGTGATATAAAACGCAATCCGCAACGAAGAATATTCGTTATATGGCGAACATGCCACGCCAAATGTTCCGTAAAATGACCCGACTAAAAATCGCATGCATTCATTTCGAACATCGAGGCAGGTATGGTTTCCGTAACTAAGTAGTTGTACTTAACATCCTCCTTCCATTTTTGTCCTATTTCTACGACTTTAAACAGTGCAAACTTAATCAGTCGTATCAACACTGCAACTAACTTACAAATTAAAATATTGTATTTTTTTTTCTTCGTAATATTGGCGGGTTGATTATCAAATACATGTATCCTGTAACGGTGGCGCCGTTAAATAACACGACTGGTTAGGTAGAAAGACAACTGGAAGCATGCAAACCAATATCACATAGGCCTACACGTTAACGTCTACTGCCGAAACCAATCACGTACATTCTGTCTCGCGTAAATTTACATTTCAGTTTTTGCATCCTAAAATAATGGAAGTGAGAGCTATTGACAAACATGCTTTAATTCCTTAAAATTACATTAATTTTCCTGACGGAGGGACCCCAGGACCGCAGTTTTTCTAATAAGGGCAGGGACGCGCATTATCGTTGTGTTCCTATTTCAAAATATCGAGCTGCGCCACTGCTCATTAGAACACTGAACACTCAATTTACATACAATGCTATTAGGAACTCGTGCCTGATTCACCTTCAGTTACCAAACAAAATTCTTCGACAAGCATAGTGGTTAGTGTAGAGGAGAAAGGAGGCGTACCAACCAGTCAAAATGTCACATTTTCAACTTGATTAATTTGAACCATTAACTAGTGGCGCTACGCCAGAATGGTTCAGAAGCCATGAATTACGACTTTTGTTTTCAAAATACCTTTCAAGTAATATTTTGTTACTTGGCAATGTTCAATGCATTTGGGCGTACGGTAACTTTGTCTTATAGGAAACTATTTTGCACGCATTTTTTTTTCCAGTGGAGAACTTTTTTACGTCTTAGGTTCTCCTTACCCTAGCCCGCATTTCGAAATACCAACGGACGCCTTTTTATTAAGGCAGCAATGGCTCGAAAGTGGCGGGCGGAAGTGGCGGGCGATAGTTACCAGCGGATATAGCTGATTAGTGGCAAAATTAACGCTTGTGATAAACCTGCCTAACTTGCTCTTTGCGTTCACTGCGTATCCTTCGACCTCATGCAGGCCTTCAATGACAACACAAACATGAAGGCATTCAATATGAAGAATGAATTTTAATAAGACGCTAAAACATGCTCAGGTTGCATACAGTCTGCCTCACGAACGAGTACAATTTTGACAGTTCTGAAAGTAGTCCTACGTACAAATGTTTGCATGGCAAAATATTTTCTGTTTACATACTGGACAGGGTGGCCGTCACATGAAAGTGTTTTCGTAACCATCATCTGTGTCGTAGGGAAACAGTTGTTGCCATGGAAATAACTGAGTAAAGGGCTGCATTTTAAAATGTCGACAAAGTGCACTTCTTCCTGATAGACTATAGAGGAAATTACTTAATTCTGAGCACCGAATATCGAGTCGTTCAGAGCCCACTGAAGTCTCGGTCCTGTCGTATTCAGACTTCATGCATAGCTGTGAGACGTAAAAACTTGGTTAAAAAAAATCTCACTTTACATAATTTGCTGCCAACATCACTGTACATAAAACAGTATTTTCATGTGCTTACATTAAACAATGTGCACTTTCGTAATGCTAATTAACATACATCTTAATTCCGTAACGGCCAATTTTACATAACATAGAAAAACTGTCACTTGTTTAATATTCTGTTTTGAAAATATAAAAATTGGGAGACTAAATTATTTAAGATGCTGGGACTAGGTTTGCGCTTTATTAGTTTTCATTGTAGTTATTTACTTTATATGTTACTATTGATAGACACGCTGGAAAATTGCGAAAANTGCGCTTTATTAGTTTTCATTGTAGTTATTTACTTTATATGTTACTATTGATAGACACGCTGGAAAATTGCGAAAAATTTTGCGCCAAAATACTTTCCATAACACATCCTTTTGATTGGATGATGCAGACGAATCACAAACGTTCTGCTGCAGTATTAAGGCTCGTTTTCACTACGCCACTGGTGTCGCGACGCCGATGCCATGACATTAAATGTCGCAGTAGTGCCTTCGTCTTAACAGATATTGGTGTGACAGTTGCAAAGCCGTGGCCTGGTGTCGTCTTTCAAAATGTATTAATCCTCGGCTTCGCCCATTTTGCAGATATTTGTCGCTTCCATGTAATAATTTCAGTTTCAGGGGCATTATTGGAAATGTTTGATTATAGAAAGTTTACAATTTACTAGTTGTTTGAATCGTTTGTATTTAATTTTCACGGTGTCCTGCTTGCAAAAAAGGCGATAACTTATTGATAAAATGCAAATATGTTCTCGACTTTTTGCAACAAGCAGATAACACACAAAATCACGTGCAAGAATATTAATGTAAAGTTTCTATAACAGTAGATTGTCAATAATTGCTAGGACTCCGAAATTATGACGCGAAAACTGCGAATTTATGCAAAAGGAGTGAAGCCGAGCCTTAAGAGGTTTCGATACTTTTTTTTTTTAGAAACGAGGTTTTCTAATTAGCATAACGATTAAGATCGTGGAAATTTTTTTTTTCTTCGGGCGCCAAGGTGCAAATTGCTCAAGCGACCGCCAGCCTGCAACATCAGTACATTCGCGCACGGAGACAAGCTGCAGCTGTCTCTACAGCATGTGGGCCAACACCGCGGCGCGGGTCGTCGAAATACTGTCAAGGACAGCCGGCTGGTGAACCGACCTACATGGGAGGTGTCGGCCCGAAGCAATTCGAGTCGGTCGAGCGTGCACCTCTCTCTTTCCCCGTCCTTAAACAACGCGCCTTTCCTCGTGTCACAACACCCGCTCACCTGAGGATATTTCGCCGCGCCTGAGGTTCGGAAGAAACGAAGTGATGGTCCGGACACATTTCCTCTACATTCGTTGTTTACGCGTATCTCCACGAATAAATATTCTGGGAACACTACTTTATTGCCAGAAAATATGAAAACTAATCATCTAAGCCCGTGCGGGTTTGATTTTATCATACCAAATACATTTTAAAAAAAACGTAAAAATGAACACAAAAAAAAACTGAATTTTAGCGTTTGACAGCGCAGTTTCCTTGAGTAATAGGAGAAAAGTAAAACCGTACCGTTCTGGTTTAATTTGTGGACTTTCATCGCGTGTACGAAAGTCCCACTGTTGCATATCTAATGTGCACAGGAATGTGTAACGACGGAAGCGCTGGGAGCGCGTGTTATTTCCATCTCTGTGCCTCGAACGCGAAAAGAAAACAGTTCAGACCCATGTACTCCTGGCCTTTAAAACAAGTCCCGCAGATATTCAGGCAGTGTATTCCGAGATACAGTAAAGCTAGAGACAATTTCCAGCTATGTTGGAGAACTGGAAAATAGCATTTGTAACTTACGGGATATTTTACTGCCAGCCAGATTTTTTTTTGTCAATTCCAATCACAGCAAAGGGGATGTTGGGATGTTTTTAGTATGAAGACCCGTGTATAATCAATTAAATTACAAAGTTACGAATTATCAGTCACGCAAGCCTTACATTCGACGTACCCAATGTGCCTATGGGTGGACAGGTACTTCCACAAAGGAGTGAAGAAAGCGCTGCCCCTGTGGCGATGAATGAGTAACGTCCGAAAAAACTTACTCGCGCACAGACTTTAAAAAGAAATCTCATTCTAAAAATTAAGATTTCTAAGTCACGCTTTCGATGAACTGCGATTTTCGAGACACAAACGTACAAAACATATGGCAAAAGACAGCGAATTTAATTTATAAAAATATTATTACTTACAGATGTCAATACCGTTAATGGAATCTACAATCTCGTTAACCCTTGAAGGGCANATGTCAATACCGTTAATGGAATCTACAATCTCGTTAACCCTTGAAGGGCAGACACGTGTTAATATTACGCAACTGAATGGTCATAATTTGCTTCTACCTAAACAAAGGATGTTGCATCCTCCTCTCCATCGCCCTCTCTGCCTAAGTGCGCTGCTTCTCGTCAGTGGCCTCAACATACATAATGAATGAGAACTTTCTCAGCATCAGTAATATCTCGTTATGACAACCATTAAAGTGAAACAAAACAGGTATACCTTTCTAAAACTAACTGAATGAAATAAATAGANTGCGCTTTATTAGTTTTCATTGTAGTTATTTACTTTATATGTTACTATTGATAGACACGCTGGAAAATTGCGAAAATTTTTACGCCAAAATACTTTCCATAACACATCCTTTTGATTGGATGATCCAGTTTTTGACCCGGCCTGTATCTCTGCAGACGAATCACAAACGTTCTGCTTCAGAGTATTAAGGCTCGTTTTCACTACGCCACTGATGTCGCGACGCCGATTCCATGACATTTAATGCCGCAGTAGTGCCTTCGTCTTAACAGATATTGGTGTGAGTTGCAAAGCCGTGGCGCTGGTGTCGTCTTTCAAAATGTATTAAGCCTCGGCTTCACCCCTTTTGCACAAATTTGTCGTTTCCATGTAGTAATTTCAATTTCAGGGGCATTATTGGAAATGTTTGATTATAGAAAGTTTACAATTTACTAGTTGTTTGAATCGTTTGTATCTAATTTTCACGGTGTCCTGCTTGCAAAAAAGGCGATAACTTATTGATAAAATGCAAATATGTTCTCGACTTTTTTTTTTGCAACAAGCAGAAAACACACAAAATCACGTGCAAGAATATTAATGTAAAGTTTCTATAACAGTAGATTGTCAATAATTACTATGACTCCGAAATCATGACGCGAAAACTGCGAATTTATGCAAAAGGAGTGAAGCCGAGCCTTAAGAGGTTTCGATACTTTTTTTTTTTTTTAGAAACGAGGTTTTCTAATTAGCATAACGATTAAGATCGTGGAAATTTTTTTTTTCTTCGGGCGCCAAGGTGCAAATTGCTCAAGCGACCGCCAGCCTGCAACATCAGTACATTCGCGCACGGAGACAAGCTGCAGCTGTCTCTACAGCATGTGGGCCAACACCGCGGCGCGGGTCGTCGAAATACTGTCAAGGACAGCCGGCTGGTGAACCGACCTACATGGGAGGTGTCGGCCCGAAGCAATTCGAGTCGGTCGAGCGTGCACCTCTCTCTTTCCCCGTCCTTAAACAACGCGCCTTTCCTCGTGTCACAACACCCGCTCACCTGGGGATACTTTGCCGCGCCTGAGGTTCGGAAGAAAGGGAGTGATGGTCCGGACACATTTCCTCTACATTCGTTGTTTACGCGTATCTCCACGAATACATATTCTGGGAACACTACTTTATTGCCAGAAAATATGAAAAATAATCATCTAAGCCCGTGCGGGTTTGTTTTTATGATACCAAATACATTAGGAGAAAAAAACGTAAAAATGAACACAAAAAAAAAACTGAATTTTAGCGTTTGACAGCGCAGTTTCCTTAAGTAATAGGAGAAAAGTAAAACCGTACCGTTCTGGTTTAATTTGTGGACTTTCATCGCGTGTACGAAAGTCCCACTGTTGCATATCTAATGTGCACAGGAATGTGTAACGACGGAAGCGCTGGGAGCGCGTGTTATTTCCATCTCTGTGCCTCGAACGCGAAAAGAAAACAGTTCAGGCCCATGTACTCCTGGCCTTTAAAACAAGTCCCGCAGATATCCAGGCAGTGTATTCCGAGATACAGTAAAGCTAGAGACAATTTCCAGCTATGTTGGAGAACTGGAAAATAGCATTTGTAACGTACGGGATATTTTACTGCCAGCCAGATTTTTTTTTTGTCAATTTCAATCACAGCAAATCGGATGTTGGGATGTTTTTACTATGAAGACTCGTGTATAACCAATTAAATGACAAAGTTACGAATTATCAGTCACGCAAGCCTTACATTCGACGTACCCAATGTGCCTATGGGTGGACAGGTACTTCCACAAAGGAGTGAAGAAAGCGCTGCCCCTGTGGCGAAGAATGAGTAACGTCCGAAAAAAACTTACTCGCGCACAGACTTTAAAAAAAAATCTCATTCTAAAAATTAAGATTTCTAAGTCACGCTTTCGATGAACTGCGATTTTCGAGACACAAACGTACAAAACATATGGCAAAAGACAGCGAATTTAATTTATAAAAATATTATTACTTACAGACGTCAATACCGTTAATGGAATTTACAATCTCGTTAACCCTTGAAGGGCAGACACGTGTTAATATTACGCAACTGAATGGTCATAATTTGCTTCTACCTAAACAAAGGATGTTGCATCATCCTCTCCATCGCCCTCTCTGCCTAAGTGCGCTGCTTCTCGTCAGTGGCCTCAACGTACATAATGAATGAGAACTTTCTCAGCATCAGTAAAATCTCGTTATGACAACCATTAAAGTGAAACAAAACAGGTATACCTTTCTAAAACTAACTGAATGAAATAAATAGAAGGTTAGATTACCGTCCACACACACACACACACACACACACACACACATATATATATATATATATATATATATATATATATATTGGAAGAACGCGAAATTTTTAAACTTAACTTTGTGGTTCCCATATCCTATACATGTCTTAATTAGTTAGACTGGAATACGATCGAACTAGCTCAAATATCTGGGTTCTACAAAAAAAAAATTATTTAAGAGTGAATTTGGAAGACTTTGTTTGGCTGCGTTGGGGTCCGCTTTACATCCGTTACATATGAACCAAGCTAATTTAGTCGGAAATAACTCCGCACCGTTGGTTAAATTTCCTATTTTGGGGCAATTATTTCTAACACATGTCCCAGAAATGAAGTATAGGAATCTTAATAGAGTGAATTTGAAGTAATTTATACAACTACAAAATTTAAATCATCTGGGGCTTCATCTGGAATGAAAATTGTCTCTCCTGACATATACACAACGTAAGCGAAGTATTTAGCAAAACCTTGACTGACGAACTCAACACAATTATGGTTTGTTAAGTAAGGAAATATAGTGGGGGGGGGACACAGGGGCACCGAACAACGGGTTAACGGAAGCGACGAACTAATGCGACATAGAACACGTAAGAGGAACAAGCGTGAATAGAAGGTATTTGCATGTATGGGCTGTCAGATGCTTTCCCTATGTGCTATTTTTAAAAAACGCTATGTTGGATTGCCATTTCCATCATGAGTACAAAAACCAGGTAAAAAAAATTGTTCACAGAAAGTAATAATAATAGAATTTCCTTAATAATAGAATTCTCTTTTATTAACCCACTCCGAAATTTTAAATCATAACACACAGATAAAACAGTTTCCATAAGAATGTATAAATAATTATGAATCAAAAGTACTTTGTTCAAGGCATAAAAACTTTTAAGTCACTGTAATACATTGTCCGTATTATATAATAGATAAGTATTCACAACTGGGGAAAAATAAAACTACTAGACCGAACATTCCTATAAGCTTCGCGCTTAGCACGATTCTTTATTAAAAACTTTCACCATTTACAATGCATGAAGTGGGTAAAAACACCTACTAAAATGGGAGGAAATTATCAAAGCTCCCTACTTAATACGCCCAGATCACTAACACCCTGGCAAACGCGTGATTGCTGTAAAAACACTTAAATCACTTCATGTTAAAAAAAAATTGACTGGCAACAAAATAAAACATGGTCGCTATGTTTACGACTAACTCAATAGGCTACTAAAATGACTTGTACTGAAACGCTTGGGCGTTTAATTACCGTACAGATGATGAACACGAAGTGTTAGAATCGTAAATTGTCTGTAAAAGGAATAAATTAGGGAAATTAATGTTAAAGAAATTCCTTCTTAATGCATAAATTTTAAAGCAAACAGTTTTAGACAAAAAACAATTTTGCGTGGATTTTTTTTTAACGAATACTGGCACGTTAAGAATACTTGCCAATTTTTATATCTAATATTTTTCCCCTTGAAATTTAAAACAAAAATTTACATTTTACACAAAATTATGATTTTTTTTTTCTTTTAACGCGGGAGTGTTTTCTGAGAAAGTTGCATTGAAAAAACATTTTCTTTGAAACGGTTACCTTTAAAATTGAAACATCGAGAAGAAATTTGTTTAACATTGATTCCCCATTTAAACTCCGTGACTGCTGGAAGGCAGAGCATGTAAATATCGAACTAATGGTGCTTACCAATGATCATCATTACATTACATTTACCGCACGTAACTAACACTTTCATGTTCTTACAGCCGTTTTCAAAGCGACGTTTTACAAGATACTCTAACGCGTTGGGACAATGAATAATACAGATAGTCTGGATGATAGAAAGACCTGTCCCCTACAACGAAAAACAGCTATATTTTGACGTCACTTTCCTCCAACATGTGCATATTTTTGAGAGATAAAGACAGTAATATTAACAAAATTATGGAACCAATGCGGATCACCCATAAAATGTACAAATGTATACTGTCAACCGACAATATGCAGAATTCTATATCTGTGCAACCATCCTAAACGTAGACTAATAAAATAATGTTCTGTATCTGTAAAGGGACCGCGGTGGTGCAGTGGTCAGACTATTCGTCTTCCATCTAAGCGAACCGGGTTAGATTCCATTGCGGGGTGGTCGCTCTCGGACTTTCGCATGTAGAAATTCTGCCGGACGATACCGCTGTACCGTTTCAACCGCCTTTGCATTCCGGCGATACTCCATACTCACCTCGTTTCACCCTCATCGGCTCTCTAGACCTTCATGTTAAGAGCCACCCAAATCTCTCCACTCCACTACATCTGCGAAATATGCGAGATAAATACTGACATCTTCAATAAAGAACAGAAACAAGGGGGTTCCACGAAAGCATCCAAATCCTGCGTACTTCCCGATTGTGATTTGAACATTTCGCATGATAGATAGCTCGCTTCATATAAGGAGGGCAACCAACCTCGTGTCGTCGGGCATTGCTTCTGTTAGAAAATGTCTTCTTACAGAAACAAAAAAAATAACCTTCTGGAGTATCTCCCATCTTCACCCATGCCGTACCTGAGATTCGAACCCAGAACCTCCCGCATCGCAGACCGGCGGCGCACCAATCGACTGCACCACACGGGAAGTCGGCTACAGTATAATGTGTATTGCCAGAGAGGTATAGTTGTAGTTGCAAAATAAGTGTACCTAAATAACTGAAATGAGCCAGAAACCTCTAACAAAACATAAGAGTGTGAGGCCAAAATTTGATGCCAAACGAATTTCCGGTGCCCCACGACAGGAAGGCGGAATTCTGACCGGGGATGCTGCAGAATCTCGTAATACTGCCCGCGCGCGCGGTGAAGCAAGACCATTCGTCCCCAGAGCGCTGGCGCGGAGAACGAGCAAACGCCTGAACACAACCGCACATTACGGAGTTTTAGGCCCGTGGGGACCGTCATTCTGGAAAAGCACGCAACGAAGCACCCGCAGGTCTGCACGCCATCTGGCGCGACCACGACGCAGTCCCTGGAGTTCTAAAGGTTAAGTAGCAGCTTTTGAATACCGGCCGCAGAAGCGGAATTGAAAAGTTACGACAACCGCATGCACTAGACTGGCCCTTATGCTCTGTACACACGAGCTATAAATCTCCATAAAAATGCAGTAATCGAACTAACAAAAGCAGCATTACGACCGAGTATACAACGCAATTGTAAACTCATTTCACAGTCGGTATTGAAATATATTTTCTCACAAAAATATCAACAAAAAAATTTGAAAGGTTGACAATAAAATAGGCAAAAAAAAAAAAACTTACAAGGAATTAAGTAAAGAATTATAGCTCGTGTGTAACAAAGTGACAAAAGTAAACAGTGAATACCAGAAATAGTTGACAAAAATTCTCGCCGATAGTTCCAGGTGTGTACAACATTCCATACCCGGCAGTGCCATGTATTCTGAACACTTTTTGCATGTATGTTAATGCATGAGCAGACTGATGTCAATCCAAAATTGAGTGAAGGAGGGAGGGAGGTAGGTAGGTATAGGGGTGAATGGGTGGGGAAAGGGGTGGGGAGGGGG